>VWZI01023033.1:255497-308894 GCA_013396835.1 Psilopogon haemacephalus
AATTTCAAGCTTAGGTTTTTCTGAATCTAAATACCTCACTCTCAACAGAAGGCAGTTTAATAGCCTCACATTTGTACAGGTGGTTTATAAAACATCTATGTCTCTCCTCCAGCTAATAGTCTCCTCTGCCTATTAAAAAGAACAGGTAATACACAAAACGCATGATCAAGCCTACTACTTGAAAATGTGGAACAATTAAGGTGTTTTATTGCATGCCCTTCTTTGTTTAATTCCAGTAGAGCTACAAAATTATAATCTGTAGTGCCTTAAGACCTGCAAAAAAAATTAGAATGCTGTTCACTGGAACAGAAGTATGTTCTTCTTCATCAATTCCTTTAAATGGTCTGAAAAATAAAGTAACTAACATTTCCTTTAACTAACAATAGCCAACTCCAGCATTTTAATTTTCACTGGAAGAGGAATGCAGCAGAGGGTACCCTTCAGATAAGTAAATGTAAAAATATTATCACCTTGCTATTCAGGAAGAGCTAGAAGAAGAAGGCATCTGTGACTATTTGTTCTGTTCGCTCTAGTGATCCAAAATAACTTGTATTTCAGCTTACTAAAGGTACTTTCAGGAAAGGTTGAAATAGTAAGCATGAGAATAAAAAAGGGTCTAGGCAGATGGATTAGTAACATTCATATCCATTTGAGTTGCTATGTGGGAGATAATAAGTTTAGTTTTAGAACCTAAAGCCAAAAGAATTTAGTTTACTTAATGATAAAACTAGCCACAGCAGAAAACATTCTCTGACAGTCTCTGATTATTTTTTTTTTAAGTACTTTTCAATACAAAAAGATCTCTGGCAAGCTTCAAAATAATTCTATGATATTCTTATGTCGTTTTGATATTTTTCCCCACCCTTTCTCCCTGTTATCATGAATGAATATATGTGAATAATTATATTCTTTTAACAAAGACTTCAAAACAGCAATAGAAAAGTGATGGCAAAGTCTATACCGTAAGAAATGATCAAACCTGCCTAGGTGTGCTCCTCTTTGGCCTGTCCTAGGTGACCCTGCTTTGGTGGGAGGTCAGATTAGATCACAGAATCACAGAAACATACTGGTTGGAAAAGTTCCCCAGGATCCTCAAGTCAACTGAGAACTGTACTCTACAAGGTTCACCCTTAAACCATATCCTCAAGTACCATATCCAAACAACATTTAAACACTTCCAGGGTTGGTGACTCAACCACCTCCCTGCACAGCCCATTCCAGTGTGAAAACAAAACAAAACAAAACAAAACAAAAAACGTTCCTTCTGTGAAAAAAAAAAACTGTTTCATAATGTCCAGTCTGAACCCACCCGGTCGCATCTTGAGGCCAGTCCCTCTTGTTCTATCACTATTTACCTGTGAGAAGAGACCAGCAGCAGCCTCTCCACAATGTCCTTTCAGGTAGCTGTAGACAGCAGCCTTCTCTCTCAACCTTCTCTTCTTCAAACTAAATAGCTCCAGCTCCTTCACTTGCTCTTCATAAGATCTGTTCTCCAGGTCCTTCACCAGCTGACTGACAGTTTAATGCCTGTAGGAACAAGGGCATGTCATCTGACCCATATGGCATGACAGCTTGAAGATCTAGCTCGAATTGAATACTTTCTGATTATTATTTTATTAACAATCCATATGATTTCACCCTTTATAATGAGCAAGCCTGTGACACACAGTTGCCCCCTATCATTCAGGTAAAAGTACTGATTCCACAAATCCAACAATCTGTTCAAGCTTGGTTGCCATCAGCATCAAGTGAGGGTTCAGAAGAAATATTTGAATACATTTGCAACTCTCATGAGCCTGAAATAATAGAACTCTTTAACATAACAAATCCTGCAAAGATAAGTTTTCAGAGAAAGAGCAATGAGAAAGAACAGGTTATTAGGTTTATTTCAAGGCAGAGTTTCATAGTCAATATCATACTGAAGACCTAAAAAGAAAGAGGGTCCCAAATAGGGAGAACAAATATTCTGAATAAAGTATTTTAAAACATAATGGCCATAATAAGTGGCTAAAATATTCTGATTTCATGGTTGGAAAGGTGATGCCTAGATATTGTTGCTGAAAGAATTTTTATGGATCTAACCAGAAACTCCCTGTGCTTTCAGGGTTGAAATAGCATAGCCTGAGGAACACAGCTGTTGCACAGTCTAGTCAGAAAATGTCTTCTTTTTAGCTTCACAGATATATCTAGTTGAGGCTTTGCTGCTTTGACAGCGTTCTAACCTCAGAGAGGGAACTTTGTGTTTGGATGAGAGATGGAGGATAACAGATTTGCTGAACATTTTGCATAGCAAAAGAGAAGACCCGGCTGCTTTCTGACTGTGTTCCCTGAAGCTGAACAGGCTTCTGTGCAAATAAATGGCAAACCAAGCAAAGAGAGCTGACAGAAGAACAGACAGACACCTTGACTGGTAAGAGCAGAGAACACGACTGTTCTGCTATTACTTTAGCAGCACACAGCAGATCATCTTCAACTTAACACTCTCATTTGTAGCAACTGCAAAACAGTTGATCCACCAAAATAAGGCTATTCTGCAGTAGCCCAAGCCCAGTCTCATAGAATGCCTCGCAGTACATTTTTAAACGTACATTTTAACTATACATTTGTGAGGCAGCCCCATCCTCTCCACACAGAAGCCCCTGCAGCGATCTCCTGGGCATGGAGACCCATTACAGTAACATAAACTAGCACAACAATTCTGATTGGCCTGACCTGAGCTTGCTTATGCAGAAGGTTGTGACATAAGACTATTCCGTATGACACTATACTGCACACAAGGTCTCAGTGATGCCAATTACCAGTAGGTACCCATACAAAACATGAGTCTTAACTTGTCATGGATAGGAATGACAAAGGTCCATGCCTATGTGCATTTTTTAACTGGCAATTACAATTACAAAGTATCAGATATCATGTCTCTGATGCCACGTAGCTTGAAAAGCTGCACATGAAGCTAGTCAAGAGACACAGAATGCATCCACAGTTATTCCAAGCTAGGTAATAAGCAATTTAAGAATTTGCAATAGCTGCACACATGTTTTAGCATCATCAACATATACAATGAGTGTTATCTAGTAACACCTAAGAGAGCACCAACTCATTTTCAAACAGTCTGTGTTTTGTGAATAGCATGGCTTTGTCATGTGAAATATCAAAATCATCCCACAATTACGATAGACAAGCTTTTACCCATCCAGGAAAGAAGTTATAACCTGACCGGCCTAATACCGAGGTTGTTTACACATTCGCACAAATCAAAATCTCTTTGCGTTTAAAACTCAAAGTATTGCAGGGAAGAAAATGACAAGTCAGAAACAGTCACAGAATCACAGAATTGTCATGGTTGGAAGAAACCTCAAGGACCATCTAGTTCAAGCCCCCCTTATGGTGAAGAACTTCTTCCTAATATCTAATCTAAATCTACCTTCATCTAGCTTGGACCCATTCCCCCTGGTCCTATCACTACTCGACATCCTAAGAAGTCCTCACCGGCTTTCTTGTAAACCCCCTTCAGACACTGGAAAGGCAGAATGCTGATTGGAAAAAGGCAAATATAACACCTATCTTCAAGAAGGGAAAAAAGGATGACCCTGGGAACTACAGACCAGTCAGCCTCACCTCTGTGCCTGGCAAGATCATGGAGCAGATCCTCCTCAAGGCTCTGCTAAGGCAGATGGAGAACAAAGCAGAGGTGCCTGATGCCAACCAGCATGGCTTCACCAAGGGCAAATCATGCCTAACAAATTTGGTGGCTTTCTACGATAAAGTCACAGCAGCAGTGGACAAGGGAAGGGCAACTGATGTCATCTACCTGGACCTGAGTAAGGCCTTTGACTCTGTCCCACATGACACCCTGGTCACCAAACTGGAAAAACATGGACTTGATGGGTGGACAACTCGCTGGATAAGGAATTGGCTGGATGGTTGCACGCAGAGAGTGGTGATCAACAGCACAATGTCCACCTGGAGACCAGTGACAAGTGGCGTCCCTCAAGGGTCAGTTCTGGGACCAGTGCTGTTTAACATCTTTGTCAGCGACATGGACAGAGGAATCGAGTGCACCCTCAGCAAGTTTGCAGATGACACCAAGCTGTGTGGCACAGTTGACTCGCTGGAGGGCAGGGATGCCATCCAGAGAGACCTGGACAGGCTGGAGAGGTGGGCCCAGGCTAACCTCATGAAATTTAACAAGGCCAAGTGTAAGGTCCTGCACCTGGGGCGCTGCAATCCCAAGCACAAATACAGGCTGGGTGGTGAGTGGCTGGAGAGCAGCTCTGAGGAAAAGGACCTGGGGGTCTGGGTGGATGAGAAGCTCAACATGAGCCTGCAGTGTGCACACGCGGCTCAGACTGCCAACCGTGTCCTGGGCTGCATTAAGAGAGGCATTACCAGCAGGGCAAGGGAGGTGATTCTCCCCCTTTACTCTGCTCTTGTCAGACCCCACCTAGAATACTGTGTGCAATTCTGGAGCCCCCAGCACAAGAAGGACATGGAACTGTTGGAGAGAGTTCAGAGGAGGGCCACGAAGATGATCAGAGGGCTGGAGCACCTCTGCTATGAGGACAGGCTGAGAGAGTTGGGGCTTTTCAGCCTGGAGAAGAGAAGGCTTCGGGGAGACCTTATAGCAGCCTACCAGTATCTGAGGGGGGCCTACAGGAGGGCTGGGGAGGGGCTGTTCACAAGGTCTTGTAATGACAGGACGAGGGGGAATGGGTTCAAACTGGCAGAGGGGAGATTTGAACGGGATGTTAGGAAGAAATTCTTCACAGTGAGGGTGGTGAGGCACTGGAACAGGTTGCCCAGGGAGGTTGTGTCTGCTCCCTCCCTGGATGTGTTCAAGGCCAGGCTCGATGAGGTCTTGAGCGACCTGATCTAGTGGGAGGTGTCCCTGCCTATGGTGGGGGGTTGGAACTGGATGATCTTTGAGGTCTCTTCCAACCTAGACCATTCTATGATTCTATGATTCTATGAATAAGGTCTCCTTGGAGCCTTCTCTTGTCTGAACTGAGCAACCCCGACTTTCTCAGCCTGTCCTTATAGGAGAGGTGCTCCAGCACCCTGGTCATCCTTGTGATTTTTCTCAGCATACTAAGATCAGGAAAACTGGGCAACATTCTTAACTAGAGTTCAGAGCAAGAATAAATAAATGAGCAAGCTGGAGTTCATATTTTCATTGTAGGAAACATATTGGGAGCTTCAGAGGAGAAAACTGAGGTCAGAGGATGTTGGTGTTACAGAAAATATTGCCCTTGTTTGTTTATGAACAGTAAAGGGATTGGTGAAAATGTGTATTTCCCTGTGCAGAATTATGCTAGCTCAGAAAAGCACAGTAAGACCCAAGTTCTGTGGATATTAGCCGAGACAGATATACAGAAAACACCGCGGAGGATTTGAAAGTATGAAAGGCATAAGGATTATATAAACTTGAACGCTGAATGAGGTTGAAGTGCATTCAAGAAAGCAATAAAGACTAGTGAACCAGAAACGCCCTGCTCACTTATGATAAAATAGCTAGTTAATACCAAAGAAAAGCTTCAAATAGACTTGTCTGGTTCTTTAGAAAGTCACTATAAAATAATGCCAGTATTCTTTGTATAAATACTTTCACAAATAAAGAGTCTATTTTAGAAAGAAGATTGAACTTGGTAAGTAAGCAGCTTAAGCAGCAAGGAAAAGCACATTAAAATTACTTCTTAACTTGCAAAAATGTTTAATAATGGTCTGCGGCCATATTCTGTAATGACAACAGGCCACACACTGTTCCCAGAGTAATGTAGCTTCCCACATTTTACATATGGGACATGTACCAAAAAGGTTAATTTGATCCAAAATGACAGTACAAAAAAGCTAATTAAGACAAGCACACCAATTCTTGCTCCTTAAGTCTTTCAGTTTTACTCGTTTTCTTGAGGAGGATTCACCAACTAACTGCTTGCTTTGCCACCATTCATTTCACTATTTTCAGTGAAAAAAAAAAAGCATACTTCAGACTAAATGGATTAAATTCAAATAATCTGACTTGACAAAATAAGTAATGAAAAGCATGAAATACTTTCACCTTAATTAGCTCATATTTCATTTGAACAAGTTTAGACTCGTTGTTCTTTAGAGGAGGGAATCAGTAGACACTAAAAGTGCCTTGTTTTGTTTATAAGGGTTCTTCCTAGAATTATAAGACTCAAGTGAACGATATGGGAAATAAAAACACATTCTCGCTTAAGAAGCATTACAGACACTAAGGCAAACGTCAGCACTTCTCCATCTGTTACCAATTCAAAATGTGATCTTCAGTTTTGAATGTGAGACTAATTTTGACAAGTCAGGCATTCCCTACCGTCGGGCGAGGATGTTGTTTTCCCTTTTCGGCTATGAAATTTAGGAATGTAAACTGCTAGACTCCTACTCTACAGTAGATTATACAAAGCAGTGCTAATCGAATAAAGAAAGCATCAGAGTGGAATCAGTAATCTTTTATATTCTCTTAAGCTTTGGGCATAAGAGTTACACCGGGGAAAGTGCAGGGAGTGAGACAATAGTAAAACTCTTACACACGCCGAGTCCTCGCTCACGAAACCAGCTCTAGATCAATCTCCCTAGCACCACCACCTCATTGTCTGCCTCAACGTTTGCAAAGCCTCATTAGCAGCTCATTAGGAACTCTACAGATGTGACACACAAACTTGCTATGGGAGAGGGAATTAGGGAATCTGCATTAAAAAACGAAGTCAGAAACCTTGAAACACTTCAAATGACTGTTCAGAGAACATCCTGATCGTTATGTGAAAAACAATAAATCACCATTTTTAGCAAACACTGAATGGAGAAGAAGATACACCTCTTCAAAGTTTGAAAGGTTAGAACTAAAGGACTTGCTGCCTGGGTCAATTAGCAATTTATACTTGGATTTGCAGTAATAATAAAGAAGTTAAAGCTTTTACTTAGTGCCTTCAGGAAGAACCGAATTTATTTAAAAGTAGTCAAGTGTCTTCTTACAATAATGAAAAGGATATTTCTTTCTGTCCCGCTGGTAGTATCAACAGCTCCTAATTATGACAGTTTCTTCTCTATTTAAAAAGATTTGCTATTCGTTTATTATGTTAAAATAAATGCTGGATATCTGGTATGTATTTCATACACAGTTCAGTCTAAAGAAAAAAATATATTATTTGGAACAGACTCAGTCCTCCTCAGAAAAACACCAAACAAAACACCAAAACAAACAAACAAACAAGACCCAAAGAGCAACAACAACAAAGCAACATTGTGCCTTAATTCTTTAAAAGCAGTCACAATGCAACATCATTCGCAGATCTTACCTGGAAAGAGAGTACCTTTCACGGACAGAACACCCAGAAATATACAGTTAAAGAGATGATATTGTGATGTAGTTCAAGGAAACTCAAGTCCCTCTAATAGCCCTGCCTGAGAATGAGATAGGTGTTAATTTGTTAAGATTGTGATGGGAAGAAGGGTAGAAATAGATGTTACCAGTTGTGATACCTCTAATGTAACTTTGAGTAGTGGTCCTCCAACATAAAGTTGAATTCTTAGTGAAAATACCTTTAACGTTGAGGACTCAGTTACACTTTGTTATATATCACGCTTGGTCCCAATCTTCTCTTCTTTCTGTCATTTTGTTATTCCTTTGTAAAGTAATTTATGCAGGATTCATTAATCAATATTCCATCTTTAAAACATTTATCCTGATATTTAGCCTGATAAAGTATACAACTACCAAAAAAATAAAAGGGGGAAGGAACTTCTGATGGTGTTCATAGAGCTACTATTGCTATGGGAATTATACGGCTGCTGTTCGCAGGCCGAGCATGTGTCTCACGGTCTCTCTGATTCCTGGAAGGGGAGCAACTGCTCTGCACTGCCAAGAAAAGAGAAGCTTAGCCAATCTTTCAGACATATTCATAGACACAAATTCAAAAGTTTTTGAGTTAAACCAGACCTGAGAGCACACATCACAAACTAATTAGAGTAGCATGAACATCCAAAATTCCTGCTTTCCCATTGCAACCCCATTCCTACTTCCTTCAATGCACTGCAGCTCGGTATGCTTTCACTTTCAAGTGTTTAGATGCTAATTAAAGTGAACGTTAGCATACACTAAGGAAGATGATTTGTGTGAGATAACCTGCCTGACAGAGCTCTGCTTTTTGTCCAGAACTCCTAGGGGCCTAACAGATAAGCTAGACAAATTAATATAGGTAACTGTCTGAACCACCAAACAGGTAACAGCATCTCATCCTGTCTGCCAGTAAATTTTAGAGTAGACCCTGTCATCTGTAAAAGCACTTAAAAGGATAACCTGGGTTTGAATCAGCCCAGTGTCTACTTGTCTGCAGTGTATTGACCTGGACTGGATGGTTGATGCTTACCAAAGCCTCTCTGTCACTCCCTTCCTCAGTTGGACACGGGAGGAAAAAGAAAAAAAATAACAAAAGTCTCATGAGTTGAGATATGGACAGGGAGAAAGTATTCACCAACGACCCTCACAGGCAAAACAGCCTAGACCTGAGGAAAAGTTAATTTCATTTATTCCAACCAAATCAGTTTAGGATAATGAGAAATAGCCCCAAAACTTAAAAACACCTTCCTCCCACCCCCTCCCCTCTTCCTGGGCTTAACTTTAGTCCTGATCTCTCCAGCTGCACAGTGGCAACCAGGAGTGGGGGCTGCGGTCACACTTCATTTCTGCTGCTTCTTCCTCCTCAGGTAGAGAATATCTCACAGTTCTCCCCCGCTCCAGCATGAAGTTCTTCCCATGGGAGACATTCCTCCATGAACTTCTTCACTGTGAGTCCTTTTCCCCATCATAGGTATGTTATCACAGAGCCACTACCACTGTGGCTGATGGGCTCAGCCTTGACCAGCAGCAGGTGTGATGGTCTCTGCTGAGCATGGGGGAAGCTTTTGGCAGCCTCTCACCGAAGCCACACCTATAGCCTCCAGCTACCAAAATCTTGCCACACAAACTCCATACATCAGAGAATAAAGTACTTCTCAGTATTTCAAAGAATGATCACAGATTGCATAGTGCTCATCATGGTATTAATTTTGAGACTTGCATTCTGTGCTTAAATTTCACAACAAAAATCTGGTGGGACTTCACAGATGAGAAGCATAGACTCAACATTATGTTTAGACTTCTGTTATTGAGGTGACATTGTGGGCCAAAAGAGCATGCAACTACCACAGAACAGAAGGGTTTTCAAGACAAGCTTTTCTCCCTAGGAAATACTGAGAAACTTAATTACTGGCTTATGCGCTTTTCAAATGGACTTCATGCATGGTCAGTTCATAAACTTGGATATTCTGGAGTAAACCAATATAGAAATATTGCTAATCAGAGAAGTATTAAACAACTACAGGCATGGTAGCCACACAACTACAAGACAAAGAAAAATTTGCCATTAGCACCATCCCAACTATAATAGTTGTGAAAAAATTTGTGAAAGCAAATTTAGTTTGATCTTGCTTGTGAGTTAGACTGTGGACTTCCCAAAATAACACCTTTCATTGTGAAGATTAAAATGCAAAGTTCCTAAGTCATCCTTGGAAGGAGTTATAGGATTTACATTATATCCATCTCTTCACGTTTTTCAAACCCTGCTGTTTCCCATTAGAAAAATAAACATTTTTATTATGATACATACTTTTCTGCATGTTTATTTCCTTAACTTTAATAAAGCCTTCTAGCTATCAGGGTAATTTAGTCTCAAATCTCCAGTTTCTGGTTCAGTTTTCATTATCTCACATGATTCTTTTACCCTTATTATAAAAGCTGGCTTTACTCCCAACTCATAAAGTGACCTGAATTCTCCAGAAGATATTTTCTATCATTGATTTTTCTTCATTGATAATGTTAATAACATGGCTCTTCTTATCTTTACTTTCTTAGCTTTCATTATTTTCATAATCCTACACTAACATATCTTTTCCCATGCTTTTTTGGTTGTTGTTGTTGATATAATAATGCTACGTGCATTTCATTTTTCTTCTTCCTCTGACACCCTGACAGTAGTGAATATGCCCATAGTGAATTTGGGATTTTATCTACTTTAAATTAGTATCAAACAATACCAAATGGCAAAAACTTCACAGTAAATTCTTATTTTATAATGTCTGGATTCCTTTTTGACACCTGCAATCCATCTGACCAAAATTTCTTTCTGAATACATTCCAAAAGCTCTTTATCTGGAACGTTTTTAATCTAGAGCACTATCAGCATTGCAAACGTGGTTTGAAGGTTGCCATACCCGTTCTTGTCTTAATGGCATTTATGAGATTCACGGTATTTTTCAAGCTAGATTTTAGAAGCCTACATATTACAGGATTAAATATTTTCAACTCAGCGTATTGTTTGCCTCTTTAATGAGATTGTCTGTATGTGGAAAACTCTGAATATTGTTGCTATTGTTTATAAAAGCCCATCCCTCTTCCCCCAGAGTATTATTGCTTCCTTAAATCTACACTTTAATTGTTCAGATGATTTCACATATATGGTAGTTTGTGCAAGATAGCTATTCAAATATAGGAAAAAAAACTTACCCTGTTTTCATTTAGGAATTAAAATTTGGTGTTTAATTGACAATAGAAAGTCTTCAAATCCTCTATCAAGTCACTTCCATTCTGACTTAGATTGATTTCTGTGCTCCTTGCCAGGACAAGGTACAGTAAGTTCTTTTTCCGTAGACGTGCTGTATGTTTCTGATCACTGAATGGCACGGTACTGTCCTGGACCACAAAGCTCCATTGTGCAAGGCCTGTCTATATCCACAGCTATTCCTTTGCCGTACAGCTCCTTTACTATCTGCTTTCTTAACGCAAGATTAGGTAACCACAAGCAAGTCTTTCCAAAAATGAAGTTTGCCATTCAGTAAATTGAAACTTCTTGACTCTGAACTTCTAAAATCCTTTTCAAAAAGGGACAGAATTTTTTAATTCCCCTAAGACCTGTTCCACCTTCCTTTAACAGAAGACTCTTTCTTACTTAAGAAAAAAAAAAAAAAAGACAAAATACCAACTCTGTTAAATTACTTTTTCAATAGTAGATGATTTATAGTTGATTAGGTAATTAAATCAAATACAAGTGGCTGAAAGTAAATCTATTTTTATCATCCCTGTAAATTAAAAGTTCCGCATCATAAAAAATCACGACCATCTTGAAAATGACTAGTCAAGTGCTTTTTATAGGCAAGCAGGATTTATTGTCAATTAACGTATTGAACTGGATAGTCAGCATAACCCTGTGCTCAAGACTTTTTAAATTATTGGCTTCCGCTATCAAGCTGCTCCATATCACAGTAATGAAATGTATCTAGCTATTCACATATTGAACAATTCCTTAGGTTGGGTTTATATCTCGCTATAACAACATTTCATTTTATTATTATCTCCGATCCTCTGTGATGAATACAAATACATTCCTTTTTTTCCATCATGGGTTTATCAATTTTCATTGACCTGCCTGTAATGAATGCAGACAGGGTGGGGGAGGGAGGAAAAAAAAAAAAATTATTATGGCCATTAAAATATCCGTAAATCCAAAAGTTTTCTACTTGCACTTGCCTCAATTAACAGAAACCATTCAGAAAAACTATTACTATTATAGCTTGCATAATGTTCTTTCTATTTTTGCTTTCTTAATTCTGAAACCTAAGAAAAACTACTTTGGTTGAGGACAAACGTCTTGAAACTCGCATCTCAACTCCGTTACAAAGTTTCATATAGAAAACTAAACTTTTAAATGAAGATACAAACAGTGTTCTCAGTGATGACATTTTATTGCACTATAACACTTGCATCTGCTAGTGTTTGGCAATTATACCATTATGTGACAAATGTAATTTGATATGAAATGAAGTGATATAACAACATCCTGGCTTTCATTCAGGCGCAGCTAAACATCTTCAAAGCTACATAACATCCATTTTCTCCAGGAAAAGAATACTGAGAGCAAAATCTGACCTACCTCACGAAAGATGTGTGACAAACTAGGACAAGGTTCATCGATTCATAAATTCACGAATTAAAGATCATCTAGTTCATACTCCCTGCCATGGGTGGGGACACCTTCCACTACAGCAGATCGCTTGAGGCTTCATCCAACTCAGTCTTGAACAGCTCCAGGGAGGGGACATTCACAGACCTCCCTGAGCAACCTCTGTTCCAGTGTTTTGCCACCCTCACTGTAAAAAATTTCTTCCTAATTTCCAGCCTAAATCTTCCCTCCTCAAGCTTCAGTCCATTCTCTCTCATCATATCACTACAAACCTTTGTAAAAAAATCCTTTCTCAGCTGAGGGCCTCTTTTTACTGTTGCTAAATTGGGAAGGAAGACTAAGATGCACAAAAAAGGAACATGTACTAATATATTTCTTCTTCCCTCTTAAAAGGAACTTCAGAAACTGCCAAACTTATTCCCTTTAGACCTACTGAATCTCCTCTTTTCCAAGGATCTTCTTAAATTCATTTCTCTAGATCACCCTACTGAAACTCAATGAGAGCCTTCTCTCTAACTGCCTTGTGAATCTTTGAAAATTCCAGCCTGCAGCATTACAAGTTTTGCTTTGAATAAGCTACTTCAAACTAAAAATGTCCTTATCATCTACTATTTAAACAGCTTTGGAAGGCTTTTAGTGTTTCTCTTCTTAGTAAATAATCTGGGCATTAAACTGGGTATTTAATTTTAATAGCTGGGGGTTTTTGGGGGGAGGGAAGGGTTGGGGGTCACATGTAATATTGTAAGTCACAAGTGTTTCAATTAATACTTAAACAGTATGGTATGAAGCTTCATAAAATTATATACAAGGATTGAAATGTTGCACATTGAACTCAAAGGTGCTGAGTGTGTGTGAAGATGTGACAATGGGAAGAGACTTTCCTCATGGTCTTGACTGAAAAACATGTACTGAGTCAAAAGAACCTCAGAAGACAATATCCATTGTAAAGCAGAGAGATAACTGATTTGTATATGCTCTTTTTCAGCAGTTATTAATTCTACTTTGATCCAAACTAGCTGATTGGGAAAAGAAGCAGATAAAACTTTAATTTAAGATATTACAGAGATCATAAGTATGTAAAAAACACCAACAAAACACAGTGATTATAAGAGAGCTCTGCTGCAGATTCGTAATTTCTTAGAAAAACACATCTTGAAAATAAGACATAGATTCACCACTAAATGAAAACAGAAGCAAAAGTAAAAATTATGAAGTTATTATCACTTTGAAGTTTTTTGTATCAATGGTAAAGCAATCAGCATCAATTTCTAACGTGCCAAGGCTGGATCTGAACTATGCTGAGTTTTGTCGTCCCCGTCCCCGCCCCCCGCAGACAGCAGTCAATGCATTCTAATTAAAGACTTCTCTAAACTCCTCTTCTAAGCAGACAGAATTAATTCTGTGCATCACCAATATATTCAAAATAAATAAAAACAATCCTATACCATAAGATTAACTCCCAAGTCCACATTTCCCTTTTAACCTCCATGTTTGGGAACATTGTTCAGATACTTTGATTTAAATTTCTCACCCATCTGTCAGAGCCAACGAGTAGTCAAACAGGGGCTAGTTTGTTACAAACACTGCTCCTCTGAAGGAGAATAGACTTCATGTATCAGGTTTGGCAATGCGAATGCTCTTCTTTGGAAAACACAAATGAAACTGAATAATGCAAAACACAGTTTATAAGTTTGCCCACCAGTCAAATAACAATGTTTTGGAAAAGGTTTTGTACCACAGCAATTTGTTTCATGCCCTTTCAGCTTGCCTTAGCCTCATCATGAAATATTTCACATATTGCCCTGTCTTCACCCATGCTTTTTAAAAAAATCTGTTATTAGAACAGCATACAATCTCCAGTAGGGATTAAACCCTGAAGCAACATGGCAAAAATGAGGCTGGTCAGAGAGATGATCAGTATTTATGATTTACTAAACTGCCAGATCCGACTGCTTGAGGCCAGAAGCTTAACAGCTTCGTTCAAATAGTAACTTCCAGATTTGTATCTTTGCCTCATTAACAAAGATAAGAGACAGAAAAAGTGACCTGATTATTTGTGACCCAGAGGATCCCTATTTAAATCCAAAGTCTAAGAGAAAAGAGTAAAGGAAGGAAAACAACAGCCTGCTAGGTGATGGATTATGATCCTAGCACGCTTTTTTCCTACTTGGCAAAAAGGAAACACCTTCGTCTGCTGTGTTCTATGTAAGTTTATTTGGTGATAAACTCTCTTTGTTAGCAAAGGCATTTTCCTCTCATACTACTCCCAACTGTTATTATTCTCTTCCTCCTCCCACTTTGTTTCTGGACATTTTTTAACAAGTTGAGGTGCTGAGATCCCTCTTTGACCCAGACAGAGGCTGAGCAAAGCATCCTGACGCAAAGCACACACCAGCCGAAGTGGCTTAGAATAGCACTCTTAACATAGGTCGTTTGCTGGGTTTGTTGCAAAGGTCACAGCTCCTATTACACACTAAGAAGCCTAAAAGACCGCCACTGCCTTTGAAACCCTGACAAAAGCAGTCCCCTCAAGTGTTACAACGCTGTTTGAGACAGACAAACCAACAAAAATGTGCCAGAAGGTGCTTAGAAGCAGCATGTGGATTAAATAAAAACTGTCGCATGATGGGTCAAGTGAGCCCACCCTGCAGTCACAAGATCATCTTCCATGCCTAGCACAGACTCTCCACCTTCAAACACTTTACAAGACACCTCAGTAAAAGAACTTCTTCAATCTCTTCATTTAAAAATCAATAACCTTCAAGCTTCCACAGCTTCCTTTGAGACAAAGATAAATAAAATTGAGGGAAGGCTGGAGGGATTTGAAAAGCAATGGAGTTGATTGAAACTCAAACAACAAAGAGTGGAATTCTGTAATAAAAATCACGAAGGAGGGAAGACTGTGTTTAAGCATTATGGAGCTCCTGAAAAAGTATTAAAGTCTTTGGAAAAATCAACAGCATTGTCATCGTGCTTAATGTTCTGAACATTTTCCCTGAAAGATCCAAGATGACTGGAAACATATGGAAAAATCCAAAGCAGATATAATGAAGAACCTCCCATTATCTGGAGCAGCAAAAGAAATGCTCCTGTATGAATGCTGAAGGCTTTAAGTGTTTCATAGGAAGAACATAATATTCATCGAGAACACGTGACTGAAGGTAGGGTTTGAGCAGTGGCCAAAGAATTAGAGTAAATATGGAGATCAGCCATCTTACTACCCCATAAACCCTTGGCAAAGGATAGGAAGTAACTTAATTTGAAGAAAGAAAAATTTTTACTAAATGACCCTGCATCAATCATCTGCCCTGCCAGACTGAGATTACTGCACTTGAAAGAAGAAATGCAATGCTGCTAGGAAGCAGAAGCAGCAGAACACTTCACTTCTAAATGAAAAAGTTCCAGCAGAAGGAAATTAGATAGCTAAACCCGTCAAAATTTCTCCAACCTATTTGTCTCATTTCTCTACTATGGAAGATGCATTTGAGCATGATTGCTCTGGAACGAAAACTATTTGCTCTCTTAGCCATTATGTAGGGCATTGGTGATTTTATTCAGAAATTCTGGCATAAAGGAAAATTTCAGCTAAAATAATACAAAAGTTTAATTAACAGAAATCATTAATTTACCATTAACAACTCATCAGCCTTATAATCTAATTCATAAACTGCACTTTCAGAGGACCGATTTGAGCATTTATTCAGACTAAGAACTGTTGCTAAGATGTGTTGTTAATATAGAAGTTAGTACCTCAACAGTATTGATAATTAAAAATCATTATTTATCTTATTACAATAAAAAAATATGACAAATACTTATAATAACAGTTTGCTTTTATACTTCTGAGAAGCACAAAGGAAAGGGAAATGAAAAAAAGAAAATAAGGAAACTCATAATGTAGGCTTCATCTTTCCAAAGAGCAATTTAAGACACCTTCACTTTAACCTATCGTCATTGGTTCAAGGAAAGTCTACATCTTTGTAGTGAAAATGTCCTTGCACATATGAGCTAGATATTATTTACCCCTGCTGTAGTGAGATAAGCACCCAAAGGGAATGTATGAAGTATGTATGATAGCGTCGAGAAAAAAGATTGACTGGGACAGCACGTGACCATCTCCAAAGATGAGCATCAAATAGAGTAATTGATGTTAAATGTAGATGTATCTCAACCTCATTGGATGTCAAGGCTCTCAGGACACCAAGAGGCCTTCTTGTTCTTGAGTAGCCTCACTTGGGCCCCATACTCTCTGCCTATGGGTAAAGAAGAACCATTAAGGTCAAGGCTGTGCCCCTATAAGAAAAGAAATATGCTGCAGCAGTGTGTTCCAAACCAAATTACTGCATTCTACAGGCTTCCTTTGCTTCTGAGCAGTATGGTTGCATGGTTGCATGATTTATATGACCTAAAGACAAAGCAGAAACAGCTGCAACTGCAAATATTTTGAAGCACAGGAATTAAATCAGACCCTTCCCATAACTAAAATATAAAAAACAGTGTCTTATGTTTAGCCTGTGACATGGGCTAATCTCTAGCATATCCTAAAGTCACAGAATGACCCCTCCCTTGCAGATTAGGGGAATTGCAAAAAGGAGATAAGACTCATGAGTTAAAATGAAAGCAAGTTTAACAAAATAGCCAAACTAATCTCAACGCCAATGTAAAGTAAACTGTTATCCTCATCCCAGCAGAGGTATGGCAGTCACACTGAACAAGAAAGCAGTCCTCAAGAGCAAGAGCAAGAATGAGAAACAGGGTCAGAAACTCAAGTAAGGTCAAGTAAGAAGCCTCAGGCAGGTGGCTCCCCTCTCCTCAACAAACTTTGCCCCAGCAAAGCCAGGACCAGTAGTGTTGGCTCTAAGGAAAATTGAAGAGGCTAACACTGAAAAATTCCTTACATTTAAGACATAATGTTAACTTTTTACATTAAAACATTTCTTGCTCCAAAACAGTGGAGATAAACAGAATGCACACAGGGATAGAATTCAAATGCTAAGTGAGTTACTGTCTAGTTTTCTTTTTTTTTTTTTTTTTTTTTTTTTTTTTTTTTTTTTTTACTTATATGAATATATGAAGGCTTCTGTGGCTGGCTGGTTTATTTGTGGTTCTTTGTTGCAATGTTTTGTTAACCTTCTTTTATGTATTTTTAATGAATACTACAAATAAGAAATGTGTAAACTCATCCAGAGAAGAGGCTATAATGTCTTCCTCTGCTTTTGATTCACTGCCTCATTTGCAAGATTGCTGCTTATTCACAAATTAATTATGCAATGGCATCTTTGGCTAATAAAGTCTAAACAAAAAAACATTTAATCCAATTCATAGTTTTCTCTCAATCAAACCAAGTCTGTCAAACATAATTACATTACACATGCAAAGCAGGAATGAGCCAAACATGTGCCACACCTGCTTAGCACTTCTTCAGGCAGACGATATACAGTAGAAGAACAGTTGGCAGCACAGATGGCAAAGCAAAGAAAACTCATGAAAAATGTAGTTGTGAAGCATGGTTTTGTGCCTTTTGTTGATGGGAAGGGTCAGACAGTGAGTTCAGTTTATGTCAAGCATACCTTTCTGGTACCTTTAGGCTTGACAACTCTAATTTTGGCAATACAAACCTCAGTTGTCATGTGCTTTCCAAAGAAAGAGACCTTTGCAGCTTGCAGGGATTCATTGCTGGCTTCCAACCATAGCCATGAGCTCTAAGGACATGTGTTCTTTATTATCACAGTGACCACAGTGTGTTTAAGGGTGAATCTGAACAACATATGCCCCCACACACATTGTCATCTATCTGTAAAATGAAACCTCTTTGGCAACAATAAGGATAGTGACTCTGTATGTGTCAGTGCATACAGTTCACACAAACTTAGAGAGGAGTCAGGTATTTCACTTGTGAGCACAAAATCAGAAGATAGCACAAGCAGTCTTGGGTAGCTTATCCATTTTGTGGATATGCTTCATTGATAAGATAGACTTGTGCTTTCATATTGTGCTGGTTTGAGGCTAACTGGAATATTTCAATGAGAGAAATTTGATCTTTAGCTGAGAAAAGGAAAATAAGGTTATGTCTGTATTACCCGTTCATTCTCCTGAGCTGTATAAAAACATGGACACAAACACAGATAAAACAGTCTCTGCTTTGCCACTTCTGCCTGATCTTGCACACTTTCCAACTAGGCATTCTGCTTCTTAAACCCCACCTTGTCAACCTCTTCCAACTCACCTTGCATGTAAGAGAGAGATTCTGAAATAAGGGAGAGGGTGGGAGGGGGTAGAAAAAAGGTGGAAGAGTGTTTGGGAGACCCTCCTGGGCACTCTGGCTGCTGGAAGGGGTAATGGGTTTCTGTATTACTTTTAACTTGTATATAACTGTATACAGATGTAAATAATTGTAATATACTGTAAATATCAGCTTGTATATTGTGCTAAGCTGTATATATAAAGCTTCATTCCTTAACTTCCAGATGGATGAATTCATGGTGTGTGGGATGGCAGGTGATGCCCAGAACCACTACACATATTAATAATATAAGTATTCTTTATTCTTCACAATCACTCCGTATGACTTCTACTTTAAAGCTATATAATTGTATTGAGGTGAAGTTTCTGCAAATTGCTTTAGCTAGACATTGCATGACATCTCCTGATGCTGCTGAAACCATCTCTACCACTTCATGTACAAAGTGAGCATCATGCAGAGACACGATACCCCCACCCAATACACACATCAGTCCTTGCTTCCTAAAGAATTTAACATTTAACCCTTTCCTTCTTGTTGTGTGCATTCTGTACTGCTTTTTTTAATCACACTCTAAAAGCTCAGTATGAAACCATACTGCTTTGACCACATGCCCTGTCTTGTAAAGTTCTTCATAACTATCTCCATCTTTGCCAAGCTTTAAAAAAACATTACTTTCGCCACACAGGTTTACTTTCCCAATAAATAGACAATGATTAAGTATCTAGGATTATATCCACATAGAGAAATTATAAGCATGTAAGGGGCAAAAGGGTTTCCTGAGCTTTACTAATTGCTATAAAATGTTTTCACTAATTTCTTTCATTATAGTGGTTCTATAAAAGATACCGTACAGCATGAGATTTTGTCTAAGCCTATCCAAGCTCATATACCACACAGAAGAACAGTGTCCACTTGCTCGTTAGATGTGCAACATGTCCCTGCACTACTGCATCCCTGCAGCACAGTGGTCTGTGCTGACTGAGGAGAGCATGGAAGGGAGCTGCACCTCCATCCTTGACTGTGGTAATTCAGAAGAGAATAAGAAGTGACTAAATTCCAAGTGGGCAAAGTTACTTTGGAGGTCACTGCATGCTTGGAATACACATCTGGCTGTGCCTTACTGGGCACAAGATTTTAGTAACTGTAGCAATGTAATGGGTAACTTATTAAGAATATTTTTCAGGAACAGTTTCAAGACTCAGTTTTAAGTTCATTGTTGGAATCCCTGCACCAAAGCAAACTCCAGCACAAATATATGCATGATTATTCTACAGCAGACAGAATTGACCTGTCCTGACTGCAGCGCTTCAAGTATGTTAGACATAAGAAGAGCTCATTCTTCACTGAAGTTTTCCTCTTGACTTCAAACTTGTTTCCCACTTACGTGACCAAAATGCTAACAAAATATTCATGCAGTATTTCCCACAGGTGTAGGTACACTAAATGGAGACTCTGCAGCATCAAGGACTGGGAAAACAGTATTGAAAACAGTACATGTTCAAATAACTCCTGCAGTAGTCATTCCCTAGAATGCTAAATTTTAGAATCTATTAATGTGCTTCCAAATTCAAAAATATTCCAGCAGAGAATATTTTGTCTGCTTTTCTCCAAGGACACTTGACCAGAGGTCTGTTAGCAAGAGCTGGAAAACTGTCAGCGGAACTAAAAAGATACCAGTAAACAAATAAATAAATAAAACACAAACCATTTTTCAGGGACTGAGTGGAAAACATTATTCAGAGGAAAATACACTGGGATTTAACTTAAAGTTTAAAGAAATTCACAAAGTTTAAATTACTGAGTGAACAACAAATATCCTGGGAGAATCTTTATGACAGCACAAGTCAGAAATAAATCAGCAGAAAGGAATACATTTTTTTTTTCTGAGAAATCTCAGTGCCATCATAAGTATTACAAATAAAAATAAAATAAAAAAATTAACCAGACAATCTTATTCACAGAGCATGTCTGTTCCAGAGCCTCAGCTCCACTGAAAGACACCAAGATGAACCAGCCAGCATAGCTATAAAACCAAAATCCCAAACGAATAAATAAAAAGGCCATCTTCTGTTTCAGAAATCAGCAGTCCCATAACACATAGCTCTATAAATTTCTCCCCCACAGACTGGAAGGAGAATGTTCTTGACTAACAGATCTTTCTTCATGAAATATCACCTGGGATGTATAGTACTCACTGGCAGGCTTGCACCATCTGCTTACTGAGACTCTAGTAAAGTAAGCAGCACAAGCGCTCCATGTTTGCACAGCACTGATTTAAAGAAAATGGTGGCCTTTTTTACTTTGTCACACAGGGACATTTCTAAAAAGCCCAAGTTTACACCATGGTATTGTCTCAGCTGTGCACTGACCAAACGAAGCTTAGTGAATGATTTCCTGCATCTGGGAAGTGCTGTTTTCCTGGTATTCATGTTTAAGTCTGAGCTAGAACAGTGCCACTGAAGTCCAAATCAATAAATTTTAATGCTCTTCATAGATGGTGGTGGATGCATGGATTATACTGACAGCTGTTTGAAGGGCAGCCACAGGGCTGCAAGCTGCAGCACCATTGTCCTGAAGTCCACTGAGTACAATGGACCGCAGCACTGCACCAAAATAAGACCATTTGGACCAGAAACAGAGAATGAATATGGAGTTTTACACCAAGTAACTACTTAACAGTCTTCATGAGACCAGAATACCATTAACATAGGGTGCAATGCTGACATGCTGAAACAATCTAGGATGTATAGGTGCATCTCCTTGCAGCAAAGCAGCGGTAGTACTAACATCCCTGGAAACACCATGTGTAAGGGTTCATGACACTGTGTCGTGCCGGGCAAACATAGCTGTTGCAGTCAGCTCTGCCGTGTTTGTGACACTTCTTTATAAACTAAGCTAGATTCACTCTCTCTTCAGCTGGCACTAATTATATGAGTTTAATATGAATGCCACAAGAGATTAATACAACCTATAGACAGAAGGTAAGGTATGTTCAAGTTTTAAAATAAATAAACTAATAAATAAATAAGCAACATTACTACCTCAGCTTGGATTATACAGAGGATTTCGGTGTCCCCCCGCAGTGAGACAGAAGTGCCATCTATTAAGTGATGCAATCTTTCTTTCTTTCTTTTTTATTTATTTAAAAATCTGAAGAATTAATAGAGAATTACTCATTCCTGTTCCTTTAACACCCAGTTTTAAATTAAAACGCTTGATATAGGAAGTATGAGGTTACAGTACCAAAATTTGTAATTTCCCATCAACTGTTACTACACTTGGATTCCATTTGAAATTTAGATCCTGCAAGACTGAGTTTTCATTTTAAAATGCTACTTCTCAGAGAGTAAGAAAATACTCCTATAGGCTTAAAGTACTCAAAAACAATACAGAAAACAGCACATCTCAATCTTCATTTTTTCACTAAGCTTTGTTATCTCTATATCCTTTTAATAATTTTGGTTTGAATGTCTGAAACTGGCCATGCAATTATCCTTTATTGCACAGATGAATGCTGCAAATATTTATGTATGATTTAATCTAAGTATACAGCCCCACTGGTGATGTTTGCATGCACAACCATAATCATATGCTTAAATATGTCAGACAAATATCTGTTTAATTTCAGAACTCATTTTTAACAATCAATGTTTTTATTTGGGAAAGACCCACTAAATTAAAAGACAAAACCAATAAACAAACAAGAAGAAACAATAAAAATAAGAAACCCCTATTCCCTTAAAATTGCACTATTTAATACCTAGGAAAATGTTCCAAACCAGAAAAACAAGTAATTTTTTAAAAATGGTAGACCAGATTAACAACTTCACAATAAAATACAGAAATAGCTATTGAAAGTACTTTAATTCCCTTCTTCTTCCATTAGAGCAAGACAAGAAGGTCACTTAAACAACCAACTCATGCAGGAAATGGACTTCTGCCCAGCCCATTAAAGACTTAACATCATATTCCCCAACATAGCAGTGGTCAGCGAAAGTTTGCTGGCATTCTTTGACCCACCCACAGACTAGGCTCTCTCACATCTTACTGAGAACCACAAAGTTCTCCTGCATAATGTGGCAGCTCTTAACAATGAAAAAAAACTTCTTGCATGTGTCTATCTCCCGCTGATGCTCAAATGATGGAAAACATTTAATTTTACAGCTATGGAATTTTAATAAGTATTGATTTTATTCCTGTCATGAAGAGAGAGGACTGTGAATCTTGTCAAGCCAGCATGAACACAGGTTAATGCAGGGTTATATACGGATCTACTTGTCTCTTACTAAGACTATTTATTCTTCCACTAGCAGAAAAGTTCCAAATGATGCCAGCATATTCCGATGATTTGTTAGTAATGAATGCCTCATCTCACTCTTTGCTTGATGTGGAATAAATTTGCAATACCTATATATTGCCTTGTTTATGTTAGACTATGAAAATTTAAACTAGTAGACACTTATGGCAGGTGATGCCAGGGACAAGATAAAAGGATATTTGCTGTTCCTAGAAGAACAGACTGAGGGAGCTGGGTCTCTCTAGCTTGGAGAGGAAGACTGAGAGGTGAACCCATTCATGTTTATAAATACATAAAGGGTGAGTGCCAAAAGGATGGAGTCAGGCTCTTCTTCAGTTATGAAGCATAAGGAGCAGTGAATGGAAATTGAAGCATAGCAACTTCCATGTAAACAGGAGGAAAATTTTTTTTCATGGTGAGGCTGACAGAACACTGAAACAGGCTGCCCAGGAGGGTTGTAGAATCCTCCTCTCTGGAGATATTCAAGACCTGCCTGGATGTGTTTCTGTGTGATTTGGTATAGGTAATCTTGCTCTGGCAGGAGGTTGGACTGGATGATCTTTCCATGTCCCTTCTGACCCCTAACACTCTGTGATTCTGTGAATATATACAGTGTTTTTCAGTTGGATTTTATTTTTTAGAATAGCTCTTTTGTTTCAAATTTGTATTTCTAAAATTCATAGGCAGGCCTGCAAAATTGCTCAATAACCTTGTATGCAAAAGGAACACAGCAACAGCTTAAAAAGATGTTTGTACTCAAGATTAAGGCCAGTATTTATCTTCTTGGCAAAGATGTCTGCATGAAAGACCAGAGTAATGATACCATATTCTACAAACCAGTACAAAAACAAGATCAAGAAGAATTACATAAATGCACCTATATAGCATCCATCACATTAACTAGAATGCAGAGACAAATGCAACTTGCTGCTAAACTTGGCATCTATTGACTGCAGAAGAAAGTTAGACACTGCAGAGACAAATAGTGTCCTGAAGCCGTTGGAAGAACATGGATCTGAAGTGATTTGACACACAAAGTTCATCTGCCCAACAAAGTAGCATTTTTCTGGTTTGGCAGCCCACCAAAAGCAAAACTGAAAGGTATTCTCATCTTAACAATGGTCTCTTGAGACTGGTATCTGAAAGATCTCTGCTTGGTAAGCTGCTCTCACACAGCTGGAGGAAAGGAAAGGATGAGAAAAGCCTCACTTGCCAAAGGTTTAGGTGAATATTAATCAAATATCTGAAAATGACAAAGGAGGTAATGATGGCTGGGCTAAGTTGGGCAAGCAACTGAAAACATGAAGCATTAGCTAAACATCAAGTAGGGTGGAAGCAAAAGGTCTTTCCTTTTTGACTAATGAATACACCTAGTTAGAGGGCTATTTGCTTCATATTTTGCTGGAGAGAACAGAATGCTTTGCAAAGCTAGGAAGGAGAAGTTAGCATATGGTGTTAAATCTGAAAGTTTCTGAAGAAGGATACAAAGACCCAAGCTGGTGAGAAAAGTAACCATGTGCTGTTTAGTTATTTGGTGTGAAGTTTTAAAAATATTGTTAATTCTCATTTTCAAGCTTTCAAAGTTCAGAAAATTGCAATGCCTTATTCTGTTTGCCACCTGTAATTACAAACTATTCTTCAAGGAAAGTTAAAAAAAAAATTAATAATTCCTATAGAATAATTCCTATAGAAACATATAGAATTCCTAGATTCTATGAAACAAGGTGGACTATAAGATTACAGGTAAAAAAAAAAAAAAGGTTAAAAAAATATTAATTCCAGAGTTCAAGTAACTTTTCGTCATAAGCTAGACTTGATGACTTCATAATTACACAATCAGTTATTATTGAATCCTAAAGATAAGAAATAAAAATATCTCTCATGTAATTGTGCTCAGAGCTACTAGCAATCAATCATTTTTATTTTTCTTTCACAGTAGGCAGGCAAAACTGCTCTTTAGCCAAGGGGATTACAGTACAGAGAATAAGTGGGATTTTTTCTGCTAAAGTTATATGACAAAAGATGCAGAAGGTTCAGGCTGCTCAAGAAGTCATAAAGAAGTGGCTGTTAATGATTGCGAGGGCGAGCAAATTGATAAAACCTGATGTACAATGCCTGTATTTTGCTCAGAAAACAAACCAAAGGAGGCAAGGTCCTAAAGAGACTGGTAGCACTGTGAACTGTAGACAGCAGATGGTTACGAACATGCCTTGAGTCTCACAGATGCAAGTCAAAGTGATGATTGTACAGCCTGCCTCAAGTCCATACAACAAAGATAAAATATCCACAAAAGGATGAGGCTGTTAAACACCCCCTTTAGTAAGAGAAGCCATTAAATGTTTGGCATGAAGCTCTCTCAGTGCTCTGAGTTTACTGTTCCCAGTGACTGCCAAAGGCCTTCTGCATCTGTGTCATATCCCTATGTCAGCAAATGCCCAGCAATTTCTGCATTGCCCGACAACCATTTTCAAACATGCAATGTGGAAATATATGCATTTTGAATGTCTGCTCCAAATTTTTATTACCAGACCTGAAAACAAAACAGCTCCAATGACACCAACTGCAGACATATAAAATGAACCAAAGTTAGCACTCTCCCAGATTGGGGACGATTGCAGCTCCTCTCCCTAGTCACAGCTCTGTGCAGCTGTTTGTTGTCAGAATGGAAAGCACCAGCCTTGGCATTTCTCCTCTCTGCTGTACTCTGGATGGCTGCTCAGCACATCGAGGTAATTGACTCATCTTGGCTCAGTCATAACCTCAATCAGCTGGACCATCTCATTTCCCCCACAGCCAAGGAATCCTGCCGTTCCTAATATTAAGGCAGCAGCCAACCTATTTTCAGAGGGAAGCTTATTGCAGAATATCCCTCTGTATCCCTGGGAATTAGCCAAAAGCTTAAATGTTTCATTTGGAAGAAAATGTTTTCCAAGAAGGGGATAAAGATCACTTTCCACTGTCTTTCTGAAAGATCTCTGAACAAAAATCTAAATCCCAAAACAACACTGTGAAAAAGTGAAAGAACACATCCCGCCCTACCCCCCCCACCCCCAAAACAGCCTAGGTTAAACATAAGCCTCAGACTTGCTGAGTTTACAATCAAAATATTTGTTCATTGGATTTGAAATCTACTGCAGGTTGCTTCCCTCTCATCACAGAGTTGCAAAATGGAAATCTCTGGCTTAGAGATTTGCACATCTTGAGGCGCTGGGATTCACAGAATCCATATCAATGAAAGTGGCAGTCTTTGCCTTGCCTCTTTGGAAAAAAAACACTGTTTTTTTTCTCCTGCAGATAGAAATTGTGGTCCTAAATGTGGTGAATCTCAGTCAAATAATTTTTATAAAGTATTTTTCTGAACTTTGCAGTCGCCTCAACTATAACAATATTTGGCTCTTTTGTGGCACACTAAACTGTTTTATTATGGATTCTCATTCTCAACAAAACCAGAAAGCCTAATTTTAGGAATTAATATTGATTCCAAGCCATAATTTTATCTCATTTTCAGACTGCCACAAACTTATGAATTTGGAAGCGAGCTAATGCTAACCTGGTCCTTCAGTGACTACAAGTTTTCAAGCAATTTCTGCCCTTTCCTTTACACTTCAAATTAATTTTGAAATTAGTAAAGACAGGAGAAGGGAGGTGGGACCACAGCAAGAGCAGCAACATGTTTGCCATGAGCTGAAGGCAGAAAAGCAGCAGGAACACAACTGTATGGTTGAACCATCTTGGTTCAACTGATTTCTGCTGAAAGCTGAACTTCCAGAAGGATGGATGTGTCTTTCCTCCAAGCAAGGCAGAAGACTGTGTTCTGTGCCTTCTTTGTTCTCTGTCAGGAATTGGTACCCATTACTAACTTGTCTCCTGAGCAAGTCTGGATATGTCCTTTCCATTTCCACAGCTCCCTGCCCAAGCACCCATTATGCTTTAGCATATCTTCAGCAAGCAATTTTCCTTGTTATGCACATGCTATATGCTAAGCATTAAGTAGTCAAACCTGAGTTTCACCTTGTGTAGGAAGAGTCTCCCAGCCCCACTTCTTTGGCGTGCTATAGAAGGAGCACAGATCCTGCCAAACTGACATTCTGCCACAGCTCTTAGTGCCAAAACATTTCACTCAAGCTCTGGTATTTGCTACAACACTGGCATATATAATTACAACTTAGAGAAGAAAAACATCTTTTCATCTGGTGCATTACCAGGAAAGGAAAATAATATTTTGCTCCAGAGCATTAAGCCTGGAGAAGATGATCTGCTGTCTCTGCTGCTGACTTTTTAATTTTGAGAAAGAAGATAAAGAAGAAACTGTCAATGCTTTTGCAGACTGTTGTGCTCCTCACAAGACACTACCCACACAGGGTCTGGCCCCTCTGCAGTTGCCTTAATTGCCCTTCACATAGACACAGCACATTTACCCCTCCCTCCTGATGTACCCCTTGGAATTTAAACTAATGCAGTTGTCATTGGTGGCACAGCACCAGCCCTTTCCATGTACCCTTGTCATTTTTTTTTCATCATGAAGAAATCCCTACTCCCTGTGTTCGTCTCTCTCAAAACTTACTTTCTAACTCAAGTGCATCTGAGGTGGGTGCAAGGACATAAATTCAGACTTTTATTCTTGAAAACTTCTTTTCTCCCCACTTTCCCATCTAAGCAATAGCTCATTTGCAGCTTTTTCCTTCAAGTCTTCCTTTCTTACACAATTTCATAGGATTAAGATCCCTAAATAGACACATGTGATATTTTGTGATATGCCAAATCTGGTCTGGAGAACCTAATTTCTTGTTGCAAATACAAGGAATTACTTCTTCTAAGTCACTTATGCAACGAAGAATGTACATGCAACTTTATCAGAGAAGGTAGGAGCAAAGTTTAGAAACTGAGCATGTAAAATGGCTACTTAGAGACACTGAGAGCTTGCAAAAGAATTACCAGCGATGCAAAGCAGTATCATTGTTCTGTAACACACAGAATTTCCCTCTGAGGCATCTCACACTATCGCAGAAAATGCTCACTAAATGATGATTGCTTCAGTTCTGCTTAGGAAAGCTGAGGGATGGAAGGAAAAATAAAAGAAAACTTTAAAATACTGAAACAGTTCCAACGGGTTTTCTGTTGGGGAAAAACATTCCACTTGTAAAAATCAAAACATTTTGTGGGAATGTGTTGATTTCAACGTATTTTTTATGTTTCTTCTGTAAATATGGCCAGTTCCTATCTGATGTACTGCCAGCCTGACTGTCTGTTGTTTAAACACAACAGCTGTCTACCTGGTGGCCTTCCAGAGTTGAGCTCCTGAGCAGCCCTCATATTGCATGTGATCAAAGAACACTGCATTCTTTACCCACATGGGAACAGAAGGGTTGAGCATATGAAACTGAGATTTCTTGCCCTGCTCCAGGAAGCTGCCAGGTAACTGTACTGAGAAGATGCCTAAATTTAGCCTGGATCTGCGGCTAAATTCTAAGCAGATGCTCTGTCTCCCAATGGCACTTCCTCAGCAGAGAAGGGGGATTAGGGAATGGAGAGAAGACCCGTGGGTTGAAGTGAAAATAGATTTAATGAAATGGCAAAACTACTCTTAACACTAACACCAATATAAAGTATACAAAATTATACCCACCCCAGTGAATGCATGGTGATAACAATGCACAGCAAAGCAATCCTTGGGAGCAGGATAAGCAAGTCCCTTTGGGACTAAGAAGAAGGAAGAGGAGGAGCAGAAGCACCTGTTCTCATCAAACTTGGTCCTTTGTAATGACTGTGGCATTTATGGTATGGGATACACCTGAAGGCGGCTAGGTGAAGCTGCCCTGGCTGACCCCAAACTTTGAATGACCTGCAGCTGGCTAAGAATTCTGTGCCAGTGAAACCAGGACAAGAGTATACATGTTACACTGCACCAAAAAGGTATGCTGGTGTTCATGCTGCAAGAGATCTAACCAAAAATTATGAGTAACAGCTAGTAGCAATTACCTACATAATTACGTATATTATAAACGTAGATGCAAAATCCTTGCTCAAAATATATGCCAGTATGCACAGGCTCACAAATGGGTGTATGCAAGTAGAGTGAACACATTTTGTCCTCTCTTTCATAAGAGGAGGTATTTTTGATGCAGTCTTCCAAAAACTAGGAAAAGCAAAGAAGCTACAGGAGTTGGCATTATTTCCACTTAATCAGTATGAAATCATTACAGCTTTGCTATGAAAATGAAACAACCCTAGTCATACAAGATACATCATGACACAGAAAAATTAGAAAACACAGTGAGCTCTGCACAGCAAGATTTGTAAGCCTGCCAGCAGAATCACAAACTCGCACAGCTCTAATTTGTCTAGGAAAAAAGGGGTGTTTAATTGCTGTGCATAATAAACACACAAACGTCAAAGAGCAGCCATGGATAACATGCACAAGTAGATTCCAGCTATACTGCTAAGGAAACATAAAAGTGATTTATTTCATATCTTGACCTTAAGTCCAATAAATCACATTAAAATAAAATGACCAGATTTCCCTAAGTGCTCAGCACTCAGCAGCTCTTGCTGGCCTTGCTACTGAGCTCCTTTAGTAGTGCATTGATTTCATTTAGGTATCTGCAGGGTACAGTGGCATGCAGCACTAGCTGAGCTTGTGGGTTCCACAAGCTACAGTTTTTTAGATTGTTCAATTAGCCCATACAAAGCTGAGCATTACTGTAGTTCTCATGCTTCTAATGCCTGAACTAGTTTATTAGAGTGAACTCTGGTCAATCTTCTCTGCTTCATGTGCAAATCCCCTAAGCATCAGCTGACTGCTTTCACCAGCCTGTCCCGTTCGTGCTGCCTAATGAGAGCCTCCAGGGGCCAGCCCATGTATAAACATCTAGTCAGAAATTCATCCTGGTTCTGCTCCTGACTACAGCCCGTACAGATTACCAGACAGACAATGTCTGTGTGAATTGGTTTGTTACTAAATTATGTTTATATCTCAGCCTTTTTTTTTTTTCTTCAGAGAGTTGACAAAATACAAGCAACCCTAGAAAGAATTTGGGGTGAGAAGTCACCAATCGGCCATTACCTATTCTACATATTCTCTTTTTCTCAAGCTCACTGGTAGCTTAAGATCATGTAAGTGTAAACCATTCTTGTAGGCAAGAAGTTATCTTTTGCTGAGATGTGATCCAAGTCAAAATCTAATCTACTGCAAATGTCCATCTCAGTGAATGCTTTGAAGTACATGCGCTCAAACCAAGTTACAACCTACTGGATTTTAAATGTCGGGGATTTTTTGTTTGGGGTTTTTTTGTGTTGTTTTGGTGTTTGTTTGTTTGTTTGTTGTTGTTTTGTTTTGCTTACAATCATTAAACATTACTTTTTGGATATGAAATTGCCTAAGATTTCATTGAATCTATAATACAGAACTTACAAGTCCTTCCAAAGTCCAAAAATATTTTCCTTTAAGACAATTCTTTATTGATTAACACTTTCTCATGACTTTTATTTCTCTGCCTCAGTGTCTTCAAGAAAAATCAAGATATATTCCTTTCCATACAGAGATCACAAACCACCATCAGTGGCTTGAGCAGTAGGTAACAAACCACTGCTACAGACTTTCCTTCTAGACTTCAGACACTGAGATTTCTCACTCTTCAAGGAACTTCTGCATTAGTACATGACATTCTTACTACCTGCAATTACCCTTTCTATACTGCTGAGCATTTCTTACGTTGTAGTCAACACACAAATTCTGTCTGTAATTCCCCTAAAAAGTAATGGGGCAATCAATAAAGTAAAATACCTTGTGATTTTTTTTCTACTTATTTACAGCACAGGATTTACATGAGAATTAGACTACTGTTTATTTGTTTCGGTAGGAAAATTGCTGACTTGCAGGGGCTACTGAAATAAAGCCCAAAACAACTATTTATAAATTAGCCAGCTGCTGTGGGTTTGAAATCAATAGCGGAGATCAGGACTTGCATTCTTGGTCAAGAACACAAGGTCCATCCTCAGTGCCATTTGTGTAAATTTAAATAACATGTTTAAGATCTTTCAAGTCCTTCATAATTTACATCCATCTAAACAAGAATAACAACAGATAATCATAGCTGCTTAATATTTTTTTCCTTAATTTTAAAGTTGTAGGGTCCAGAGTTTGAATAAAAACTGTGTAAAACATTAAGGGCATTAACATTTCTCTCCATGATCACAGTGATGAAGAAAGCTTTATGAATGCAAAAGAAGATATTGCCATAATAAGTATAGATAACAAATAAATTCATTCTCTGTTCTAATGGAAGGTGCACAGTTGGAGAAAGGGGAGGCTTGGGACTTGGTATTATTTAGTGCAGGGGACTGTTCAGCCATCTGTCCATGAACAGATAGCATCCTCTCCCATTTGTGCTAGAATAATCTCTTTGCAACATCTTGCTATATCAAGGCTGGTAATGAAACACAGAAAGAACTGGATATAAAAGTCATGTTGAAGAAAGTTATTAAGAGAAAACCTTAATAGAGAAGACAGTTGCAAGAGAGAATATTATGATGCTAAGAATGCAGAGACAGGTACAAATGGTGCCTCCCTAATCTCTTGCATACTCAGAGTGAGAACATATTTATGTAAGATAGTGCAACTGCACATTTTTCTTTGAACACCACGGAGGAAGTGCTGCATCTTACTTTAGTTAGCCAGTAGGTAAAATACTGGAAAAAAGGAAATAAAACATTTAATGAAAATGTACTTTTTGAGCTTTGAAAAGTCATTAAAATGTAAACCTAGTAATAAAAGCAGAGTAAAGCATTTTTTCAGAATCACTTGTTCAAAAACTCTCATTAGGTCTTGCCTGTACCAAAAAGCAGAGTAAGTGAAGTCACAAGTTTTAAACTACTTCTGAACATCCTCACAACAAAAAAAAGAAGACACAATGAAATGCAGTTCCATTTCTTAAACAAGAGTTAAGTTGCCACAGAAAATACAACAAAAATTTTAAAAATATTTTTGGAACTAGATTTGTTTGAAGCTTGGAATCTGCATTTTCCTTGGAAATTGAAAGGTAGTTAAAGCATTAGGGCAAGAGGATTCAGGCATTCAAAGTGCAAAGTCTGTGTTTAAGCTTGTAACTCACGATTCAACTACAACCATTCTATCTTCCTGGCACTATTTGTACTGCAAGTAGATCATTGTTATGAGATTTACATAACCGGTCTGCATACAAGCACCAAGTTAAAGTAAAATGTTGCACCTCCTCTGTCAGAAATGGGAAAACATATACTTCCATTTTGCAAATTAGTGAGCAAACAACAGATTTAAAGCTTGCATCTCAGAGCGCACATGAATCTCATCAGGTTGTGCGGTCAAATTGATAAAGGGCTAGAAGTCTTCTAACAACTGTACAAGTCATCTTAAAGCCATTCAATTTAGATAACCTTTTCAGCATAATGACTTCTAAAGCTGCAATTCAGCACAAATCTCACTATTTTACTGTACAGCACATCCACATCTTTGAGAAATGATCAAGGAAAGATTAAACCACTTCACAATAGGATAAACTATTGCTTCAACTTGCTGTTTTAAGTGAAGTGCTATCAAGATCATATTGAAGAACCCCACTTTAATATTTAGATTCTCCAGTACCCACAATGCTTCTCTTGGTTTATCAGATTTACAATAAGAGGGAGAAGGGAGATTTAGTAAGTCAATAGTGCTTGCTAAACTACATTTCTCAGGCTGAGTTACAAGCACATTATGCTTTATAAATTAAAGTGGACTGTCAAGATAAATGCATAGGCAATACGGTGCTATTTGTAAGTAAATGCCTCTTTATGTTTAAACAGGTTCTTATAGACCAAGAAGCTGAATCTCTTTTTCCTAACAACATTATAAATCTGAAGGAATAAAATGAAAAGGAAGTGGGCCCTAGGTCTTTGTGAAGGATTGATGACTCAGGCAGCCCTAAGTCTGCCAGAAATGATTATTTTTCTTGTCTTTAGTTGGCTTTTGTCTAATCATTATGGGGAGCAAGGGGGAGGGAAGACAGAGCAGCAGGGAATAAAGAAAAAGCAATTTTAGCACTTTACTCCTCCTTTTAGGAAAAATTGCCTTAGTTACCTGCATATCATGAGATACAGATAGTACTAAGTCAGCAAATTATTTGTTCTGTTGGATATTCTGTGCTTGCCATGATTCACCCTGCCACTTACAGTGAAATGACACCCTATTGTGGTAGCAGAACCACCGCACTTTCAGGTTGCAGAAACATTCGCCAATTACCACTAGCGAGAAGGGAATATCAGTCGGTAAACTACGTAACAACAATCTCCTACCCTACTCCCAAAAGCCTGTCATCCATCTCTGCCTATTAAGTGACATTCTTCTGCATCAAGGCATTGCAGGGAATCAGAAGCCCATAAACATGCTGCAGGAACGCAGCAGCAACACAGGGATCTCAAACCCTGCAGCCCTGTGTGCCAAGGGGCTGTAGCTGTCCTGCTGCTGACTGCTTTGCCCCTGAGTCATGGTGGGGGGTTGGGGGGGTGGGGTGGTGTTAAAAATGTCTTCATTAACCTACCAAATTAATTCCTGGCACTGTTATTTCTGTCATCATTTTCACATACGGTAGCAATTTCAATGGGAAAGCAAAAATACACATCTTTGCAGCAATGATAAACCAAAAAGAAAGTAACAGTTGTTGGTCAGTGCAAAGCCAAGCTGGAGCCAGAAAGACCTGCTCTTCAAATTCTCTTTTCAAAGAAGGTAGGCTCTGCTGGTAAAGCTAACAACCCTTCCTCTGGCATTCGAGAACACATCCACACAGCTTGTTTACAATCTCTGCAGAAGACACAAAGCCATATCGGTAGCATTTTTAAGGACAGACTGTTTTACCCTCGGCAAGTCAATACAGAGCCACAGTTTGCATCATGTAAGCCTTTAGCTGTAGGTTGTGCAGCGCATCCTACGTTATGAAGCGTTAACAACGCAAGCTATGGAACCTGTGAAATGAAATATTACCTCATATGCAAGTCTGTCTTCCCGGCTCTGGAAGAAGATACCTCCACAGACACGGAGAAAAGCCAAGGACAGAACAAGAGTTCAAGGTGTAACTGTGGGTAACATCAGCCTTATGTGTGCGGGTGCTGTGAAGGCCTCTGTGAGGGCAGCTGCGGGGCCGCCCTGTGCTGGGTGCAGCTGGTTCCAACCAGCTCCAGCCTGCCCAGCGCAGGACACTGTCCAGCACCTCAGCCAGGCTGCTTCTGCCTCAGGGGCATGTAGCCCTATCCAGTCAACTAGACCATGCCACTAAGTGCCCCATCCAGTCTTTTCTTGAACACCTCCAGGGACTACGACTCTACCGCCTCCCTGGGCAGCCCATTCCAATGCCAATCACTCTCTTTGTGAAGAACTTCCTCCTAATATCCAGCCTATACCTCCCCTGGCACAACTTGAGACTGTGTCCCCTCCTTCTGTTGCTGGTTGCCCCCTTTAGGCAGTTGTAGACAACAATGAGGTCACCCCAGAGTCTCCTCTTCTCCAGGCTGCACACCCCCAGCTTCCTCAGCCTCTCCTCACAAGGCTGTGCTCCAGCCCCCTTCCCAGCCTTGGTGCCCTTCTCTGGACACATTCAAGCACATCAACATCTTTCTTAAATTCAGTGGCCAAGAACTAGATGCAGTACCCAAGATGTGGCCTGACCAGTGCTGAGTACAGGGACAGAATAACCTCCCTTGTCCTGCTGGCCACACTGTTCCTGATCCAGGCCAGGATGCCATTGGTTCTCCTGACCACCTGGACACACTACTGCCTCATGTTCAGTCTACTATCTACCAACACCCGCAGGTCCCTTCCCACCTGAGTGTTCTCCAGCCACTCTGTCTCCAGCCTGTAGCACTGCATGGGGTTGTTTTCCACACAAAATTACGAGTTATCAGCATATAGCAGAGAAAGTAGCCAGAGAGACTCAAATCCACTCCGTTTACATGATGTAGACTTTGTATATCATTTTCTCCCCTTCCACTTGAATGGGGGAGTATGTAGGAAAACACACATCCTCTGCCTGCTCTGTCCAAAATATTGTGGCTTCTCTAAACAATGGTTTTATTCCAACATTAATCTGTAGACCCAGAAGTTGTGTACACAGGTCTCACTGCTCAGTTCTAAGATGCAAGTGTTCCGACCTGCATTGGAACAGAACAGCCACATGCAGTAGTTCTGCATACATTTTGTACCTATGAGAAGACAAACCTCTCACTTTCTAGATCTCTTTCTGTCTCATGAAACATTTTCTGACCCAGGAACAGAAAAATACACGTTTCTTATTGAAACAAGTGCACAAATTGCATTGAGGGATTGGGGCTTTTAATTTCATGTACTACATGGACATCCCAAAACACAAAGTTTTCAGCCAGTGCCTGGGAAAACAGATTTGTTTTAATTTGTCATTTTGGAAAAATTATGAGGAAATTGAGCTTTTTCCTACTGTTTTTGTTTCACTTTATGCACTTGTTATGATACCCAATGAATATAAAACATTTTTGCATTCCCTCAGTCTAATTGTATTTGGATTCCAGTCTGTTTTAATCAAGGCATTTTTACCCAGTATGTAACTCCCTCAGCAGCAGTTCTAGTTAGGGAGAGAGGAGATGAGTGGTCCCTTCATACAAGGCTACCTTCATAATGATCTGTGGAGATGTCACTTTTCATCTACTGCCCTTTGATAAGAAAGCAGAGATTTCCCACTCAGATGATTAAAACTGAGTGACTGAATAATCTTATAATAATCTCATCTGTTACTCAAACAAAATGGTTACCTACTGCATCATGTTGGCTAATGAGGAAAAAAAGGAGTCCTTTCTGTGCTGAGGTTTTGTAAATTGCTTGCTCTACCATATTCAGTTCCTGGTTAAGTTACCGAAGGTGTCCCTGGCATCGTGTTTTTCCTTTCCTCCAAACGGAAGCATTTTATGCTGTCTACAGTTGACACTACGATGTAGTAAAGATAAAAGACAATTTAAGGTCAATACAATACTTCAAGAAAGCTATGGGTAGCCTACCTTACACTGAAAACCACCTTGTTACCAGAAACCTATGGAAAAATCTTAAAAACACCACTAGCATTTTCCAAAGACCCCATATAACAACTACCTTCTCATCAAGTTCATAGAAGTCACAAAAAAACTTCACAGTGCACAATAGAAGTCAAAACCAGCTAAGTCATAGGGACTCAGTTGGTGCAGAGTGATCAGACCTATTGCTAGGCATGCCCTCTCACTGCCACATCAGTTCCTCACACTGTCAAGTCCTATCTGGATTTGTGAGTGTGAACCCCTGTCTGCTTTTCTGTAGAACTATTATAGAATGGTTTAGGTTGGAAGGGACCTTAGACATTACCTACTCCAATCTCCCTGCCTAGGGCAGGGATGCCTCTAGATTAGATCCAGCTGCTCAAGGCCTCATCCAATCTTGTCTTAAACACCTTCAGGGAGGAGGTATCCACAACCTTCCTGGGTAGCCTATTCCAGAGTCTCACTATCCTCCTACTGAAGAACTTCTTTCTAAGATCCAGTCTAACCCTGTTGTCCCTCAGCTTCAAATCAGTCCCTCTCATCCTGGTGCTGAGACTACAGTTTTACTTTCTGTTAAACTACAAGACATCTCAAAAGGGCAAAAAATATATAACTCCTGATTAAGTTGAAACTGTTAAATAGTATTTAACTGTCCAGTTAATAGAATCTGTAAAGGAATAGCTATAAAATTTCAGTATGCATCTAATAGAAGGCTGCTTACCTACAATAATCTAAGGTCACTTCCCACAGTGGCTCAAGGCATCTTTCCAAAAGACAGAAAAAGAATAGTCCAGATCAAAGGCTTAAGGCATTTTTTTTTCTCTTGTAAAAATTAATATTTTTATTACTAGGCTTTTTCCTGCCAAAATGTTATTTGTTTGGCTATCTTCTCTGCCTTTCTCTCTTTCTCAGAAATAAAATAATAATAGGTTGTTATCTTGAAGTAATATAAATAAACCCATTCATTATCTAGCACCAATTTCCAAAAGTTGGATTGGTTCACAGCAGGAATGCGTGGGATGCACCTGGATAGGCTAGATCTGAGACAGATGCAACTGCAGGACCACTGAGACCTCAAGACTGCAGAGGTCCTTTACAACACAGGCAGCTAAGCATCCTTTATTGAAGCACTTACCAGCACAGCCTGAACTGTCCTCAGGCCAGATCTCAAAAATGACAGAAAACCATGGGGTTTTTCCCAGTCCCATACCTGGATTTTCTTCATTAAACAAGGAGTTAAGACCATTCTCCTTCCACGATTTCTAGAGCAGTTTAAAACATAGGGTGGGGTTTAGATTTTTTTACATTTAAAATGTCAGATTATACATCAAAACATATATATTTTTTGTATCTTTTATTACATTCAGAGATTTGTTAATTTCGTATTCTGTCATGGTTTATCCTGGCAGGGAGCTAAACCACAGGCATCAACCTTCTCCCTCCCCTAATCCTGCAGTGGAATGAGGGAGAGAACTCGGGAAAAGAAAAAACACAAAGAGTAAAATTAATGGGATGAGATAGGTACAGATGTAATAGGAAAGGAGAAATAATAATAATAACCAAATTAAAATATACAAAATAATTAATGTACAATGCAATTGCTCACCACCTGCTGACTGATGCTTAGACAGTTCCCAAGCAGAGGCCCCCAGCCAGCTTTGGCCCTAGTTCATGCAGTGGGCATAACACCACATGGTATGGAGTACCCATCTAGCCAGTTTGGGTCAGCTATCTTAGCTGTCTCTACTCCCAGCTTCTTGTGCCTCCAGCCTTCTTATTGGTGGGGTGAGAAGCTAAGAACTCCTTAACTCTGTAAGCAGTACTTAGCCACAACTAAAACACTGCTATACTATCAACACTATTCTCATCCTAACTCAAATACACAGCACCAGGTACTAGGTAAGAAATGAACTCTATTGCAGCCAAAACTAGAACATTCACAGATTTTATTTTTCTCAGCCACTCAGTTGACACTTGTGCAAGTTGGTCCCAAACTTCAGGCTTCAAAGTTACCTTTTGGTATGAATGATGTGCAAAAGCTGTCCAGAAGTGTCACTTGAACACCAAGGCTCTGAAGTAAGAGTATTGGTTTATTCTGTATGTAATCTAAGAACATACTCATACTATGTCATTCTTTTTCTCTGCAGTGTTGAACCAGTCAGTTTCTATGAACCTACTGCTGTGTTCAGAGCATTTATTTGAGTGTAACACCATTTCTGTTTGCATGAAGGTAATCACAAACTTGAAAATATTTTTGTGTCCTCTGCTTTGTCAAACTGACACTGACAGGAACCATTTACAATATCAAAATGTTTCTCAAGCAAAAGCTAATAAGCAAACCAATCCTTTCTACTCTTTAAAGAAAAATCTTTTCACTTACAAAGAGCAAAGTTCTGAAGAATTAGCAAAATAATTTGATCTCTATCATTACCAACATTACTCTTCATTGAAATGAATCATTTAGCCTCAAGCAATGCTGATATTGAGGAAATATCATTAACTAAAAGAAAAATTACACTTAGTATCTGAACTCCAACTGCACTGATAAAAGAAAGAAGAAAGCATTTAGACATTATCTTAGGACAGAATGCTTAAAAACTTGACCGTTGGTAACCTAAGGGCTGTGCCATGTCCTTTTCTGCTGACATTGTCCAAGGATCAAAGCTAGCTCACGTCCAAAGCTCTGATCTCCAAAGCGAATTACTACCATATCTAGGCTCTACTATTCCAACATCCACAAAAAGTTACAGACATTTTGTCACATGATGTTCCAGGCATAGAGAGGGGAGGAAATCATACCACTGTCTTTCACCTTGCACAGTATTTTATTTTAGTACTTCTGTTTAATCTCCTTCTGAATAAGTTTCACAAGCCAAATAAATTTAATTAAAAAGTGGAAGTATCACTCTGCATATTAAAACACACTGCCAGCTTACCTTTCGAGCCAACTATTCTAAACAAAGACTATAAGCCCCTGGAAAAAGCCAAACAAGACAATTTCTTCTCATTTGCTCAGGTACAGGTGGTGGTGATATAATAGTGCTCTTTTACTCTCTCAGCCAAAATGCTAAAGATCTTTGAGGCCTGCATGATAAAACCACAAAGAAATTCTTGATAGGAAAAAGTCTCAGACTTTGCTTTTGCTTTCTTATTCACCACTTTGCAGAAGGGAATCAGCAGGGAACACACCCTACATGAATTAATTCTGGGCCAAAACCCACAAAGGTAACTGACATGCTTTTTAAAGGTGGCAGAGTTAAGTACATAAAGGTAACGCACAGTTGAGGGGGAGGAGGAGAAAAAGGAATTAAAATGGAATAATTTTCAGAGAGGAATAGGTGTTTCAAATAATTATGGAAACTTTATACAACAGCTTGAAGTACCTTCCACCCAAACCATGATCAGGACTGCTGCATAGATATGTTTCACAGTCAATGTTCAGAGAATCAGTTCAGCAAACTGAAAGCAAAAGGAGGTCGTGGTATTTACTCTAACTCTTGCAAGGGAGAATTGTCACAATTATTTTATTACTTCATTGACAGATCTGTAATTACCTTCTGCAAGATGTCGTTAAATTAATTAATCAAAGAGAAAAGACTTGTTGAAAGTATCTCAGAAAACACATCTAAGACTTGGGTAACTAGGTCAGGCAAATTATGTGGGTTGCACTCTCCACAGTCTTAAACATTTGACTAACCGCAAAAAAATTATCTGATGGACATTTTTCCTAAGCTGATGAGGGATCAGGTGTCATAGTAAGGGGAAAATAGATACCTTTCTAGGGTTAAAGACAAAAAAAAAAAACTCCATCCAACCCAGTGGTAGCAATTAGAAGTCATTCCTTTCTGAGGTATCAGTTGCCATTCTCTTGTATAAATAATAACTCTCCAAATTAGAAAATAAATGATCTACATTCCTTTGCCTCAATATTTGCCTCTTTCTTCCCATTAGAAGCCATGACACCCATTGAGCTCAAGTCTCTCAACTTAGAACACAGGGGATGCAACATATCCTATTTCAGAAGTTTGGGGGTTCTTGTTCCTCTGAACCTCTACTTTTTTGTCCAGGTCAAATTTCAACTTTTTCTTTAGTGTTGACATCATGATATTGTCAGCGGAGACCTTTAAACATTTTTTTAAGACCAGAAATAAATTCTTAGATCTACTTCTCCCCTCACAAAGGAAATGAAGGAAGCTGCAGTGCTGAACTTGAAAGGGAAATCAGTGACGAAGACACATGGGGCATTTAGCCAACTTCACTTTCAGAACAGGCAATGTGATCCAGTCTGAACCATTTCAGACAAAGAGCATTTTCCAATGCAGTGATAAAGGTTCATTATAAGGTTAGGACATAAACAGCCTGGAGAATGCTGAATGTAGTTATATTGTCTCATTTATTGCCTAATCTTAAAATTACTCTCTTTCTACAGGTTATAATAAACCCCTTGAATGGCTCCTACAAAATAGAAAACACTTATGTGGTGCCCAACTAATTTCAACAAGACCTGAAACACACTTTTTCTTGCCAAAGATCATAATGAATCATTGCATGGAAAAGGACACGACACAGGACCCACTTTGAATCTTACATGGTTTTCTTCTATACTTTACTACAATACTGATGAACAAAACTCAAGTCTTGATAGCTGTTAGCATGCTTGACTTACTAAATGTCAAATTCTGGATTCTTTTTGGCCAATGGCACAGAAAGAGAGCTGATCCATCCAGGACAGTTCACTTAAGGGCGAGGTATGAATACAAGAATTATTCACACCCAGTCCTTCAGAGAAAGAAAAGGCAAAGCAGGACTCAGCTCTCTCTCACTGCTCAGACCCCTGACCAGTTCTGCTGGCTAGATGGGCAGTTTGTTTAAATGTAGATTAGTTATATTACAATTTTTATTCCTTTTCCAGCAAATGCATATGCATTTGCCCTGTGTGACCACAGGAAGATGAGACTATCCTATTGCAAACTAATCTGGTGCTGCATACATACTTCTGCAGGGGAAAATAAATCACTGAAGTGTGACTTCTATGTAATATAAATGCGCTGTTCTCCTTAAAGAACAGAAGTACAAACACTTCACATTCTGGGTGATCGAATGATACCCTTGAAAGACAAAATTGCAGCAGAGGATATCCAACATAACTAACTATACTGAAGGTTGAAGTGGTGTTCCATCTAAATACAGGTAAAAGAACAGTTGCTTGGCAGCAAATTTTCATTTTAAAAAGAAATCCAAGCTATCTGCCACAACTTTTAACAATGTATTTTCTCACCTTTTATGACAAAGAATTTTTCAGAAGCTTAGACATTAGTTTCACTGATATATTTCCTGTCCATCACAGGTATATTTTCCATTTCACCAGTGTAGAACTGATTAGAAATGATGGGCCTTTGACATCTATATATCTGTTATAAAGAAAGACAGGCCTCTCATACGTGCATTGCAGATGTTACTATTACAAATCCTTACACGTTAATACAGGGAGGGATACACCAAACTGTCTGGTGCTGTTGACATGCCAGAGGGATGGAAGGTCATCCAGAGGGACCTGGTTAGGCTGGAGAAGTTCAACAGGAGCAGGTGCAGGGTCCTGCACCTGGGATGGAACAATCAGTACAGGCCTGTGGAAAGGGAGTGGAGGTGCTGGTGGATGAGAAGCTGGACATGAGTAGACAGTGTGCACTTGTAGAACAAAAGGCAAATTATATCCTAGGCTGCATCACAAGAAGTGTGGCTAGCAGATCCAGGGAGGTGATTCTACGACTTCACTCTACTGAGACCTCACCTGAAGTACTGTGTCCAGTTCTGGAGCCCTCATTATAAGAAGGAAATGGACCTGATGGAGCAGGTCCAGAGGAGTGCCACAAAAATTATCAGAGAATTGGAGCACCTCTGCTCTGAGGATAGACTGAGGGAGCTGGGGTTGTTCAGTCTGGAGAGGAGGAGGCTCCAGGAACATCTAATAGCAACCTTCTGGTACCTGAAGGGGTCCTGCAGGAAGGATAGAGAGAAGCTCTTTACAAAGGCCTGCAGTGACAGCATAAGGAGCAATGGGTTCAGAAGAGCAGATTTAGATTGGATGTCAGGAATGAGTTCTTTACTATGAAGGTGGAACACTGGAACACGTTGCCCAGAAAAGTGGTTGAGGCCCTCTTCCTTGGAGACATTCAAGGTGAGGCTTGACAGGGCCCTGGATGATCTGGTGTAGTGGTAATGTCCCTACTGACTGTAGGGTGGGCAGACTAGATGCCCTGTAGAGGTCCCTTACAGCCTGGACCATTTTATGAAGTTAACAATAGTGAAACAAAAAAACCAAAATAAATCCCAATGAGTACAGTGAGCATTTCTGACAAACTGCAATTTGCTCCTTGAATGCCAGATGAGTCTAATCAATATGCATATGAATGCCTCTTTTTCCTATTGAAAACACACCCTAATCCAGCCACAGAGACTATAAATCCATTCAGCCTTCTACCAGTTAGACAAATGCCAAACTTGCATTACTTCCTTGTTTGTCTTCCCACACATCCACTTCATTTTGGTCTTCCTTTGTATCCTACAAAAATACCCTCCCTCACCCAAAAAACCCCCACACACCTTAAAAGTCAACTAAACTAAAAGGCCCCCTCAAAAATACAATCCCACCAACACAAAAATTCTCAATTTGTTTTCACTGATCTTTCAACCAAATTGAAAATGAATTATTGAAGTATGTTACTGAGGGTTTTTTCCAGGGTTTTTTGTGGGGGGAGAGAGGGGAATGAGCACTAAGATGCTTAAGATGCTAAGCTGAAATTTACAATTGACTTTCAACCAGATCTGGAAACAATATATAACGATCAGAAGATTAAGAAACTAAACTCTTCCATCTTATCCAAACCACAGCTAAGGTCTGAGCTGACCACAATGAAAAATATTTACTCCAGAACAGGAGCACAGTGAGTTTTGTTCACAAATTAAACCAGGACAAAATTCAGAGGGAAAAAAAATAAATAAATTATTTTTTACCTACAAAGTAACCAACAACCAGACCAGAGTAGTTAGACATGTGGAAGTTTCTGCCATGCCATCACCTCACACAAAGCCACAGGCTCGCCCTGACAGTGATTGCTGTGGGTCCTTTGATCAAGTCCTGTCAGAGAAGTTCATCCTGATCTTAAATTCATTAATCTAAGAGGTCATGTGAGGATATGGAAGATTAATTAAACAGCTCTTCTGAGAGGCTCTTGAGGTTCTATGAAGTGGAAATTTTGTTTGTTTTATCCTAAAATTATTGCTTACATTTCATCACACTGAATGTCAGACTGCTGCTTGCTATATAGGCTCTGAGATCAGCAATGATCATCAGAAGATAGTTCATAGCAGAAATGATGCTGAAGTCTCCAGCATCATCAGAAGCTAAAACAGAATGCTATTTAACTAAGAAACAAGCTTCAAATCACAAACAATGTTAAACTAGAATTTTACTTAAAAACAAGTAATTTCAAAATTTGTCATGTCTGGCACTATTTTCACGTTTCCTGAATTGTTAAAGGTACATAGCTCGTAAAATATGCTCGTTGGCTCAAAGCGTGAGGTGCTTTGAATCAGCAGTAAGCTGAGGGAGAAGCAACGTGGAAATTGTCAGCTTGAGGTCAAAGCAGTTTGATTAAAGAGTGCAATTATTATTTCCTCTTATCCTGCAAACAACTGAATTTAGCAGAGCACTTTGTCATCAATGCATGTACTACAAACAACAGAAAATGGATCTGTCTGTCCGTCACTGATAAACAGATGTACTAGAGATATGTTTTGTCTTGCTCGTAATTATAATGCTCAGAACACCCTTCCCATTCACATGTGCCATTATTCCATTTGCCTCACTGAATTCACTTTGCTTAGAAATTAAATCAGGTCTTGGGTTTGAAACCAGGACAATATGAATCCTGAATCTATCAAAAAGTGCTGTCTCCTTAACTGAGCAAAAATTTCCATTTCCCCCCCTCAAAGTATTAATATTAAGATATGATAAAAAAAAAAAAAAAGAAAAAGCTGAGCTTTAGAATCTATCTCTTCGCTGAATAAGTGACAAAAAGTTAAAAGCAGTAATTTAGGAAACTTAAATGTGACACTGTGTGATAGATGTGAGTTGGCAAGGCAAGAAAATGAGAAACATTAAAATCATATATTAGAATAGATCAAGCTCTACATACCAGTTTATGTCAGCAAATTTCTTTTGATATGTCAAGTCCCTATAGGGCTAGAATTCAAGTATGCTTTGAAGATGTATTTTAAAAGGAATATATTTATGTTTAGAAACTTAATAAGGTCATGTGTGTATCAAAACCAAAGGAAAATAAAATTGAATGCAATATTGTTAAGTTCACTGCAAGATTTCTCACTGTGCAGCATTTCTAAGGCTTTTCATGTTCTTCAGAACACTGTAGATTCTCTTACTGATATTGTCTTCTAGTTTCCCATGTACCAAGCAGAACGATATAAGAGGCCATATGGGATTTTATCCCCAGCCATTGCCTATCAAAAATTATACCAAGTCAGTGAATCGCAGCTTGGTCAAAGGACATCAAGCAAATTGAATTCAGGCATGCACCATCTCCCACAGGATGCTGTCAAAGGCTTTGTCACTGCTAGATGGGGAACAAAAGCCATGGTGTAGACAACACTGAGCCAGACATTCACCAGGAAGCTGAATTCCTCTCCCTAGCTAGAGACCATAATATCACTGTGCAGAAGGTCACTTGGTTATAAATAAATAGATTTGTACATTGAATCCTTGCCACCAGACATTTTGAATACCACACTGTGAACTAGCAATTAAATGTAATAGCAATAATTCTGCATCTGAGATGCTATCATTAAAACCAAAAAAAGGACTGTTTGCATATTTTCTTGCAGCAACATCACTAGGGGAGCTGCCATCTTGGTACTAGTCACAAAGACAAAAGGAAAGGAGTAATGTTGTGTGATCAGAAACTTGTTAGTCCTAAGTATGACCAGAAAAGAAGGGTAAAATGTTCTCAAGCACACCCAGGCCAATTTCTCCATCATCATCACAATAAAGATACAGTGCTGGTCTTTCTGTCTAAAAGAAATTCCTCTGCCAGGAGGGAGAGCCCCCAGAAGGCGGTGATACTATTTACACTACCTGTGGTGTAGTGCTATTTTCAAGTACATCTAAGTTGTGTCATAAGATGTGGACAAGCAGGAAAGTAAATTACAGCAAAGAGAGTTAAGATTCCTTCAACACATCACAGGATATTTTTATTGTCCCCTTGTGAAGTGCTTGTGAGGATCTGCAGGTACTGGTTGTCCCAGGAAACAGTAAAGCACTGGGCAAAAACCCCATCCAGCCCTCGTGGAGTGCATATCAGACAGAACTGCAGGTCCTGCCAAAGGAAGGGATTACCTCTATGCCACACAGTCTCACTGACAGAAATGCAACGCGATGGTTCAGTTTTCTGCATCTTTTAACTGTGGAACACAATCAGGTGTGATCCCATTTGCATTCACAGAAACATTATTGGATTCCCTCTCTTCTTTTTCCCTTTAACGGAATAGTTTCATCCCCATCTTCACACAAAGCAACCTGGCAGATAATCAAACTACCTGACGGTATATGAGCAGGTTTACAGCTCGCATGAACATGCAGAAAGTGATCATGGGAAACAACTTTCTTCTTCCTGACTGTGAATGGATCTGCACAAAGCCACTTGAAAGACTGATGTTTGATAGCGTTATGGAACAGCACAAATGCTTAAACGATTCTGAATCAAAGGTGAGCCAAAGGTAAATAGCATCTAGAATGACAGGGTGGACCACATATTCCCTCAGCAGCCACCCAAACCCAGCTGCAGCTCCAAACCATCAATACAAGTGCCTGTGGACTCTGCCAGGAAGCCAGATGCCATTTTCTGGAAAACTGTGTTCTACAGCTTGGCATCTGGCAATTGTGATGACCAGCCAGTAACCATGAGGAGAGGGAAATAAATTTTCTTCAGTAAACGGTACTTCAGTGAACAATAAGCAACAGATTCCCACCCTCACCCCACACCCTCTTTAAAATGCCACTCTAAAGAAAGAAATATAAAAAAGGTGGGAGAAGAAAGAAAAAAAAAAAAATAAATCCACCAAACCAACCTACAGAACCTTCATTAAAGCACACACACAAAGTTCTCCCTGCATCAAGAATGGGCTAAACACAAACTTTCATTTATGAGGTCTCATAAATGATACATTTTTAGGATGGTTTTACTCAAGCATCTGTAGAATTTTTTTCAGTTCTTTGTTTTCATCCAAATAGTCTACTGGCAATAGCAGAGAAGGTTATGAGACAGTTCTGCTTACCACTTTCATGGACCATCACCTCCTCCTGCCAACCCCTCCCCAGCTTTGATCTAAAAATGTTTCATTCAGCAGACCACTGGGAAGCCTTCCAAACTCCACAGTTGGATAACAACCAACCTTTTCTCATCTGCTGCATGTTGAAATCTCACACAAATCAAGAGACCAGGAGTTTTCTGTGGTATGGCTGGAAATCAGACAACCATAAGCAAAACATGAAAGGGGGAATTTTCTTCTGCAAGAATTTCACTGACTGAAAAATTAACCTGTTTTCAAGTTTTGAAATCAAGCCTGCAGTTACTGATAATCCTTTACTTCAAACAAAGTGTTCCACAGTGTATTCTATCACCACAGGCTCTCAACAAGATGCCATCCATTACGGATAAATTATAAAAATTAGGTGAACATAAAATCTTTCTACCAACTCCTTTAAGAGTAAACATAAGCAACAATAAATTTCCACTTCGATGTCAATATTCAAACCTAGGTTAAAAAGTAAATCTTATATATTCTCTCTGAGCATACACTTCCTACTAAGCAGGAAAAACTCTGAACAATCAACAGTTATCCTTCTCATGTTTAACCTATATTATTTCTGTGACTTTCGAGGTAAATTACAGCTCTGGCATCAGCATTGCACAACATAAAAATCGCCTTTGCTTCAGGAGTAGACTACCAACTGGACTGCAAGTCAGCGTCATAATTTTATTTCCAGCATCATCCTAGGTAGTAGAAAAGCAACCTATAACTCACCTAAGTCATCTCTGTTTCTCATGCATACTACTTCTCAAATCTCACTCATTTAATAAAGTATTTGCACCAAAGAAGAATTCAGCATCAAACCTCTCACCATTTGTGTGGGAAAGACACTGGATTCTACTCAAATTCCCAAGTCCTGGGAAACAAATGGCTTCACTACCTCTCTTGCCTTCATATATCATAAAATATCAGAATGTAACTCATCCCCCTTTTCATACTTTTTCTTTTTTCATACATGACATTTTAAATCTACATTCAAAGCCTTTAAAAAAAGGTCTTGTTGCTCTCTTTAGGCTTTGAATCAAGTAAGGACATTTCCAGTTATAAATATTTCTATCTAAAATCTTTTCAATAAAAGCATAGATCAGTAAGACTAGCCCTTCATTAATTTATTAAGAGTAGAATTTGAACCATGTCCTTCTTAATTTAAAAAAAAAAAGCATGCAAATTCTCTATCTTTCCACATTTTCTGCAGAGTAGCTTGCTGTACTCTTATTCAGGGAGAAGCCTGTATGTCACTACTGTGGAATAGAAAAGATTTAAAAGACAAGACATATATACTGTAAAGTGGGACTGCAATTTATGTCATTTCTTATATAGCCACAGCCAAACTGCACCCTCTGAAACAGCTAAAATTATTAAAACTTAAGCAGATTACAAAACAAGTGTATTTCTATGCCTAGAGTTTCACAACAGGTTTACAAAAAATCACCCAATACTGTATTAGAAACTTCCATATGCACACAGAGACTACAGAACACGAAATGGCACCATTTATGCCATCAGCAAAACTACCTGCACAGGTTTAACAATGTGCAACCTAACACGAACACAATGCTTGATTCAAAGTTCTCCTTGTTTGGTTATTGGCAAATAAAGTTGAATTTCAGCAGTCATCTCACTCCAAATGTAGAAGTTCTAGTTCTGTCATTTGTAATGAAGTCACCTAACAAGGGATAAAAGATTATTGGCAGAGAAAGACAACTGCAGTACATTAAAAGTAGATTAAGGTTGTAAGAAAAAAAAGTAGCAGGAAGGAAATTCACAGTTAAGGGGAAAAGGCTCCATATGTCTTCTAACACTGAGATACAACTGGGGGCACTGAACAAGCCATTAAGGAGATATCCCATTGTGTGCTGGAATTGCAAGACATATGGAGCACTTTCCCTAAACTGTGGATTTTCTTGATTACCTACCATCAGCAAACAATATTAGTGTTCTTCAACAACAGTTTTTAAAGAGAGAAAACAATTATCTACAGTTCCATTACAAGCAGCTTCCCTCCACAAGAAGTATGAGGTTGCTTGACTGTATGCTTCAGACAGACCAAGCGTATGAAGAATTCACAATACCCATGGATCACATAGTAGTATGGTTCAAGCCACACTACCAAAACATGAAATATCAGTATCAAATAAATTGCCTTATTCCCATGATTCATATAAAATTTGGGAATAAATATTTTCAGGAGGGTAGGTAGACATAAAGACCTGATGGTGAAACTGTGGTCACCCATCTGGTTTCCAGTGGCTGTGGGTGGCATATGCTAACTTGAAAGGAAACCGCCACTTAAAGCAGCATTCACATTGGTCACCTAAACCTGATAACTCTATAGAAAATTCTGGGGACATCCAGGACCCTCAAATACTAATAGAGCCACTAGGGGGAAAAGAAAAAAATAAAAATCTGTGCCCTGGAAAGCCAAGTTTAAACATCTAGTCTTACAAATGTTAGAAGGGTCTCCCAATTTGAGTCATGCTAGCAGGACCAAGAAACTCAGTTATATACTACAGCAGCAAACTTCTTAGGGCATCTCTCTCACTGGGCAAATGTGCAACGGTAAAAATAAACATTCAGACATAGCACAATGACACTTCTGAATTCGATGTTTCACATGATGATCATATTCCAAATCACAGTAAGATTACACTGTGATGAAACCTGGAACTAGCATGTTCAACTGAACAAACAGCCTGGTTAACAGCACTTAATAAAATAAAAATGTGAGAATAAAGAATTGGACAGGAATAATCTATGTTTGTAAGTCTAATGCACAAAACCACATTCTTCCAGGCTTCTATAAATAGAAGAGAACAATGAACTCGGTGATTCATGCTTTCAGCCATGAAGCTGGGGAGGGATGGCTCAAAGGCTTCGCTATTTCTGCCATGTGTCCCATGGAACAGGCTTTTGAAGCTAGTCCGTTGAAATAAATTTACCGACTTGCTGACTCCAGTGGGATGTCATTCAGGCCAGCAGTGAAGACAGGTAACTGTCACCTCACTGACAGGTTAGCAAGTGTTGTATTTGATGAGAGTGCGCTTGACAAGTACTATGGGTTTATGTTCTCTGCTACACACAATCGATAACATATCCTTCTTGTACTGCAACAGCTAACTCCAGTAAATGATTCTTTATGAAGTTAAACATCTTAGTCCTAGTTACTTCATAAAGATGAATTTATGACTGGGTCCAGCAAAACTGTCAGTAAACACAATACACTGCGTGCTACCATATAGTCCGTAGTACGCATCCTTTTAAAAGCATTTTTTATTTTCCATTAATTTAAGCAAAATCTAGTTTCATATATTCTGCTAATATTACATTAATAACCTTTCAGTAACATTTGATTTTTTTTTCCAAATTAACATAATGAACTACACTTGAAAACTACTCACAATTTCATTAGGACATTTGTTTGGTAAAATGAATCCATAATAAGACTTAAAAAAAAAAAAAACCAAACCAAAAACCAACCCAAAAAACTATTAGCAAAGCTATTTTATTTCCTAGCATGTTTTCATTACCGCTAATAATCTTACTGAAGTCAATGGTTCAATCTAAGAAGATCTGTGAGCCGCTCTGTAAGGATCTGGACCAGGAATGAAATACAGCATTTTCAACTGTAAAACAGGCACGTAGTAATCCAGGGAAAGAGGCCTTCAGACATTGGTAAGGTCTCCCACATGGCACACCAGACCTCTCTCAAGGCTGTTACAGCACCAGAAAAACTTTTAGCCCTCAGTGTAAAGGCTGAAATGCTGATTCAGCTATATTTTTTCCCCTGTGTGACTAATGCCAAGTTGGCTCCTAGAGATACACTGCTGAGACAAGCAGAATGATCACCTCTTAAATGAATTGAACCTACTTTTTTTTCCCCATGCCTTTGAAAAACAGCCTCTGTGTGCATGATTCCTTTTTGAGGTGTGTGGGGGAAGTGGGACACTGTCCAATACTCTCTGACCAGGTTCTTCTATAATGTTCCACAGACAGAAGTTGTAAAATTTAATAAAAAGTCTACTTACTTGAAGATATCTGATGTTACAAAGGACTCTTGATTTAGCACAGTGATACCAAAGAAACCAAAAATACAAATGTCATTTATACTTAGAGAAATACAGAAATTGCAATGCACAGCTCAACCACAAAATCAACATTACCAGTCTCTATGAAATGTTCACCATCATGATATAGCCCCAGTTACTGAGAAGGAATTCACAGGTTGAAGCCAGCTCAAAATTCTCAAAAATTCTGTTGCTAATTGCCAAGATTTTGTTCTCTCTGTTGGGCTGAATAGTGCTGGTCTGGATAGCTCCACAAGCAATAGTTGTACTCCCTGTTTCCACTCAGCCGTTGACAGTTCTTTATCTAAAATAACAGCCCCCTTTTGTCAGCATCTCTGCAACAGCTATGGTCATTCACACCCTGTATTAATGTAACTATTTTCAAGGATAAATGCAGTTAGCCTCTATAATTTACAAATAAAACAGAAAATTTTAAAATCTCAAAACAGCTCTTAGATCTTCAGTATTACAAGGAAACTAAAGAAATCAACGTCTCATCTTCTCTCATTGCAAACACTCATCTCTGTTCTTGAGGTAAGCCTGTGTAACAGTTATTGTTCTGAAAATTCCTGAAACTTTGTTAATCTTGACTTGGATTCACATGTTTATAAAGTCATTAGACTCTTGGAAACACTGTGTATAATTAGATGGATTTAAAGCAGCTTAAGTTCTATACCCACAGAATCTTTCATATTCTTCACATGTATATGAAAACACAAGAGTTAAATCACAGGCTATCCCAAATCCTTTGGAGGTGGCCATACTACAGTTTTAAAAACAAATCTTATGGGAAAGTAAAAATAAAAGAAAAAACGTGTCCATTTTGTTCTCCAAAACAGTACAAATGAAAGTAATGAAAGACAGATAACTGCCCAAAGAAAAAAATATCTGTAAACACAGACCAAGAAGGGGAGTTACAAAAACCCCACAGACCTGTGCTTATTGTAACTTATTCTCTAAAAGTAAGGTCCAACCCAAGCATGAATTTGTTATGTAGATAACATTCTCATAATGGTCTTTCACCGAGGACTTGAACTTTCACCAACAAGGAAAGGGCAACTGACATCATCTACCTGGACTTGAATAAGGCATTTGACTCTGTCCCACATGACATCCTGGTCACCAAACTAGAAAACCATGGACTTGATGGGTGTACCATGTTGTGGAGGTGGGGAACTAATGTGGCCGAGTCACGAATTATAAAAACAGTATTATTTTATTTTCCTGAAAACTCCACCCCCAAACTATGTATGGAATTAATTTAGCTTTATTTACAGGCTGTAATTCACTGAAAAATTATTCAAAGGGTGCTATGGGCAAATATAGAGGTTTAGGAAGTCAGAAAATGGAAAAAAACTAAGCTACAAATACAGCTTTACCCCACTATAAATTAGGCTGAACAGAGAATTAAGGAAAGAGCAGGCTTTTGTCACAGATAGTAAATGGGAGTTGATCCCTTGCTGGATTTCTCTGTGGCTCAGCTGCCTTCTGACACTGCAAGCAGTATCCAATCATGGACCCAAACAGCAAAAGTCCAAGGTAGGTGGAAAAGCCACCAAATTCAGAAGTGTCTGAAGACGTTGCTTCCACAAGACAGAGATTCATGAAAGCGACGCTGCCTCAACAGCAGCAGCCGAGAGTCAAACTGCTGGATTCTTCCCCAGCTCAGAATAGCAGCCAGGAAATCAAGGCTACACTGTGTTCTAAGAGTAGCCTTGTCTGGGTGCCACTGGTGGCTCTCTCAAATGGACCCCAGGACTTGTCAAGCTTGCAAATTTGCACAGAATGGTGCAAAAGTGGGGAGAACCATCCAAAAGCAGGAATGGTGCAAAAACTGGTGTAAAAAAAAATAGGAGCCGTCCAAAATGGGAACTGTGTCATGGCAGGAACCCTGTCAAGATGGGAACCCTGTACTGTCAGGAGCTTTGTCAAGGTGGGAACATTAGACCTTTTTCACTTGCTCTATTTACGCTTTTCTGGACAAAGTGTCCATTTGCCATTTTAGACTGGGTGCGAAGAACCCAGTCAACCACCAGCCCAATTTCCAGCATGGCCTTGCACACAGGTCAGTACACATGTGGTAAAAAGTGCCTTTTGCTGTTCCCCCTTCGAGCCCGCTGTGGTGCTGGTGGTGGGGGGAATTAAAGCAGCTTTTTGCACCTTCTTCTCCTCCCCATTCAAACCCTCAGAGATGGAGGGGAGGGGCAGAGAAGGAAAGAATTTGGAGTGCTCTACAACAGACCACTTGCTGGATAAGTAATTGGCCGGATGGTCACAAGCAGAAAGTGGTGATCAACAGCACAATGTCCACCTGGAGACCAGTGATAAGTGGCATCCCTCAGGGGTCAGTGCTAGGACCAGTGCTGTTGAACATTTTCATCAGCCATATGGACAGAGGAATCAAGTGCACTCTCAGCAACTTTGCAGATGACACCAAGCTGTGTGACACAGTTGACTTGCTAGAGCGCAAGGATGCCATCCAGAGGGACCTGGACAGGCTGGAGAGGAGGGCCCAGGCCAACCTCATCACATTCATCAAGGCCAAGCATAAGGTCCTGCACCTGGGTCAGAGCAATCTCAACAACTCCAGGTTGGGTGGCAAATGGCTGAGAGCAGCCCTGAGGAAAAAGACCTGGGGGTCTGGGTTGATGAAAAGCTCAACATGAGCCTCCAGTGTGAGTGAAGCCCAGACAGCCAACACTTTCCTGGGCTCCATCAAGAGAAGCATGGCCAGCTGGGCAAGGGAGGGGATTCTACCCCTTTGCTCCTCAAACCCCACCTGAAGTACAGTGTGCAGTTCTGGAGCCCCCAGCACAAGAAGGACATTGAACTGTGGGAGCGAGTCCAGAGGAGGACTGCAAAGGTAATCAGAGGGCTGGAGCAGCTCTGCTAAGATGACAGGCTATGAGAGTTGGGGCTCTGCAGCCTGAAGAAAAGGCTTCCAAGAGACCTTATAGTAGCCTTGCAGTATCTGAAAGGGACCTACAGAAAGGCTGGGGAGGGACTATTCACAAGGTCTTGTAATGACAGGATGAGGAGGAATGGGTTTAAACTGGCAGAGGGGAGATTGAAACTGGATGTTAGGAGGAAGTTCTTTACAGTGCGGGTGGTGAGACACTGGAATGGGTTGCCCAAAGAGACTGTGACTGCTCCCTCCCTGGAGGCATTCAAGGCCAGGTTGGATGAGGCCTTGAGTGACCTGTTCTAGTGTCAGGTGACCCTGCCTACGACTGGGGGTTGGCACTGGTTCCTGCCAAGCCAAACCATTCAGGAGTCTCTCATGTCTGTGAGGTACATCCTTGCAGTGCCTAGAACTGAACCAGAAGGAAAACCTGAACAGATTTGAGC
>VWZI01023034.1:892-23090 GCA_013396835.1 Psilopogon haemacephalus
TTTTTTTTTTTTTTTTTAATAATGGAAAGGAAAAAAAAAAAAACAAACCAACTTTATTGTTTCGTTAAAGATTGTGCTGAAATCTGACCATGTGCCCAGAAAGCTGTGGACCAACATGGTCATACTTGGCTGTGCTGCTGAAACAGAAGAAAACAAGAAAGCTTCCTAGAAAAGCCCCTGCAAGTAATCTGCTGCCTTCTGCCTCATGGTCACTATGGACATTAACATAGAATCATAGAATTAGACAGGGATGGAATGGATGACAAAGATCATCCTGTTCCAATCCCCCTACCCTAGATCAGGCTGCCCACAGCCTCTGCCAGCCTGGCCAAAAACACCTCCAGGGATCTGGCCCCAAACACTTTCCTGAGCAACCCATTCCAGGCTCTCACCACTCTCATGCTCAACAACTTCCTCCTCACATCCAGTGAGAATCTCCCCACCTCCAGCTTTGCTCCACTCCTCCTGGTCCTGTCACTACCTGAGAGCCTAAAAAGTCCCTCCCCAGCTTATTTGTAGCCCACTTCAGATACTGCAAGGCTACAAGAAGGTCACCTGGGAGCCTCCTCTTCTCCACACTGAACAGCCCCAACTCTTTCAGTTTGTCCTCATAGCAGAGGTGCTGCAGCCCTCTGAGCATCCTCGTGGCCCTTCTCTGGATATACTCCAGCATGTCCACATCCCTCTTGTCCCAGGGGCTCCAGAACTGGATGCAGTACTCCAGGTGGGCTCTCAGTAGGGTGGTGTACAGGGGGAGAATCACCTCCCTGGCCCTGCTGGCCACACTTCTCCTGCTGCAGCCCAGGCTCTGCTTGGCTTTCTGGGCTGCAAGTGCACACTGCTGCCTCATCTTGAGCTTCTCATCCACCAGCACCTTCGAGTCCCTCTCCTCAGGGCTGCTCTCCAGCCACTCACTGCCCAGCCTGGATTTGTGCTTGGGATAGCAGACTTTCAAGACATTCTTTCCCCTCTCTCTCCCCATATGTACTCTGCACTCTCTCTGGCAGGCTGGGTTATGGCAACTTTTCTACAGGTTGAGTCAACAAATCCAGTGAACATCAGCCTAGTAGGCTACAGACACTTTCCACCTATACAGCCAGTGAAAATTAAGAACATAAAAGATGTTGATGATCAGAGGGCTGGAGCACCTCTCCTACGAGGACAGGCTGAGGGAGCTGTGATTGTTCAGTCTGGAGAGGAGAAGGCTCCGAGGAGACCTTATTGTGACCTTACAGTATCTTAAGTGTGCCTAACAGGAAAGCTGGTGGGGGACTTTTTAGGGTGTCGGGTAGTGACAGGACTGGGAGGGAATGGAGCAAAAGTAGAAGTGGGTGGATTGAGATTAGATATTAGGAGGAAGCCGCTCACGATGAGAGTGGTGAGAACCTGGAAGGAGTTGCCCAGTGAAATGGTAGAAGCCTCACCCCTGGAGGTGTTTAAGGCCAGGCTGGACACAGCTCTGGGCAACCTGATCTAGTGTGAGGTATCCTTCCCCCTGGTAGGGGGCTCTGGAACGAGATGATCCTTGGGGTCCCTTCCAGCCCTGACAATTCAACGATTCAATGTTCATATACACTGTAACATAGAATCATAGATGGTTTGGGCTGGAAGAGACTTTTAAAATGTCATCTAGTCCAACACTCCTGAAAGTGAGCATGGAGATCTTTAGGTAAATCACATTGCTGGAGTCCCAACCTGGCACAGCCTGGCCTCGCAGGGGAGGGTATCCAGATCTCTGATCATCTTTGCTCCAACAGCTCCATGTCAACTGCCCTATAGTTTCTGGGGTCTTACTTTCTTCCTTTTCTTGAAGATGAGGAGCTTATGCTTGCTCTTTCCCAGGCAGCAAGGATGTCACCAGATTGCTATGGCTTTTCAAATATGACAGATGGTGGTTTAGCAACTCCATCTGTCAGTTCCCCTGGGACCCATGGGTGGATCTTGTCAGACCCTGTGGACTTGTGCACCTTCAGGTTCTTTAGATGGTCTCAAACTTGATCTTAACTTACATTGAGCAGATTTTGCTTTTTGCAGTCCCTATCTACCTTATTCTATTAGGAAGAAGTTCTTCACAGAGAGAGTGATTTGCGTTTGGAATAGGCTCCACAGGCAGGTGGTGGAGTCACCATCCCTGGAGGTGTTCAAGAAAGGACTGGATGGGGCACTTAGTGCCATGGGCTAGGGCTGGGTGCTAGGTTGGGCTAGATGATCTTGAAGGTCTCTTCCAACCTGGTTTATGCTCTCCAATTCTATTGTGTTCGGTTCTATTCTGTCCTGTTCTATTCTGTTCTATTTTGTCTTCCTTAAACAGATTATAACAGTTAGCCTTAAACACATCCTTTGGATTATTGGTCACATAATGCTCAGTTTTCCCTTCAGACAGATGAACTAAATTCCACTCTTTCTAACATCATCCAACAGTCCCCCATGTTTTCACATCCTGGTGCCTACTTACACATATTCTATTTTTTTTTTAATTAAGAAATCATCCACAACCTGTATGCAGCCCCTGTTTCTTGATCCCTCCCTTTCTGCATGATCTAGCAAACTTGAAACACCTGTGGAACATGTTCACCCCCTATAGAAAACATCTCCCTGCTTTTACATTGAGACACTTTGGCCACAACAACCCCAGGAAGTGCTACAGGCTGGAGACAGAGTGGCTGAGAGCAGCCAGGCAGAGAGGGACCTGGGGGTGCTGGGAGATAGGAGCTGAACATGAGCCAGCAGTGTGCCCAGGTGGGCAGCAGAGCCAATGGCATCCTGGGCTGGATCAGGAACAGTGTGGCCAGCAGGAGCAGGGAGGTTATTCTGCCCCTGTACTCAGCACTGGTCAGGCCACATCTTGAGTGCTGTGTCCAGTTCTGGGCCCCTCATTCTAAGGGAGATGTTGAGGTGCTGGAACGCATCCAGACTAGGGCAATGAAGCTGCGGAGAGGCCTGGAGCACAGCCCTGTGAGGAGAGGCTGAGGGAGCTGGGGGTGTGCAGCCTGCAGAAGAGCAGGCTCAGGGGAGAGCTCATTGCTGTCTGCAACTACCTGAAGGGAGGTTGTAGCCAGGTGGGGTTGGGCTCTTCTGCCAGGCAACCAGCAACAGAACAAGTGGACACAGTCTCAAGTTGTGTCAGGGCAGGTATAGGCTGGATGTCAGAAGGAAGTTCTTGACAGAGAGAGTGATTGGCATTGGAATGGGCTGCCCAAGGAGGTGGTGGAGTCCCCATCCCTGGAGGTGTTCAAGAAAAGCTTGGATGGAGCACTTAGTGCCATTGGCTAGTTGATTGGATAGGGCTGAGTGCTAGGTTGGACTGGATGAGCTTGGAGGTGTCTTCCAACCTGGCTGATTCTATTCTATCCTATTCTACTCTATTATGTTCTATTCTATTCTATTCTACTCTACTCGCTGTGAAACATTTTCAGCAAAGTTGCAGCCTCATTCATGGACTTATTAACACAGACCAAAACTGTGGGAGCCCACAGAGAGGGTGTGGTGGGAATAGACAATAAGCAGAATGCCAAGTTTTGAGAATTCTATTAAAAAAAATAATTAACAGGCCTTTTAGCAGCCTATAAAAATCTCCAAATTCAAAACTCTTCTTACTCTACTTACTGTACTACTACTGGACCTTCAAAAGAGCTACCAAAGTACTACCAAAGTTGTGCCAGGGGAGGTATAGGCTGGATGTTAGGAGGAAGTTCTTGCCAGCAAGAGTGATTGGCATTGGAATTGGCTGCCCAGGGAGGTGGTGGAGTCCCCATCCCTGGAGGTGTTCAAGAAAGGACTGGATGGGGCACTTAGTGCCACTGGCTAGGTCTGGGTGCTAGGTTGGAGTTGATGATATTGGAGGTCTCTTCCAATCTGGCTTATTCTATTCTGGTTAGTTCAGGCTCTCAGGCTCCTCAGGCTTGAAACAACAGACCAAAAATTTTTTTTTTGTAAATCATTAAATCTGAAACTCATACCTCAGCATGCAAAACAGGAGTATGGCTACAAAAGCTTCTGTATTTCAACACCAATGTCAGCAATCTGCCAGGAGGAGTCCCTCTTCCTAAATCTTTATGTTCTCTCCTTTTGACATAAGGACTTTTTACTCCCAGGAGATCCGCAAAGCCCTCTCGGGCTTTTACAGAGAGAGACCTCTGCCAGCAGTAGTAGGAGAGGAAAAGGCACCTGCAATAATTTTCACAAAATCTTTGGTTACTTTCATAAAACATTAACTTTTAAAATTTCATATGTAATTGAAGAAATGCAATGGAACAGGTTACAACAAATGCATGGGTGCAACAGCAAACAGCATTGTTTTTTAGACCATGGCATTAAGTGTACTCATCTGTGGCATAAGATGGATCAAAGACACAACAGCACAATGTACTGCTTGTTTCTCTCATGTGCTAGGTAAAGGTTCTGCACAGCTATATGCAATAAGCCTGGAAAAATAGTGATATATAAAGCACTTTCATGCATGTATTCTTCTTCTCCTCCTTGCTCCCCCTCTGCAGGTCAGACAGGCCTCCTCCATCACTTAAACAGTGATGCCACTGTAAGCATCCCTGTGGTCAGCCAAAGCCTTAAGAACAATCAAGCAGTATGCACGGCAGTTAGCACACTTGTGTGCACCTTGTGGTGGATAAATTACATGTCACTGGGAAAAAAAAAAAAAAACCAAAACTGGCCAGTACTAGCAGAGAAATTATTGCTCTCAAAGCTACCTATTATTCCAAGAAACTTAGCTAGGGAATCACAGAATCAGTCAGAGTTGGGAGGGACCACAAGGATCATCTACTTCCAACCTCCCTGCCATGCCCAGGGACACACTACTCTAGAGCAGGCTGCCCACAGCCTCTGCCAGCCTGGCTGCAAACACCTTCAGGGATGGGGCCCCAACCACTCCCCTGGGCAACCCTGGTGAAGAATTTCCTCCTCACCTCCAATCTGAATCTCCCCCCCCCAGGCTTTGCTCCATGTAGTGAACTAAAACCAGCAGTAATGAGGCACGGGCTGCTTTACAGCAGTAATTGCCTTTTTTTCTGAAATGGTTTCTGTGCTGATACGGCCACCCTTATTAAATACACCCTAATACTGGTAGGCATCAGAGCTCACCACACAGCTCCACAAGAAAACAGCCTCCCTGCAAAGGCAGATGGAGGGGCCACTTCTGCTCATCCCAAGCTGCAGTCCCTCCACGCCGTGCACACTGCCCTGCACCAGCAGATCTGGACAGCACATCGAAGGCCAATATCACACAACAAGCCTGTCTCCTGTACAGCATTGGTCGCCACCACCACCCTGCACAAGCAGGCACAGAAACTCACTGCTGCTCTCCAGAGGTCAGAAATCACAGATGAAAGGCATACAGTACCTTGGTACTCTCTGACCCTACTGCTCTACCTTCGTGGCCGTGAGTCGGAACAGTTCATCCACGCATACCAGTGCAGCAGATTGGTACACTGATACTATTTGGAACGAGAGTTCCATCCACCATTCCTCCTGGTGACTCAGCTCACAGTGGTAAGCACGTACATATTTTCTACAGAAGCCAGGACTAGACCAAAACAGAGACCACTAGGTGTGATCTGCACATGCCGTGAAGTACAGATGGGCTCACGGAGTCCTTACAGGACCGAAGGATGTTAAAGATTGGAAGGGACCCAAGTAGATTATTGAGTCCAAGCCCCCTGCCAGAGCAAGACCATACAGTCTAGCACAGATCACAGAGAAACACATCCAGACAGGCCTGGAAAGGCTCCAGACAAGGAGACTCCACAGCCTCTCTGGGGAGCCTGTTCCAGTGCTTTGTGACCCTTACAGTAAAGAAGTTCTCCCTTGTGTTGAGGTGGAGCCTCTTGTGCTTCAACTTACACCCAATTTACTCTGCTGCTTTCAACCCTGTTAAGTTCCTTAACATCTGACATAGTCCTTAGAGCTGCTCTGTGCTGGAAGACAAACTGTAACAGTCATTACAAAAGCAATGGTTTTCTTAGGAGTTCCTTTTGTAAGTAAAAGGTCTACAGTGTGCCTCTGAACACGCCTGACTAAGGGCAGCCATAAGAATTAATCAAAGCCAAAGATACAGCAGATCATTGCTACAAGATTTTCTCTCCCTGTCCTCATCCCAGACCTTCCTTTTCTCAGCAGAACAGACAAAGCTTTGTCCCAAAGGTAATCATAGAAATGGTTTAGGTTGGAAGGGACCTCAAAGATGATCCAGTTCAAATCCCCCCTACCCCCACCCCAGTTCTGTCCAAGAACTAGGAGGACACCCCCACTTTTCTCACTCAATTTTACCCCATCACATAAAGCCACTTGCAATTTCACAAACAGTAAAAGCACCGAACAATGTAAAGTTCAGGCTTTTTCAGGTGGTAAGAGTACACAAAAAGCATCGCTGGGAACAATTACAAAGCAAGTTTTAGGCAACCTGGTTTGTGAGCAAGCCTTTGGCACCAAATTCACACAGTATCTGTGCCAGAAAGAGGTGCTCGCTGCACCAAAATCCATTCCCGTGACATAAATCTGCTATTTGCATGTGGAAAAGGCAGAAGGGGGGGGGGGAAAAAAAATAAATTAAAAACCCCAACACATTTAATATAGCAGAAATCAGAGCTGGTAGCTGAATATTTGAGAGCAGCTGGGAACAAGGCATACAGTTTATGCAGCGAAGCAAAAGCTAACAAGTATGCTCATTTAACCGAGACAGCTGAAAGGAAATGTGTTGGTTCTTTCAGTCTGCTTCTTCTGGCCTACAGACTCTCTTTCATGGTCAGCCCATAGCCATCCAATCCACAAATTCCAACAACCACAAAAGGAGTTGTTCAGCTATACCAATAAGGTTGTAGAAACGAAACAGATACGGATTAAAACCTAGAACCGCTGCATCCTGCTCAGGCACAGCAGACATCTGTCCACAGAACTAACAGAGCTACACTTTCTACTCGCAGCTTACCAGCAACACACCCCAGAAACACACTGGAATATGGAGGAAGTCCACTTGGATTTGAACAAACCCAGCATAGAGTCACAGAATCAGTGTTGGAAGGGACCACAAGGATCATCCAGTTCTAACCCCCCTGCCATGCCCAGGGACACCCTACCCTAGATCAGGCTGCCCACAGCCTCTGCCAGCCTGGCCAAAAACACCTCCAGGGATGAGGCTTCCACCACCTCCCCGGGCAACCTCTTCCAGGGTCTCACCACCTTCATGCTGAAGAACTTCATCCTAACATCCAGTTTGAATCTACCTATTTCTAGCTTTGTTCTATTCCCCCAAGTCCTATCACTGCCTGACAGCCTAAGAAGTCCCTCCCCAGCTTTCTTGTAGGCCCTCTTCAGATACTGAAAGTCCACAATCAGGTCACCTGGGAGCCTTCTCCTCTCCAGACTGAACAGCCTCAACTCCCCCAGTCTCTCCTCATAGGAGAGGTGCTCCAACCCTCTGAGCATCCTCACGGCCCTTCTCTGGCCATATGAAGAATGCAGCAGATTTTAATGGCTAGAAATTGCAATTGCAGATATCTCTGCCTGGCTAAGAGCAGTCAAAAATACTTCTGTTCTCCTCAAATTCTAGGCTGGCCAGACCTTAACCAGCTCCACTGCAAAAGCTAGAGGACCTAGTGACTATATTGGTGTGCCCAGGACTGCAATGTCACAACAGGCTGGGCTACAAGCCAACAGACAGCGAGCGTGGTGCTGGAACAGCTCCTGATAATACGTCAGGATTTGATCTCTCTCCTCCAACTTTTACCAAATCTCTTTCTCTCCCCAGGCAGCAAAACTTCAAAATGAATTTAAGTGCCTGAATGATGCAACATGACAGTTGTTATTAATAACCCCTTTCCAACTACCCCTCAGAGCTGTTAGTTGCTGACAAACCTGTATTGCACAGAATTACTCCACAGAGCACCTGAAATATTACTTTACGTTTGGACTGACTGCTTATAAACTGAGACTGAAGACTGTAATGGATTTATGACAGTGTTTAAATAGCTTCTGCAGTTATAAATGTTAATTATCTCCACCTCTATTATTGCCCAGTGTTTAAATGGCACCCAAATGCAACGGGATAAATCATACTTATGTCTTAATATAGCGTGTTTGTTCTAGGATTACAAGCAGTAAGCTCATTAAGAGTCAGGAACCTTCCATCTTAGTGACTGTTACACTGATGAAGCATCTTCTCTTTTGCATGTCCTGAGTTTAGTTTCCCACATTCTGCACCCACCCTAGGTAGTCAACTGTGCCTGATGCACAGGCCTAACAGGTCTACTGCTGTGATACCCCAATGCTGCGTGCTTATCTATGTGGCTACAGAAATGGAAAGGTGGGAAAGCCTAACTCCATTTCTCAGCAGAAGAACGGGTGCTGTCTTTACTCTCTTAATGCAGCAAGGTTAAAACCCTCTGCCCAACTTATCAAACCTCCACATCCTCCCATCAGTGTTCCTTGCACCGAAGCTCGTTGTCTCCGCTACATGTCCAGTGTTCTCCAGGCAGCCCTCTACGACCTTCCTTTGGACAGCTGTGATTCCATGCAGCAGATCCCTTCCACAGAACATCACTGCTGGATCAAACACACAGCAGTGGACTCCAAATTCACAAAACTGAGCGTTATTTAGAAGGTATGGGTGTCGCTGGGCTTTTTGGAAAGTCAAAAGACCAACAGCAATGCGATTAACAAGATTAGGTTTGATGAGCGTGACAGATGGTGTTTTGAAGCTCATAAATGCTTGAATTTCACTACAAGCCCCCAGTTAATGACTACCTGGGTAAAAAAAAATGAAGCAGGTCAACCTTACCCTGAAAGGTTACTCTGAACAGAGCTCCTGCGCACATGCATTCATGCATTTAATAAAAGCATCCCATGAATCAGTGACCATTGCTTAGTTCCATTCCCCCCCAGTCCTATCACCACCAGACAGCCTAAAAAAATCTCTCCCCAGCTTTGACTGGACACAGGCACTTTCCAGCAGTTATCTCTTTGATATCATTAATGTTAGTTGTCCCTTACACCCTCACAACACTGTACCTCTGAAATGCTTAGCAAACTGTAAGGGACTACCTTCTTTAGGTAAGGCATCATCAAATCATCCTGTTGCAAACTGCGGCTGTTACTGTGAAGTGCTTCTTAAGCTGTATGTTAATACAACTAACAAAACCCAGGGAAGTTTCTGGGAATGGCAGAATACCTGGTTCCTAAAGGTCAATAAAGTATCACACTTAAACGTACTCTGGTTTCACAATCCCTAGTAAAAGTGATGTGGACAACATCCATCCCTGTCAAGAAAACAGCCTTTCCAATTTACTGGCAAAACCCCATTTCATGTGCACTGAGAACCAGCTCTTTGGTATGAGGATGGTTGTGACATCTCCCACAAATTAAAATGGTGTGTAAATACTCACCCACAATGTACAAAGAACACAAACTGGCGTTCTAATACGAGACAAAAAAAGATTTCCCTGTGAAAAAAAAAAAACAAAACAAAAAAAACCAAAAAAAACCAATTTGAGCACAAAGTGTTCCTTCAAGTCCTAACACAAATCTGCTCCTGCCTGGCTAACATCTCCCACATCTGCCTTCAGCACAATTCTAGCAGCAGTCCCACCATCTCTGCCTGCTTTCCTTATACTGTCTTCTTTGAAGAATTATCATCCCAGGTCAGCTCAGCCGAAGATTCATCTTGTCATCTGATAAATATTTGGTGAAAAAAGAAATAAGGAAGATCATTTCAATCAAAAGGAAACTGACTCTTTGCTGAACACATCATCTAAAGACTCCTGAGCAGACTCATTGTTACACCGCCAGTATCCTTGTCCATCCTTTCCCTACAAACTTTATTTCCTCTTGTTATTCCCATGATTTTTTATTTATTTGCAGCGCTTTGAAAACGTTTTGACATCTACCTTAATATTGCAAGACCTTCAGCTAGGCTGAATGCGGGTGTTGCAGACAAGAAGACTTTTTTGTTTGTTTTAGTATTCACAGCTTCTACTTTGTCCATGGAAATCTGCTCTTTCAAATGAGATACACAATGTTATATTTATTCAGCTCAGTGTTTCTATTAGTAGCAGAAAATAAACACTGACTTTGATTAAACAACTCCGCTGCAAAAGGAAGCTCCACTTGATCAGAGCAAGGCTACATCTAATTTACACAGACATTAACAGAAATGTACATGTAGTCAAGGGAAAGAGGTACTGCTCAGTGAAAGCTATACCCTAAATCAACCAGTAAGTATTTTACTTTCTTGGTCTCCAGACAATGGAAAAAAAGAAAGGTATCAACCCAGAAACAGGGAAATTGCCATGAAAGATTTATTTTTGCTTTCTCTAACGGAAACAGAGGTCACATAACAGCAGCACATGCTACCTCCATTAGTTAAAATGTGCAGAATCAACCTCCTTACATCTCCCCAGCTCACCCAGCAATGAACAATGCTCACTCTAGGAGCACTGCTGCTGCGCTGTACAGTTCTGTCTCTGTAGAGTCCTCAGGTTTATGTATTTGCATGGTGCTGCACTGTGCTGTGCAGACACATCAACTGCAGGAGACAATGAAACAGTCTAGGGCAACGAATGCAGTGCTTGACCACACTCGGTCAAGGCTATACCTCCAAAAATAATACCTCCAAAATATTTGGGGGTTATCTATGGTTTCTCTATACAGTACTCTTAAGTTCCTGCAGTTACCTTCACATATTTAGTAAAAATAACACTACTGTCTACTGGAAACACTAGAAATTACTCTTCGGACGCATTGCAAGCCGTCTTGTAAACTCTTTTAATTATCAGAGCCCCCTAACATCGTGAACGAACACAGAAAGTAGCAATACTAGCAACACAAAACTCAGACGTGGTGAAGAGGAAAGACACTGCATTCCTATTTAAACGTTTCAAGCTGTCCGAAAAACTTTCAGTAACGCTTCCATCTATCACTCTGAGCTACCGCATCTCAGCTGTGATCCACTCTAATCCCAACATCTGAAAAACCATCTTTTAAACAACCACCAGCGTTTAAATAAATCTTACCCAGCCTCCTTATATTGATTCTGTCCACATTTTCAACACCGAAGTGAGCGACCAAGTCAACGCTACAGCAAGCAGTCCTCCAGGTTTAATTTTGCGCACCTCTTCGCCTGGAAAACAACTTCAATCTCTGTTTCCCTATCAGCAAACGCTTGCCTAAAGCGTTTATAAAACGGGATTCACCTCGAGCTACCTTTTTCTCTAATTGCACCGTCCTTATTTCTGATTTAACCACTAACAGATCAAAGATGTGCGTCTTTCGTAGTTGCTACGCCAGGGAGGAAAAGCGAAGCCGTGACTCAATACAGCGCGTTAACAATGCGCTAGATCCTGCGCACGATACACAAGGACCCGCGAAACGACGAGTAACTAAGAACACTTTTGCACACCTCATCTCTAGAGCCAGCCCCAGGAAACTGCAACGAAAAGTCGCCGACGACGCTGCACTTCAGCGGGACAACGTCAGCTATTCCTCTAACACCCTCGGGTTGTGCATACTCCTGCTCGGAGTGTGTTTGCCCTGCGCTTTTAGCAGTGTTCTCTGCAGTTGTTTTCCTGTGCCGTACTTACATCAGACCACACACTGGGAAACGCAATCAATTACAGATGGCACATAAAGTTAAAAAAAAATAAAAAATAAAAATGAGGAGGACGACACACAAGACACACACCGTATAATCTGGAATAAACCGCACGGAGGAGAAACTCACTACAGCCGGAGAGCCGAAAACACCGGCAGCTTATCTAGCCTCTTCGCTCTGTTTTTTACGGGAAAAAAAAAATGTTTCTCCGAAGAAAACTGCTTCCCTAGACCTCCAAAGGCCATGTCTCCCTTCCTCATCACCCCCCTTTCTCACCATCCCACTTCGTCACCCGCGACATGCGGGCTCAGAGAACTTTCTGCTCCCTCGCCTGTCCCTGCCAGCCGTCCCACCCGCGGCCGGAGCTGACGCCCGCTGCCACGGCCCGGCTCCGCCTGCCCCCTCTCCCCAAGGGGCTCCGACATCGCCTGGGGCCACCGGGGCCGTTCACAAACACCCCGCCAAGCCCCAGCCGGGTGCCGGGCAGGCGGCTTCCGAAGCCAGATGGGAGCCGGACCCCGGCCCGCCACCGTCACCAGATGTCGGGGCGAGGAAGCCGCGCCGCGGCCGTCCCACGCCAACTGCGGCCAGCGGAGAGAGGCGCGGAGCCGCCGCCCGCTACTCACCAACTCGCTCAGAAACTTCCCCCGAGTTTCGGCAGCTCGGCGGGCGCCAGGCCCCCGGCGGACGCCGGCACCATGGGAGCGCCTCAGCGAGCGGCCGCCGCGGCGGCAGCACCGCCGGGCATCGCGCTCCCTCCGCTCAGCGGCCAGCCCCCCAACTTCTGAGGCAGCGACGACCGACAGCAACGAGCGACAGCGACCGAGAGCGGGGCTGAACCCGCACCCCTCCCGCGGGGCGGGGCGGGGCGGCGGTCAGGCCGGGGCGGGAGGCGGTGAGGAGCGCTGCCCACCGTCCCGCCCCGCTCGCCCCGCCTGCCTTCCGCCCGCCCCGCCTCCGGCCGCCACAGCAGCGCCCGCAGCCTTCGCTCTGCCCTCCGCCGCCTTGCAGCCGCCTGCTGTGCGCTTGCCCTGCCTGCTGGACCGCGGGGAGCTAAGCAGCCGCGCCGTACCCGCCGCCCCCTCTTCCTCCTCCCACTCCTCCTATGGCCGCCGCGTCCCGCTTGGCTCTCCTCCAGCCCGCCCACCGCGGGCAGGAGCGGGTCAGGGAGTGGGCCCGGCTGAGCGCCGGGCGAACGTCTGCTGGAGCGGAGCGGAGCGGGGCGAGGGCGGCTCGGCGCGCTGCCGGGAGCACCATCGGGAGCACCGCTAACTGCCCGGGCGCCCCGCCGCCGCAGCCGGTGCCTGTTGCTTTCGTTGCGCTGCGAGGCTCCGGCTAGGGGTAAGCCGACGGCTCCTGCCGCGCATCCCGCTGCCGCCTCCTCTCCCGGGACCCCGGCTTCGCGCAGCGGGCTCAGGGGCTCCGTCGAAACGTTACCCGCTCCTTCCGAGCGACTGCCGCTGGCAAACCCCGCAGTGGCCGCTCCCTGCTCCTGGCCCCGGAGTGTGCCGGCTAAGAGCATGGCTGGCGCCCAGGGTTTATTTTGAGGAAGGCGATGAATCCGATTTTGGGGGCTGCGTGGTGGAAACGAAGTGGCTCTGAAGGGCTGACAGTACGGGGATGGGCACTTTTCCTCGACCAGGTGTGTGGCCGAGCACGCATAAGGCATTGAGAGCGTAGGACCTGAGCTACAGCAAAAGGGAGAGCAATTACTGCTTCTGTTAACAATGATAAAGCTGGGTTTTGCTTTTGGGTTTGTTTTTTTTTTTTTGTTTGGTTTTTTTCTAAAGGAAAACAAAAATAAGCACAGCCTCACCAACTTGTTTAAGTATTATTTCCGTTGAAAAAAGCACCCAAGTGACTTCAGTAGTGACACACCGATCTGTAGGGCCTTTGCTGCACCTCCTCCCCACCGCACTCAGCCCCGTTGCTGGCTCAGCAGCTCAGGGGAGGTGGGACCACAGCCGTAGGAGCCAGCGGTGTTAAGACTTTCGCAATCAACTGGTAAGCCGTAAGGCAAAAAACTATGAAATTAACCTGAAATAAAGAGAATTGTGGCTCCCCTGAGTGCCCCGCTGAGGTTCGATGAATGCAGATGCTGCTTCCACCACGTAAAGGCTGTTGGGCTACAGCGGCCACAGATGGCACAGTTGCAGCACCTTCCACTGCTCCATTGGTGCTGTCCGCTAGTGCGTGTGCCACGGGCTGTGCAAGTGACTGCTGCTTGTCTTCAGCCAGCTGGCGTGCCCTAAAGACTGACCTGCAAACAGCAAGCAGTCAGTCCTGAGCTAGGTTGTCAGTCCAGGCTGGCACTCTGCAAGCTCCCGTGAGTGTCACCAGAACCATCTTCGCCTTTTCCTCATTTAAAAAACAACAACAACAAAAAAACCCTCTGAGGCAGAACTCTCTGTTCTTTCAATGGTATCAAGCAATACCATGGCCTTGTCATTCAGGTATGTGCAAAGGACATTAAGTTTCAAGTTCTCACCTCTGTTTAGGGGGTTCATGTCCACGTCACTCAGGTTATGTCTGTGCAAAACTAGCAGTTGTTTCTCAGGGCTTTTTAATGCTTACCTCCTGCTGATAAAGCTATGGCAGAGCATGATAAGTAACTTGCTGGGTTAGAAATTGCAACCACGAACCTGATTCTAACTCTAGCTTTGTGGTCGGAGCACTGTGTTAGGAGAGGATAGGCTGGATGTTAGGAAGAGGTTCTTCACAGAGAGAGTGATTGGCATTGGAATGGGCTGCCCAGGGAGGTGGTGAAGTCCCCATCCCTGGAGGTGTTCATGCAAGGCCTGGATGGGGCACTTAGTGCCATTGGATAGGCTGAGTGATAGGTTGGACTGGATGAGCTTGGAGGTGTCTTCCAACCTGGCTGATTCTATGATTCTATGATAATTGATTGAAGAGTAATATTTCATATATTCCTTTCTGCTCTGATCTGATCTAATATCTCACCTCTAGCCTCAGCTAACAATTAACATTGGCTGGGGCTGGATGATAGGTTGGACTGGATGATCTTGGAGGTCTCTTCCAACCTTGATTATTCTATTCATTCTATTCTATTCTATTCTATTCTATTCTATTCTATTCTATTCTATTCTATTCTATTCTATTCTATTCTATTCTATTCTATTCTATTCTATATTATTCCATTCCATTCCATTCCATTCTATCCTATCCTATCCTATCCTATCCTATCCTATCCTATCCTATCCTATCCTATCCTATCCTATCCTATCCTATCCTATCCTATCCTATCCTATCCTATCCTATCCTATCCTATCCTATCCTATCCTATCCTATCCTATTCTGTTCTATTCCAGCTACAGAGATGATTGTTTCTGTAATACAACATTACTGTAAAATAGAGAGGTCTAAGATTATTGCAAATTATTTTGGACTGGCCAGGTAACAATGAGAGTTGAACACCTCAATTACCACATGGATGAAGCAGAGAAGATAAATTGCTGCTCCCTCATTATGTGTATGAATAAACAAAGATAATGTTAAACCAGCAGATGAGTTAAATAATATAGATTTATACCTTTGTGGACTTCCCGAATACTGGATATTGTTTCATAACTCTCTATGTGGCAGGTGATACAGGGATTGGAACTGGATGATCTTTGAAGTCTCTTCCAACCTAGACCATTCTATGATTAATGTCAGTCGGCTCACTTCCAACGTGACCAGGTTTAGGCAGAGGCAGCTGAAGTAATTTTGAGGCAGGAAGTGTGTGAGAGTGTTCATGTGGCTAGGAAGGCAGGAGCAAAGAAGACAGTGTGTAGGCAGGGGTCATTTTGGGGTCCTGGCTTGGGGTAGCAGAAGGGTTTTGAATGGGTGAAGGTCATTCATACATGGGTAGGAGGGGATTGGAAGTTTGTGCAGGAGACTCCCTAAAGTTAGAAAACAAGAAAATTTGAGCAATTTTCTCAAGAATTATGGCTTCAACCCTAGATGAGCTTCGAAGTTTTCACACTCTGCAGCTAGCCCTGCAGCTGTTAAAGCTGAGAGCTTGATGTTAGGTGTCTGTAGATAGATACTTAGAATTTTCTTCTTTGCTCCAATCCAAGTAAGTGACGTAAGATATAGTAAGTTATTTCTGGAAAGGATGTGAGGGAGGGAAGGAGGAAAAGAAAAAGAAGTCTTTCTTCTAAGAAATAATACACTCACCAGAGGATTTGGAGGGTGTTGTACTTACTCTGTGCTGCTAGTAAGTGGTAGTGTTTTAATAATCAACAGACAACGAGCTTCAGAATATTGGAGTTTGCAATCTTATGGAGCATGAATTGTAAATTTAGCTTAGTAGCAATACAGGAATTTATTATATCTATTTTTAAAAAAATCTATTTTTCACACCGTGTATGGCTATGCACTTTACTTTTTCATTTACACTATATAACTACTCTTCCAGACTCTCTTCAATCCCTTTACAAAGCCTGGAAAAGCAAGTCTGGCTTGAAAACACTCAGTTGAAGATGCCTGAATTCTGGCTGTTTCTTCTGGTGTGATATCTAATAATACCAACACCAGCTCATGTAGGTACTCTTTAGATGTACTGAAGATCCTCTCCTTTCTGAGTGCGCTGCTCTGGAACCTGGTGCAGATGAAGCAATGTCTGAACCAGGTTTTGCCCTCTGTTTACTGTAGCACATAGTACCACTTTTATCAACAGGATGTCAGTCAGGGGTTCCAACAGCTCAGTTCATCATAGTTCCTGATCTGGAAGAGGTTCCTTCACTTTAAAGCAGCTGAAGCTAGTGAACGTTGTATGAGGGTTGGCAGTAATTTCTGCAAGGCTCTCTGAATGCTTAGTGAAAGCACTGGCATGAATATGTGCTTGTACAGCATTACCTCTGCTATGAGGACAGGCTGAGACAGTTGGGGCTTTTCAGCCTGGAGAACAGAAGGCTTTGAGGAGACCTTATAGCAACCTTCCAGTATCTGAAGGGGGCCTACAGGAAGGCTGGGGAGGGACTGTTCACAAGGTCTTGTAATGACAGGACGAGGGGGAATGGGTTCAAACTGGCAGAGGGGAGATTTAGACAGGGGGATGTTAGGAAGAAATTCTTCACAGTGAGGGTGGTGAGACACTGGCACAGGTTGCCCAGGGAGGTTGTGGCTGTTCCCTGCCTGGATGTGTTCAAAGCCAGGCTGGATGAGGTCTTGAGCGACCTGATCTAGTGGGAGGTGTCCCTGCCTATGGCACGGGGGAGTTGGAACAGGATGATCTTTGAGGTCTCTTCCAACCTAAACCATTCTATGATTCTATGAAAAATAGCTATATTGGTAAAAAATTACACTGGTCAAACTCTGGTTGCTTGGTTTAGCAGGCAGTAGTTTCCTACAGTTAGCAGGAGCTATCTTAATACGTGTGTTTCTAGATCAATATAAAGTGGTCTACACTCAGGGTTCATGCTAGAAAACAAAAAGTGTTTCTTTGGCTGGTAGAGCTTATGCTGGAAGGAAATAAAGTGACTTCTTTTGTTGCTGTTGCTGCCACCAATAATGTAGTGCAAAATGCATCCTTAATTGATACTGCTCTACCTACTGAGCTTTTGGACAAGAGCTGAGACGCAGAGGACTGACCTGAGTAGTTCAGAATTCCATGTAATTTGTAGCTGGAGTATGGATCTGTTTCCTCTGTGTGAGGAACTACTTACGTTAAACTGTAAATTCAGATTTTGTTTTTCACAACTGCTTGAAAAACTGCGAGAGACATTAAATCAAGACACTGATCATAAAATCACAGAATCAGTCAGGGTTGGAAGGGACCATAAGGATCATCCAGTTCCAACCCCCCTGCCATGCCCACAGACACCTCATACTAGATCAGGCTGTCCAGAGCATCACCCAACACGTCCGGGGAAGTGGCCCAACCACCCTCCTCAGCAACCCATTCCAGGGTCTCACCACCCTCATGCTGAAGAACTTCTTCCTAACATCCCGTTCAAATCTCCCCTCCACCAATTTGAACCCATTCCCCCTCGTCCTGTCATTACAAGACCTTGTGAACAGTCCCTCCCCAGCCCTCCTGTAGGCCCCCCTCAGATACTGGTAGGCTGCTATAAGGTCTCCCTGAAGCCTTCTCTTCTCCAGGCTGAAAAGCCCCAAGTCCCTCAGCCTGTCCTCATATCAGAGCTGCTCCAGCCCTCTGATCATCTTTGTGGCCCTCCTCTGGACTCTCTCTAAGAGTTCCATGTCCCATTTCTAGCTTTGTTCCATTCCCCCAGGTCCTATCACTTCTATCATATTCCACATTCTTGACTGCAGCTTAAATCTCTAATTTTATCTATATCCTTTGATTTTCATTTAACATAATCATGGAATAGCAGGAAAATTCAGCTTTGAAAGGACTTTAGGAGCTCTGTAGTCCAAACTCCTGCTTACAGCAGGAAGAGGTCAAACTGTGTTGCTCAAGGATTTTCCCACTTGATGCAAAAACTTTCAGGAATGGAGACTGTGAGTCTCGGGACAACCTGTTTGACTGCCACATTGTCCTCATAGGAAAAAAGTTCTCTTTTCTTCTCCAGACTGAATTTATCAGCCTGGAGCACAAGCTCTTTGAGGAGAGGCTGAGGGAGCTGGGGGTGTGCAGCCTGCAGAAGAGGAGGCTCAGGGCAGACCTCATTGCTCTCTGCAGCTACCTGAAGGGAGGTTGTAGCCAGGTGGGGTTGGGCTCATCTCCCAGGAACCCAGTTACAGAAGGAGGGAACACAGTCTCAAGTTGTGCCAGGGCAGGTATAGGCTGCATGTTAGGAGGAAGTTGTTGCCAGAGAGAGTGATTGGCATTGGAATGGGCTGCCCAGGGAGGTAGTGGAGTCAGCATCACTGGAGGTGTTCAAGAAAAGCCTGGGTGAAGCACTTATTTCCATTGGCTAGGGCTTGGTGATAGGTTGGGCTTGGAAGTGCCTTCCAACCTGGCTCCTATTCTATTCTATTCTATTCTATTCTATTCTATTCTATTCTAGTCTAGTCTAGTCTATTCTATTCTATTCTATTCTATTCTATTCTATTCTATTCTATTCTATTCTATTCTATTCTATTCTATTCTATTCTATTCTATTCTATTCTATTCTATTCTATTCTATTCTTCTATTCCATTCCATTCCATTCCATTCCATTCCATTCCATTCCATTCCATTCTATTGTTATCTCTTCTCCTGCCACCTTGAACTGCTCTGGAGAGCCTGGTGCTGTCTTCTCCATGACCTACTTGTAGGGAGGAAAAAGCTGCTTTAAAGTGATTCCAAAGCCTTCTCTTATCCAGCCTGAAGCAGGATACTTTTACTTTTCCCTTACAGGACTGATTCTCCAACCTATGAGTGTCCTGGTGGTCCTCCACTGGACGTGATCCAGTCTGACAATATCTCTCTTACAGGGAGGAGGGAAAGTGCAGTACACAATACATCATCTCATGACTGCCAAGAGAAAGAGGATAATCACATCTCTTGATCTCCTGGCTGTGCTCCTATTCACATAGCCTGTTTTGCTGTTGGCCTTCACTGCTGCTGGGGCACCTGGCAGCCTGCTCTCTACCGAGTTCACGAGGTCGTTTTCAGCAGGACTGCTCCCCACACAGTCAGTCAGTGCTCAGCTTTTACCACTGCATCAGCTTCTTTCTTCCTAGAGCAGGATTTTACATTTTTCCTGGCGGAATTTCACACTCTTGCCATTAGCACATTTCGTCCAGCCTGTCTCTAGGTCCATCTGGACGACATCCCTGCACTTAAGCATATTCACTGGTCCCTCCAATTTGGTGTTACCTGCCAACTTCATGAAAGTATACATTACCCTCTCCATCTCCAGGTCATTGATACATCTGTTATACAGGACAGGCATCAGTATTGACGCTGGGGTCCTCAAATCCATATTTTTCTAGTAATAGAACATATTTTCCCAATTAATATCCACTTGATCCTGTTTAATCATAAAATCATAGAATGGTTTAAGTTGGAAGGGACCTCAAAGATCATCCAGTTCCAACCCTCCTGTGCCACAGGCAGGGACACCTCCCACTAGAACAGGTCACTCAAGGCCTTGCCCAACCTGGCTTTCAACACCTCCAGGCAAGGAGCAGCCACAACCTCCCTGGGCAAGCTGTGCCACTGTCTCACCACCCTCACTGTGAAGAACTTCCTCCTAACATCCACTTTAAATCTCTCTGCCGGTTTAAACCCTTTCTCCCTTGTCCTGTCATTACAAGACCTTGACAATAGTCCCTCCCCAGCCTTCCTGTAGTCCCTTGCAGATATTGGAAGGCTACAATAAGGTCTCCTGGCAGCCTTCTCTTCTCCAGGCTGCAAAGCCTCAACTCTCTCAGCCTGTCCTCACAGCAGGTCTGCTGCAGCCCTCCAAGCATCTTCGTGGCCCTCCTCATGGCCCACCCTCGTGGCCCTTGTTTAGATAGAAATGAAAAAAACCCAAACAACAAACTGAGAGGTATAAAAGGAAGATATTGGTCTTTTAGTAATTGGGCAGAGGATTATTCAGATTAATGTGTTTCTGCCTTCATGTCAGGACTTTGGAAAACTTAAGGAAAAAAAAAAAAAGAAAAGTCTACCGGTGCTGTGTGAAATTTAAATGGTAACCTTTATAGGGAGTAAATCAATCCTTTTGCTTTCCATCAAAATTTGTAATCATTGGATAAGGCCAAGACAAAACTCTGTGCAGCGGGTAGGTTAATGCCTCCTCTTTCCTCACTTCGTATCCTTAATGTTCTTTATTCATGTAAGTAATAAGAACAGCTGAAAGAAGAGAAGCAGTCTTTTAATCTAACTTTCCATCATAAATTGAATTCCATTATAAAACAAAACTAAACACCATTTAGGTTATTTTGTTATGGCACACAATTACTCGCCATGAAAAGAAACCACACTTAATAAAATGCATATTCCAACTACGAAGAGATTCTTACCCAGAGCTGGAACTGCACAGTGCTTGCTGCATGCAAACATGAAAAAAAACCACAATATTTAATAGCAGCTCATCTCTCTGCCTCTGAATACGTGGAAAATTTTAGGCTGTGGGTTTTCTGGGTTGCTTCCTTTAAAGCTACATAGCAGAGCTCTGTAGAATAATTGACTAACCAACAAATACCTTGTGGAAACTGAGAATTTTCCTTTAAGGAACAGATTGCCAAAGAGTGGATAAGGACACACATGCAGGATAAAAAGGCACAGGCAAAGCAGGAGAGAGGAAAATGAAGGAGCATTCTGCTACAGCCTGCAGCCTCTTGCTCTGTCGGTGTTGTTTCTAAGGCATCCATCATGTTGATATCTACAGCTAATATAAAACAAAGACCTATCTGGCTGTGTAACAAATACATCGAATTTCTGGTTCTCAAAGAAGAGAAAAGAATTGATGGAGGTGTTTTATTTGCTTGGTTTCTGAAGGAAGGAGACGCAGGAGAGCAGAAGTGAAGAAGGTTTCTCTTCAGCTTAGTACATTCAGTGCTCCTTCTTTTTTTAAGGTAAGGAATTTCAGAGCTGGTGTGCTGGCCTGCTTCAAGTGCTACACAGGCTGTCCTGCATCCTAAACGTTACGTTAGCCAGAAGAACTACTTGCAGATGAATCATGAAAGGCATTAATCATCTTTTTGAGATAAATAATGTGTGAGTATTGCCCCGCGGATCTTAACTGAATCTCATCCTTAGCCTTTTCAGTGCTTGTTGAAGACCGTGACGAGGCACATACCACAAAACTGGAATCTGGAGCCTGAGACCACTTCCTGCACCTGTGTATCCCTATTGTTCTCCGTTTCCTTCTAGCAACAGCACAAGTTTAGGTGTTCAGTGAAGCTTCTGCCTAAAATGCTGAAGTATCTCGAAGGTTTAAGCGCTTCAAACAAGGTTTCATTGGATTGTTCTCCCACACTTAAGATTCCTAAATCCCTAATTAGAGATCTAATTGGTTCACTTTTCAAAGTATTTTACATTTCATTGCTGAGAGTATGCACTCGTTGCCTATCCGTGTTTTAACAGCATTTCTCTGCAGTTTTTTTGCTGCATTTTCTTCTCCTGTGCCTCAAATTCTTTTCTCTGGTTAGATTTAGGTGCAGTGGAGGTAACAGAAACTAGAGCAGAGATTATGCTTCTTTATTTGGGTACTCAAATACACAGTAAGCTAGAATGCTACTGCTACCATGCAAAAAACAAAACAAAACAAAAAAAAAAAAAAAAAACAAAACAAACCCCAAAAAACCCAACAGACAAGAATTTGACCAAGGTCACAGTGTATAAAGCATAAGATTTAAATTTCTCGGGGCTATTCAAAGAATGTAAATGAAACCACAGAGTAAACTTTCTTTGTTGTTTTCATAAGGCTGCTAGTTCCAGGAAGAGCAGCATCCTTTAATTTACCATTCAGCTTAAAGGCTGTAATTGACAAGTCTGAAGCCTTAAAGCGAATGCAACAGAAAGGGATTTGATACAGAGACTAAATGCAAGTTGTTGCCTTCTCTGCATAATGCATGCACCTTCTGCTGAGGGTGGCATTAAGCTTTTTTTTCTGAAGAGCCTGGTGTTCTACATCCCAAAAAAAAAAAAAAATTATCAGTAGAGAAAATACTGCTGCATTATTTTGTTAAAAGCTCAT
>VWZI01023036.1:0-15335 GCA_013396835.1 Psilopogon haemacephalus
TCTTTAAGGTCTCCTCCAACCTAAACCATTCTATGATTCTATGATAATTAGTTCCTTGTGTTGACAACAAATAAAAACAATGTAAAGAGATTATCACAAAATAGCAGGGAGGTAAAGAGATTTCAGTATGCAAGGCAAAGTAAATAAAATGGTGTTTCAGAGGCCAGAAGTAATAATGCAGGCTAGAACTGTTATTAATAGCTATACCCAGACACATTCTACATCTTGAGACAGAGACAGACTTATTCCTTAACAATGAAAAACTGTAGACTTCTCTTGAAAAGACAATTTGATTTGCTGTTGGATGTTCAGCTTAGAAAAAGGACACATCCTGTCAGGAAGAGTTCTCTTCTTTTCATAATAAAAAAGCAGACTATTACTGAAAGAAAGAAATGTTAACTAAAGCAAAAGCTGTGACAGTAAATTTGTGATACCTACTTGATGAGATGTCAAATGAAGATTTCCACTAGTATTGCCACTGGCTGATGTAACAGTATTTTCAGAAAGTCTTAGGTTCAAAAAGGCACCGAATCAGACTTTTATAAACATCTAATAAAAAGTGATAAAAAACATTTATCAGCCTGGAAAGTAATGAAAATACAAATAAATCCAATTGAGGTTTTTACACTGAGTTTATACTTCAGTAGAATTAAATTCTAGAATTGATTGGAAATAACTGGACATTTGCTGCACTTCATATAAATAACTTTTAAGACTGCTATGAAATTGCAGAGAGAAGGCAAACATTTTTCTGTCATGCTTTTACAAACCTTGGGAGTTAAAAGCTTCCAGATTTTTTGAGGTTAGTATGTCATACTTTGACCCCAGTCAGCAATTAAGCATTATACAATTACTTCCTGCTTCCCTCCCTTCCTGGTGAGATAGAGGAGAAAACTGGACAGAAAAACTAAAACTTGTGGGGTGAAATGAAGACAGTTTAATTGGACAGACAAGAAAAGATGATAATGATGATGATGATGATCATGCTGATGATCATGCTGATGCTATACAAAGCAAATTATGCACAATAAGATATCTCACCACCTGGTGACAGATGTCTAGTCAATCTTTGAGCCACAGTGCCCTGTGACCAGCTTTCCCCAGTTGATACACAGTGAATGATGTGATATGGTATGGAATTCACTTGTGTCAACTGGAATTCACTTGTGTCAACTGTACTTGTTCTGTCCCTTTCCACCTTCCTCTACACCTGGAGCCTCCACTGACAAGACAGTGTGAGAAGCTGAAAAATCCATGACAGCATAAACATTGCTTAGAAATTACTAAACCATCATCAGTGTGTTTTCAACATTATTTTCATCCTAAATCCAAAACATAGCACCATACAAATTACTTGGAAGAGAATTCACTTTCTTCCAGCTGAACACAGGACACACTATCAATATCAGGTCTGCAGCAGTGGGAATCTTAGTGCCATAGGAGACATTATTAAACAGGAATTGATAACTTGAATTGTGGTTTGGCAGATTCCTTTCAAAATGCTTCACAATATTCTCACAACTGTGCACCGCAGTCTAGGTAGTCTCCTTGATCCCATCTTAGAATGTACTGGGGAAAGGCTCAGGTTTCATTGTGTTTGTGAGCTATTAAAGTTATCTCTAACTTGACTGATTGGAGACTTAGTGGGCATGTAGGATGTAGTGGCTTGTGATGATTAATGGAGATTAAAGAGAGTACTTAAAACTCTGGGTACCAGCGACACAGTTGTTATCTGAAGCAGAGGAGCCAAGAACATTGTTCTGATGTGATACCGGCTTCTAAAACCCTGCCAGTGCCACAGCTGCTTGCTATTTTAGGTGGATAATTTTGCTGCTCTTATGTGACTTCTCATTATTTGTGAAAAAAAAAAAATCATAGACATTTGCTCCTTGTGTGATTTTATCACAGTTTGGGAGTTAATAGGAACTGGACTTGGCTATATCCCCAGGCTTACTGTGCTTGGAAAATAACATGATTATGTATGAAAGGAGAAACACATATCCCAAGAGGAAACGGCAAGGAGGGAGTGCAATAAATGCTCCCAGTAACTACTTTTACTTTATCAGAAATTGTATCTCAATCTCAAAACTCTACAGACAAGAAAAAGAAGATTCTTCATTTTTAACTGCACTTGTAGAAAGTAGATTACTTTCCCAGAACACAATTAATATTGCCATCAAAGGATGCCATAGTCTGGTGATTTCTGCACTGAAGTCTTATTTGGAGTTCAGCCCATTCTCTTCTGGCTAAATCCCTAAGAATAAAATGTATAATAAAAATGTTTTCTTCATAGTTCCTTTAGTTTTCCATTTTTCCCATCTGGTAGAGATTTTTTTTTAAATGGTTATTATTCTTATTATTTAACTTTTCATTCCTACTATTTTCCAGGATGATTAGAACTTAGTATCTTCTAAGATATTCTGAAACTGATCTCAAAACCAACTAAAGTCAAAGAATTGACAGGTGCATTTCTGTAACATGAAAAGCAGCCTTACAATGTTCTTTATAAAGAAAAAGTATTTAAAGGGCACTTAGAACATCTGGAGAGGATGGTCATTCTTATCCAATTTGCTGCAATAAGTATATTGCATGTTAACTGGGTATACACAAGGACTTCTCAACATTTCATTCTGCTACAGGCATAATGGGAAAGTTATCAATTTCTACTACTGTCTTTAGCAGTATCAACTATTCAGGCTCAAGGTAACAGGGAGCTTAGTTTTATTTCACTTGCTGAGGTATTTTCTATTCTGGACAGAGCGTAGACACATTGACTAATGAGTACTAAGTGCCATCTAGTGTATATACAGCAGCGCATGGACAAAAGCAACCTAGGAAAGTCTAAAGAATCTCATTACTATGGTTCCTGGGGAAAATGACTGTAGAAAAGGTTGCTATGTCTGAAACAGGAATCATTAAGTCACATTGTTTCAATAAAAAAAAAAAAAAATAAAAAAAAGGAAATAAAGAAATAAAAAGAAAAAAATAAGAACATATATCAGACCAGAGGGAGAGATGTATGGACATGGAACTATTGGTGAGTCATGTGGATTATTGCTACTGTGGGCTGAGCTCATTAAACACTCCAGGAGAGCCTTGTATCCTTTCATTCCCTATGTGATTTCACAGTGTACCACTTTCTCATTCCACTTTATGTCTCAGAACAGTTAATCCATTTAGAACTTGTAATTTGCTAAATTACTTTGGTTATTTCCTTCTGGGAGAAAAGTAAATCTTAACTGAGACATTTGTCAGGTTAAAAGATATTATATTGCTCCAGCTCTTTGAATCTATGTAGACAATTATAATCCTGTTAGGTACAAACTGACATCAATCACCACAGCTTTGTTGGTCTCACATTTCCATTTCCAGTTTTCCAATTTTTCACCAAAATCAGTAGAATCCTTCCCATTGATATTTGTCACTATTTTATGAGCTAGACAAGAAGAGCCTTTGCAGAAAAATGTCACTACTGTGAATATAAGTCCTTGCCTCACTTTGAGCTTCAGCCTGAAGAATTCAATCACATAAAAGTGATATTTAACCACTATCCAAACTTCTAAAGTGATAAATATTTGTGCAAAAGGGTAGCTGGTATGGTTTGAAATGTTAAAAAGCATATAATCATAGAATAGTTTGGGTTGGAAGTGACCTCCAAAGGTTATCTACTCCGATCACTCTGCAGTGAGCAGGGATATCTTTAACTAGAGCAGGTCATTCAGAGCCTGTTGAGTCTCACTTTGAATATTTCCAGGGATGGGGCCTCAACTGCCTCTCTGGGAAACCTCTTACAGCATCTCACCACTTTCATGGTAAAGAACTTGTTTCTAACATCCAATCTAAATCTAGTCTAATTTCAAATAATTTTCTCTTGCCCTATGACTTTCTTGAGAAAGTCGCTTAGGTCTGTATCTCCAGATGCACCAAAATATTACTAAAAATTCAATCACATATTTTTAATTAAAACCAAACAATCAAACAAACAAAAATCCACAACCAAAAAACCCAGCAAAACCACCCCACAACCAAACTTTGGAATGTCATTGTGCTAAAATAACTAATAGCTCAAAGAAAAACCTCTGTAAACACACTGAAAAGGTCTCCAAGTTCTCCAAGTGGATCGACAAAATATGAAACATGTTCTATTAGAAGAAAAACAACCACTTGAAAGGATTAATGGCTGATGAAGTGTTTTTTAAGTTCTGGAGACTAAATACAGCTATACAGGTATATAGACAGAAATAAAGATTTTACCTGCTGCTGTCAGTAGAGAAATTAATTATCCATGAAGCTGCTGCTGTTTGTACACTTGAAGTGAAAAGCACAGAAAGAGATATTGTGTCCAGATTTTCTGACTGTGGCCTGCAGCACTAATCACCTTGGTGTGTAGGGAGGCTGGAAGAGAAAACACACATATTCCCACACACCCACAAACCTGCTTTAAATTCTGAATATACTTAACCTAGTTACATATAAAAGACAACACATTAGAGATGACTGCTGACTTTTGGCAGCAAAGTGTGGTGAGGGACTAATGAAAGAGAAGTGCTCATTCTCTACAAGAGTAGGTGACAGACCTATTGTAGATATCCAGTGGCACTGCCCAGCTGCAACATCCTAACCCATCAAGGAGGGGCTGAAGCAATCCTTCTGCCTTTCTAATGTTTCTATCTCTTTTCCGTGTCTGTGACTGTTCTTTATATCTCTTTTTTATCTCCTTTATTTTTTTTTCATGCTATAAAGGGTGTTTTGCATGTGGTGCATATATGTTCCTTTTTGTCTCTGCTGTGTCTAAGTCAGGGTCTGTTTGATTCTTAGGAATGCATTGTATTAGAGAACAACAATTTATCAATTGTGATTTCTCCTAATCTCCAGAAACAAATGGTATTATCCTACACTGTCAATTCCTCTGATGTAAACCTTGGTGTAGGTGTCTTGGCAAAGATCCAGTGAAAGATTGAAAACTGATAAACAGGTACTATTTTACAGTAATAGTCCTCTTCACAATCATTAAAATTATCAATTTTGTTGTCCTTGAGATTGTTATAGAGGGGTGAAGTGGGAAATGAACAAAAATATAATTTATTTATTAATCCAAACCCCATCACTCGTGTAACTATATACAAAGTTATGTAAGTTAAACAGATTCAGCATTTGATTGAAAATTTCGTCAAAGTGTATTTATAAATGGTTACAAAACAGGTTGATAAGCAGAGTTTTGGACGCACTACCAGAGAGAGTGAAAAACATCCATCTACAGAGAATTACTACTTTCATGCATGAAAGGGATGAAAGAATTACGTAAGAAAGACATCCATCAGAAATCAAGCATGAATACTATAAACTAAACATTGCCATAATAGGCAATTTGTTATATAGTCATGTATTCAGGGGACAACTTACTAGAAGGTGAGTAGTGTTAGAAACAGACTTAGCAGCTAAATCAAAATCAACAGATAACCAAGTATGTTTGGAGTGGAAGATATTTGCTCTTGAGACAGCAAAATATCAGATGTGAATGAGTCACGAACTCTTCAAATCTCAGGACAGGGTCACAACTCAGTAAATACTATTTGCCTTTCTCATATGAGTAAAACAGTGAGAACCCCCAAGCCTACGCACCAAAGCAGAAAAAATAATAAGTTCCATTGGTGAAAACTTGGTTTTCATAGAGAGATGAAGTAAGTCATCAAGATAGATTTTGCTGATCAAACAAAAGTGCGGGTCATATGTAAAATAATGTTGCATCAATGTAATTGGTTTAGCTGAAAAAATCAGTCAAGCATTCGGGCATCAAAGCCTTTCTTTGAGTTTAAGATAAGTTTGGCACATTTTAAATCTAAGCAAAGACTGAAAACATTAATTTAGGTTTTAGATAGACAGGTATTGGTAACTGACATTATTTAGTCTGGAGAAGAAGAGGTTGAAGTGAGACCTTATTGGTATCTATGACTACTTGAAAAGATGTTGGAGCAAGGTGGGCATTGGTCTTCCTAGTAACAAGCGATAGGACATGATGAAATAGCCTCAAATTATACCAGGAGAGATTTAAATTTGATATTAGAAGAAACATTGAAATAGGCTTCCTAGGTAGGAATTTCCATTCCTGAAGGTGTGAAAAAACATAGAAATGCAGAGCTGAGAGACATGATTTAGCACCAGACTTGCTAGAATTAGATAATGGTTGAACTAGATGAACTTAAAGCTATTTTCCAACCAAAGTAATTTGCAATTCTAAGATTCTGAAAGTTATGTAGACCACAGGCAAGCAGGGTATGTGTGTTTTAAGGTTGAAATAAAGTGAAAGGCACAAGAAAGGTGCAAAGCATGTGCAAATCACATGGGCCATTCTTATTTGGTGCAAAATTCTAGTATGAAGCATGGATATCTCTGCAGGAGGAGAGATTGCAGAATGACCCCAAGCTACCCAAAGTGGTCATATTTTCTTTGGGTGTCTTACAGGGCCAGATTAATCCTGAAATCAAACACACTGCTTTATGTATAATTTCAAAATACCTGTCTGATATTTCCCTATACATTCATAAAAGCTATCAGTATTTGGATCAATCTTCCATCTGCAGAAAAATCACCATTATATAAATCAAAAATTCAACAGAGCCACATTTTATTGAAAACAAAGAAGCTAGCATGCAAAATTACCAAAACAAAAATTTAAGAGGCCTCCAAAACTGAAGCAATCTTGGAGCTTAATATTTTATAAGTTGATTTTAGCTTCATTTTATGTGTTTAAGGTTTTGAAATTCTGTATAATAGTTAAAAGAATAAGCTTTACTTTTCTGCTTTATGTTGATTAAAATGCATCAATTTCTTTTCTAGAGTTATGGCACCATCTTATGGCTGGATGGAGTGTTTGCTCTAATTCATGGAATCAAGAGATGTAGGTTGTTCCTCTGAACCTGTCTCCTTTCAGTTACCAGGATTCCAAGTTGTCTGATGTAGTTAATCAGGGCTGGGAGAGGAGGATGTTGTAAAATCATCCACAATAAGTACCAGACACTGTGTTCTAAGGTCTCTTCTGGCAGAAAATATTCTTTGATTCTTCAATGATGCAATTCTACCTACTTTTATTAAAGATATTTTTAAAAATTCTTAACTTGTTACAGATCTGGGAAAAATATTGCAAATGAAAGAATAAACACATATGTACACACAAAGGAACTGATTATTCATGGACATAGAAATAGGCAGTTTTCCAAGGAAAATGTGGAGTGTTTTTTTTTTTTTTTGGGGGGGGGCAGAGGGGATTTGGGATTTTTGGTTTTGCTTTTTTGATCAGTTGGTTTGGTTTTTGGTTGTTTAAAAACATATATGATCAATGTACAAAAATTATCTTGGTCCGTGGTAGAAGAGACAATATAAAATTAGATCTCTTGCTTTCCTAACTTTTGTGATCTGTAGTACACATAATTTTCCTTAACAACTTTAATTTTGTGCAATCTGAACTGAAAAAAGATATAAGGTAATTATATCAACATATGTTAAGACAGAGCTCTTGCTAGATGTAGTGATTTATGAGTACATCATGATGTTCTTTCGTCCAACTGTTCAACTATAAATGTAGTAGCACTGACCTGGGGCACTTAAGGCTTCTGTCAATGCTCTTCTGTTGACTCTTTTGGCATTTCCCCACATGACTGTACTCAGCAGGGCTATCTGCAACACCTCAAGTCTGTAAAAATTAATGTTATGGGTTAGCACAGGACCTCTAGATTACATTCAGGAAATTTGTGTATGGTTTAGATGTTATTTATGATAAGTCAATGCCTCAAAATTCTTGGTCTAAAGAAGTTCTTGATCCTATTTAATGAAAAACAAGCTTTGAATTTGTAGAAGATTAGATCTAGCTGACAGACTGCTGCTTTTGAAAGCCAAGGCTTCCTCAGTATTAACATGCCTAAGAATATTTGTGAAGATGTGTTACTGTGTAACATTTTATGCAGGCAAAAATACTATTTTGCCTTTTTTTTTTTTTTTTTCTTTACAACTAAGGTTCAGACTCATCATATAGCGGGGCTTCTCCCCCTGAAATCTACTGGAAGTTAAAATCCCGCTCTGTGTATCTAGCCTAAATGTCTGATGACCAGACCTGAAGGCAATGCTGCAGTCGCTGCTGCCATCTGCTGCTTACATTAAAATCAACAGTTAAACGTCAAAGAGACGACCCAGATGAAGCTGTTAAAATTCTGGGTTTCACAAATCCTAATGAAACTTAAGAATCGCATCTTAGAAGTGATCTTTATTAAAAAAAAAAAAATTAAAAAATTTCACTGGGTCCTAGGCATCGCTATTAATAATACTTAAAATATGTGAAAACTAATAGAATTGTCTGCACAAAGTGATTTTTCCGTTAAATCGTTGTTAGAGTTTATTTTTAATTTATAATTCTAAGAAAGTTTATCTTTCTTCTGATTTTTATCACCATAATTACACAACCATAAGATATACTCATATTGCCTTCATCTTCAATCAGAGGGCTGGAGCACTTCTGCTATGAGGACAAGCTGAGAGCGTTTGGGCTCTTCAGCCTGGAGAAGAGAAGGCTTCGAAGAGACCTTATAGTAGCCTTCCAGTATCTGAAAGGGGCCTACAGGAGGGCTAGGGAGGGACTATTCACAAGGTCTTGTAATGACAGGACAGGGGGGAATGGGTTCAAACTGGCAGAGGGGAGATTTAAACGGGATGTTAAGAGGAAGTTCTTCACAGTGAGGGTGGTGAGACACAGGCACAGGTTTCTCAGGGGGGTTGTGGCTGCTCCCTCCCTGGAGGTGTTCAAAGACAGTTTGGATGAGGCCTTGAGCAACCTGTTCTAGTGGGAGGTGTCCTTGTCTATGGCAGGGGGTTGGAACTGGATGATCTTTGAGGTCCCTTCCAACTTAAACCATTCTATGATTCAATGATTGAACTGATGCCTCCTAAATAGAAGTGATAGTGTGTATTTGTGAGGAATGCTCCAGATTTAGGTAACCCTTGGGTTTTCATCCTCACAGGGTTTGCTCACTCATTTTGTTCCTTTTTCTCATATCTCAAGGCTGTTGCCTATTCAGCATTCTTCATGTTCTTTTGAAATTTGAATCAAGGTGGTTTTGTTTTTTTTTAACTGTCTAAAATTTATCTGATGCTGGAAATGAATCACAGACACAAGATTATCATTAAAAAGTAATATTGCAATTCAGAACACCAGCAAATCTTGACAATAATCAATAGTTTTTCTACAAATAAAAATAGCTAATTGAAATTATTATTATTGCCATTCTTGTTGACACAGAATGAAAACAGCAACTTCTGCAGAAATCCTGAAATTTCCAGACTCTCATTCATGTTTACTGGCATCTATAAACATATGAAAAGCTATATGCTTTTAAAAAATCTGTGCTTACAACTACCGAACCGATTTTTTAAAATTATCTTTGCAAGCATAACCACTTAACAATGTGAATACACTCAAATCAAATAGAAATGTTGATAGTGGCTCAATCACCTTTCTGCATAGCTAATACTTCTAACATATATGTGAGTTCCATTGGGCTGGACTGGTAAGTTTATTTAGTAAAAATACCCCTTAATATGGAATCATAGAATGGTTTGTGTTGGAAGGCATCTCCAAAGGTCTTCTATTTCACCCCACCCTGCACTGAGCAGGGACATCCTCCACAACATCAGGTTGCTTAGAGCCTTGTCCAGCCTCACTTTGATTATGGGTGAAGTTACCTCCCTGGGTGGTTAACCTGTTGCACTGTTCCACTAACATCATGGTAAAGGATTTGTTCCTAACATCCAGTCTAAATCTTCTCTAATTTCAAACCACTGCCCTTTGTCCTGTCATTACAGGCTTTTAGAAACAGTTAATTTCCAGACATCTTGTAGGTATTGGAAGACAGCTTATAGGTTTCCCTGGAGCCTTCTCTTCTGCAGGCTGAACCCCAGCTCCCTTATCCTGTCCTCACAGCAGAGGTGTTCCAGCCTGTGGTCATTTTTGCGCCTCTCCTCTGGACCCACTACATAAGGTCCATGTCCCTCCTGTGTTGAGGGCTCCAGAGTTGGATATAGTACTTTCTGTTAAATTTTAATTAATCTACAACATAAATTCTGAAAGTCAGGGTTAACACTGATTCTAACAAACCATGTACTGTATTATTAAACTCTAAAGAAGATTAGTTCCAGTACCACTGTGGATTTTGAGCAATGTTGTCAATGTGTGAATGTCATATTATCTGCTGTCATGTGGGGTTTGAAATGAATGCTGTAGCTCATGTGGCTAGTTCTGATGGCTGGTGAGGAGATGCATTATGATGTCTACACCAGTGAGTTGAGTTCACCAAGGCACTTCAGCCAATGTTATTGTCATCTGTCTTTAATCATCAAACCTGAGTGCCTGGTGAACAGTCTCTTGTGTGTTACACATCAAGTTGAAATCTGCAAAGGGTGGTTGAGAACAATCTGTTAGAACTCCTGGTCCTGTTCAACTTTTAACTTTAAATAGTAAACTTTTAAAAAGGAATCACTGGGAGAGAGCACTCTGAGAAGTCAAGTTTCAGCTAATTTTTGCTTTAGGAATGCAGGAAATCTTCTCAGACTCCTACCGCTGATTTCTGTGCAGCTTGAGCTTGCTTCAGCCCTTAGCAAGATGTTCAAAAACAGTGATTTCTAGTTCATATTTCAGATGAATGCCTAGCTATTCTTGAATGCACAGTAATACCAACTTCTTTGTCTCCCTTAGCCTACCGTAGATAACCAACTAAATGTTGTACACTTCTGCATCTGAGAAAGATAAAGCATCTCTCTCAAACCTTGAGCTCAGTGCCTGAATCTTTGAAATGTAATAGCTAGTCTTTGATAGAAAAATCTAAAGTGTTTAAAAAAAAAAAAAGAAAAAAAGTTTGGTAGTGGGTGTGTGTGGTTTGTGTGGTTCTTTGGTGGGTTTTATTTGATTTGGTTTGTTTTTTTTTATTTTTTAAAAATTTATTTTATATCTCTTCATCTAGATCCACATAGGTCTAGGATTCTCTGTTGAATGCTTGTGGAATTGTATCATAGTCATTAAAATGAACATTAAGTCTTTGTTTAATTACTGAATCCAGTAGGGACTTGTAATTACTGACTGGACTTAACTCTAAAGCAAATGGGTCACTGGTACTGTCTATTTTAATTTTTTGTGTCTATAAGCAGAGGCTTCAAGTGTATGTATAGTATGACACCAGGGTCTTAAAGACATGAATACAAATTTCATCACTGTACTGCTGCTTACTGAAGTGATGCAGCTCTGAGAGCTGGGTGGAACCTGACTCAAGCACAGCAGAGGGAGCAAGGAATATGTATCATCACATGTAAAACGTCTCATATAGCATGAAAGCATAAAGGAGATAACAAGAAAGTGTAAAGGGAAAACACAAGCCCTGCAGGAACAGGGACAGAAGCAGAAGAAAGAGAAGAGGATCACTCCAATCCCTCTTCCCTGGGTAAAGATGCTGCATCTGGGCAGTACCGCGAGTATCTGCAGCAGGTTCTTCGCTTCCTTAGGTAGAGAATGAGCACACCTCCTATTTGTCACTCACTACACTGCAACTCAGCAGTTATCCCTAATGTATATCTTTTACTATGTAACTAGGTTATGTATATTCAGAATTTTAAAGCAGATATGTGGGCATGTGTATGTGTTTTCTGCTCCTGCCTCCCCACACAGTAAGGTGGTTGATAGCGCAGTGATGAATCAGAGCAAACTTGGATGCATCATATCTTAAAGGAAGTCAGGTGGCTCTGATGAAAAAATGCTGCTTCTTAGTGTTGTTACTTGGTGCTGTTATAGTAGGAGTGTTTTAAAGAGATTGGGGGGGAAGTCAGCAAATTATTTTCACTTGCTGCATTATCATCCATCAATAATATTAAATAGAACTCAAAGCATCAGTTTAAACCTTTCACCTTTCCATGACATTTTCCTAAATGTTAATTAAATGAATAATATGTTTTACAAGTACTTTTTCTTCCTTTTATTTGTAACATGCAAAAGGATTTGTCCATTAAAAAAAATTCAAGGGAATTCAGTGATACAATGAAACATTTTTGCCATGGTTATCTGTTGTGGTAGGCCTGATTAGGCCAAAATAGGCTTGCCCAGACATATTTTTCTGCTCTCCCTCTCTCTGTTTGAGGAGAAGCAACCGTGGAAAAGAGGACAAAAGAACCTGGAGCCACTGAATTTGAGACACCCTGGTTTGTCCAGACTTGTTTTTCTCCTGTGTACATCCTTTGTTAAAGGCTTCGCTTTCACCTGCCTTGTGTAAGGCCTATGTCTTCCCTACGGCAAACCTATGGCTTGATCTAATATTCTCAAGCTTGGCTAACTGCCATTCTGATTGGCTATTCTGTGTCCAAAGACCCGTTATTCTCAGGCATGGATAAAAAGAGATGAGCAGATAACACAGTATGCTCTGTGTTGTATCTGTGCTTGCCTGCTGCCGCCTGTTGCTTGCCTGCTGCCATTGTTCTGCATCATTATGCTTTGATAAGCTATAAGTCATCTCTGCTGACCAGCCTGGAAACTGCCTGCTTGGAGTTTACCAGGAACTGGCTTTAACTGCCTCCTCGTGATAGGCCTGAACAGCCAGCATGACGTCTGTGCTGAGACTGCACATTGTAAGACATTCTGCCTACACCTGAAAGTCCCTATCCAAGACGGGAAGCCCTAGAGGTACATAGGTCGTCCAGAGAAACCAGAACTAGGGCAGAAATTGTCTGCCCCTTTTCCCCAGCATCCTGTGAAGCCTGGGAAGAATCAGAAGTCGCAGTAGCCAATGAGACAATCAACAAAACCCTTGGAAAGAATTTGGGTACTGTACTAAGCTGTTGTTAGCCCCCCGAGTTGGGAAATAATTTTGTGAGTAAAAACTTAAAGCCTCTTGTAATGTAGCAATTGACTTCTGCTATAAGCAGAAAGGAGCTTCCTGGGTCTATCTAGTGGACAAGCAGTATAAGTAACTGCAAGTGGTATACTGACCGCAAGAACCTTCTCTTCCAGTTCAATTAATATTTATATATTTTTGCTAATTATTCCTATATCTAGTTATCCTTTATGTAATGCTTTCCATGACCATTGCAGATGAACCTGATTCTCGCAGGAAAAAAAAATAGAGAAGTAAAAGCCCACTTAGAACTTAGACTGGCCACTGCCATAAAGTGGAACAAAAAATGTTTCTATAAATATATTAATGGCAAAAGAAGGGGCAAGGACATCTCCACTCTTTACTGGATGCAGAAGGGAATATAGTAACAAAAGATGAGGAAAAGTAAGGCGTTTGACTCTGTCCTACATGATATCCTGGTTAGCAAACTGGAAAAACACAGACTTGATGGGTGGACAACTCACTGGATAAGGAATTGGCTGGATGGTGGCAGACAGAGAGTGGTGATCAAGGGCACAATGTCCACCTGGAGACCAGTGACAAGTGGCATCCCTCAGGGGTCAGTGCTGGGACCAGTGCTGTTTAACATCTTTGTCAGTGACATGGACAGAGGAATCGAGTGCACCCTCAGCAAGTTTGCAGATGACACCAAGCTGTGTGGCACAGTTGACTTGCTGGAGGGGAGGGATGGTATCCAGAGGGACCTGGACAGGCTGGACAGGTGGGCTTAGGCTAGCTTCATGAAATTCAACAAGGCCAAGTGTAAGGTCCTGCACCTGAGTCGCTGCAATCCCAAGCACAAATACAGACTGGATGGTGAGTGGCTGGAAAGCAGCTCTGAGGAAAAGGACCTGGGGGTCTGGGTGGATGAGAAGCTCAAGATGAGCCTGCAGTGTGCACATGCAGCCCAGACAGCAACTGTGTGCTGGGCTGCATTAAGAGATGTGTGGCCAGCCGGGCAAGGGAGGTGATTTTTCTCCTTTACTCTGCTCTTGTCAGACCCCACCTGGAGTACTGTGCACAGTTCTGGAGCCCCCAGCACAAGAAGGACATGGAAGTGCTGGAGAGAGTCTAGAGGAGGGCCACGAAGACGATAAGAGGGCTGGAGGACCTCTGCTATGAGGACAGGCTAAGAGAGTTGGGGCTTTTCAGCTTGGAGAAGAGAAGGCTTTGAGGAGACCTTATAGTAGCCTTCCAGTGGCTGAAGGGGGCCAACAGGAGAGCTGGAGAGGGACTATTCACAAGGTCTTGTAATGATAGGATGAGGGGTAATGTGTTCAAACTGGCAGAGGGGAGATTTAAATGGGATGTTAGGAGGAAGTTCTTCATAGTGAGGGTGGTGAGAGACTGGAACGGGTTGCCCATGGATGTTGTGGTTTCTCTCTCCCTGGAGGTGTTCAAGGCCAGGCTGGATGGGGCCTCGAGTGACCTGTTCTAGTGGGGGGTGTCCCTGTCTATGGTGGGGGGTTGGAACTGGATGATCTTTGATGTCTCTTCCAACGTAAACCATTCTATGATTCTAAAAGACAGAGGTACTCAACATCTTCTTTGCCTCGATCTTCAATGGTGGGACAGATTGTCTTCAGGACAACTGGCCTCCTGAGCTGGCAGATGGAGCCAGGGACCAGGGACCTGTAATCCAAGACACAGCAGTAAGGGACCTGCTGAGGCACTTGGATCCTCACAATTCCATGGGACCAGATGGGATCCATCCTAGTGTGATGAGAGAGCTGGCAGATAAGCTGTCAAAGCCACTCTCTATCATCTATCAGCAGTCCTGGCTCTCTGGAGAGGTCCCTGGAGACTGGAAGCTGTGGTGCCCATCCACAAGAGGGGCTGGAAAGAGGAACAGGGAAATTACAGACCTGTAAGTCTAGCCTCAGTGCCAGGCAACGTTATGGAACAGGTCATCTTGAGTGCAATTACACAGCACCTACAGGATGGGCAAGGGATCAGGCCCAGCCAGCATGGGTTTAGGAAGGGCAGGTCCTGCTTGATGAACCTAATTGCCTTTTATGATCAGGTTAACTGCCTGGTGAATGCGGGGAAGGCTGTGGATGTAGTCTACCTGGACTTCAGCAAAGCCTTTGACAGCGTCTGCCACAACAAGATCCTGGCAAAGCTGGCAGCTCATGGCTTGGACAGATCCACTCTGAAACAGGTCAAGAACTGGCTTGAAGGCTGGGCCCAGAGAGTGGTGGTGAATGGTGCCACATCCAGTTGGGGGCCAGTCACTAGTGGTGTGCCCCAGGGATCAATGCTGGGCCTGATCCTGTTCAATATCTTTATTGATGACCTGGATGAAGGATTGAGTCCATCATCAGTAAGTTTGCAGATGATACCAAGTTAGGAGCAGGTGTCAATCTGTTGGAGAGTAGGAGGGCCTGGCAGAAGGACCTGGACAGCCTGGGTGGGTGG
>VWZI01023036.1:26869-67379 GCA_013396835.1 Psilopogon haemacephalus
AAAAAGAAATTCACGACCTGCCTAATTCCCAGTTTCACATTGCATACTACAAACAGCAGCTACCTTACACCCCACAGCAGCACTGTGAGCAGATATTTCATGCATACTTTGCACTTTGAGTGCTGTATATGAGAAAACATACGTTTTAATTAAACAGTGCCAATTATTTAAAAGGAAGAATATTATTTCTGTGTGTGAAGAGATTCTGGGATTTTCTTTCTGTAAACTAGATTCAGATAAATCTACAGCTTCCCTGGCAGTTAATTCCAGTCAGCTTTCTGTCCCTTAAAGCTTCCATCACTTCAGAATTGCTTTCTAACCATTTGGAAGGCAAGCATGCTGGGCATGATCTGCCACATGAAAATAAAGGATACTGAGAAGTGGGATGAAGAGTTGGTTGTAGCCATGACTGTTTTTTATGAGAGGAACCCAAAGTACCCTGGGAAGCACATCTTTGGAATCAAAGCAAGCATTGAGAACACTAGAGTTTGACTCCTTTTGGATGTTTATTAGAAGTTATTCTGTGTCACTGTTATAGCAAACAGGCTAATGTGAAAAAGGGCAAGCCTCTTCCTGAGGTATTCTCAGAGTTTTTGCCAGCTATTTTTTAAGAAAAGGGCTTCAACTTGACTGAAAAAAAAACAAAAACCCAAACAAACAGGGTATATGTTCTAGGTGCAAAACTCAAACATCAGTTTATCCTACTTGGGGCTGTGCATTTTTTCTATATTACAATGCAAAAAATATAGACCTAGACATGGCTCAAAAAGATAAGCTCAGTGGGAAAATCTGATGAATATTCTGCAAGTCAGGTACAATACAATAATATAAAAATGATTGCTTAGAGAAACTGATTTATTGTTTATAATAAGGGCTAGGATAGGTTCCTGGAAACCTTTCTACTGCAGGAAAGAGCCAGAAAATCCTCTTATGATTTATTAGATTGTTCCTTATTTTGCCTTCATCAGGAACCTAAAAGGAGACAGACTCAGGCTACATTTGAATTCATCTTTCCTTCATACTGGAGACATAAAACCCTGTGCATTCCTAAACTGTCCTGACTTATACACATTTATTTATTGTCTATATAGGGTTTCCAGCAATGAATCTGTGTGATATCAACAAGCTATCAAGTTCTGACTTGTTTGAAGAAAAGTTTTGATGAAGTAACCATTCCTTACCTTGAAATTAAATGAGAGACATCAGTGATATCCAGAGAGGGCCACAAAAATGGTTAGAGGGCTGGAACACCTTTCCTGCAAGGACAGGCTGAGAGAGCTGGGATTGTTCAGCTTAGAGAAGAGAAGGCTTGAGGGAGACCTGACAGCAGCCTTCCAGTAACTGAAGGTTGCAGAGGAACAGTTTCCAAAGGCTTGGGGTTTGACTAGAAGACCTTTGGAAGTCCCTTCCAACCCAAAACCTTCTGTGATTCTAATGCTGAAACAGAACAGCTGAATGTGAGCAGTATATACAGCATTACAATAAAAGCATTGTAGTCAACAAAATGGAAAATTTGAATCATCAAAAGATACTTCCATAAAAATTAGGGAAATTAAACCAAACCAGATATTTTAAATATTTATTTGTCAGACTGGAATAACAGCCTTTATACAGCACGATTTGCATAAGTTCCCAAGATACATCCTGTATACAATCACAAAACCATGACATGGATTTATACATAAAGTGAAAAGTGAGACAGATTTACAAGCATTTTGTATACAATTCTCATACTGGTTTTGTTTCAGTTTTTACAACTTTCAGAACAAGTCTGCCTTTTTTTTTTTTTTTCCCCTTTTTTCCTAGGAATAACAATTCAAAGGAAAGAAGTCTTTTACTATTCCACCTCTGAAGAGCTTGAAATTTTGGTNGAAACAAAGTTTCCTTTTTTTTTTTTTTTTTCCCTTTTTTTTTTTTTTTTTCTTCTTACTCGATGAATCTGGACACAAAATGGAAATTAAAATAAATTCAAACCAAAATGAGTATCAACAAACCACCATCTATGCATGCAACATTCACTGTGGAAACATTACATTTCTCCAAGGACTAATTTTTTTTTTTTTTTTTTTGGTGGGGTGTTTTGGTGAGTCTGGATTGTTTTAAATGTTGGGAATGCTGTACATGTTGTCTATAGCATGACAGCACACGCTAGTCAGCCATTTTTGAGCACCTGAGCACATCACTGAACATTAATAAGATACAATCAAATAAGGATACATTCACATGCTTGGATTTCTAATGGAGTCAATAATTTAAACTCAGTTTGGTTTACAAAAATGTATACTTATTTACAGGGTAATAAATTAACAAAAGGGCTTTTGCTCAAATAATCTATTTTGAGTTATGGATATCTATATATATTATAACTTTTGAGCTCATCAATATATTTGCTTTTTTTTTTTCAAAATAATAAAATGGAACCTATAGAAAATATTAAAATGCTTCTTATGATTTAAAGAGAGAGTATCCGGTTTTACTTATTCCTTCTATCTTCCTTCTAAAGGCAACATGAATTTATAAATAGCAACTGACCCTACATGCCAGGTGTACTAAAAATTCGCAGGGCATGTAAGCCTAAGGTTTAAATATAATGTATGTGGAAACTTACACTAAATTTCCTCTCTGTTTCATTACCTTTATAAGTTACACTCACACTAATGCAAATCGTCTCTGTTATTCACATAGGTATGTACATATCTAGATATATACTCAAATAATGAAATCTGTGACATTCATCATTGTAGCAATGAAAATAAAGTACTTAAAAATAGTGTCAGTTATGATTCAAATAATAATTTTTTAAAATACTATTAACATTTTTATGATATCTCCATGAAACTAAATCCTAATTAAATATTAATTATTGGGCACACTAGCTTGCAATATAATAATAGATGTCTTCTTTTTCTTCATCATCATCCTCAAAGTAAGAATCACTAACAGCTGGTTACCAGCTACCATGTCCCACAGCCTAACCATGTGAAAACCCAGCATCCAGAAAAATAACTTGGATATTTCCTTGGTCTTGATTTAAAGCCAGTGTAAGTCAAGAGATCAGTTGTTATTGACTTCCACTGGTTTGGATTGGAGTTATGTTCCTTCCACAGAGGATCCATGAAATGTAAAAACATGGGTAATAATAAAGAAGCAGCACTCATTGCCCCTGGATACTATCCCTTTAAAGTGTAATGATAACGAAGTAGCTCAACATTCATCATAGAAACTCTCACGTCTATTCTGGAAAAAAGAAAGTGACTGTTTGCTACTCACTGTACGCATGATAATAATAATAATAATGGTAATGCTAGAAATCCCTGTCATTTGTAAACACACACACTGTGCTTTTGCTCATTTTTTCAGCTTGTTTCCACTGTACAAGACCTTGAACATAGAAGCAGCTTCAATCTCTGTTAACTCAACAGATTTATGAATAAGGAAAAAAAAAAAATCATAAAAGTTGTTGCCACATCTAAGTACTTTTGGCCAGATAAAAGAAACAAATATTAATGAGACAAAAATAAAAATAAATGTACTGAGTTATATACCAAAAAAAGCAAAAAAATACTAGCAGTCCCTATTTGATTTTTTTTTAAAGACATTGTCAGAAGCGAGCTTTTCCTGACTTTATTCATAAAGTAACAAAACAAACAAAACCACAAACAAAGAAACCACACTTACAAAAAAAAAAAGAAAAAGAAAAAAGAAAAAAAAGAAAAGAAAAACGTGAATCTGTGTTGCATAGAGTGATTCCAGTACAACCTAGAAATTTGGTTGAAAAGGAACTTGGCACACTTTGAAAGCATCCTTTGACCTCTGATGCTGCCTCACAAAAGAGAGCTTGTGGGCCTGCGTCTGTCATTAGCCCATCCTGAGCGACACCAAAGGAGCCCTGTACTTGCTGTACATGACCAAGGCAGTACCATGTTCCTGACAAACTCCACTCTTTGCATTACATGATAGGACTCCAGATTGCCATTTTGACATGCAGAAACATTTTGTGTATTGTTCAGAGAATCAAAGATGCTTGAATTAACCCATTTGCTGGCAGCTGTTTAACCCAGAAGGGTAGCCGTTCCACATAGCCAGAGCTATACCACCTAAACACACTATTTGATTAAAACATTGGCCACATTTGTATGTGTGGGAGAATAAAACACACCTGTCTGCTTTCTCAGTTAAGAGTGATGATTACAGGTTTCCCAGTAAGGCAGCCAAATACTGCTTGTTTCTGCTAGAAATCTCCATAGCAACTACCAGAGCGATGTGCTGTTTTTATAACAAATCTTAGAAAGAGCAAAATTACCAACAGTTTGCACAAAATTGCACATCTCATGGCTTGGACTTCACACAGTACTTGAAACTATACTGTTTTGTTTTTTGTTGTTTTGAACTTCTGGTCTTTTTTCAATGAATGTATGCATTATAGACATCAGGAATGCAAAGTAACCCACCAAAAGAGCAACACAAGTATGTTTACGCAGGCTTTTTTGGTTCAGTTGAGGACTTTGAAATACTTGTCTTCTTACTAAAACATATACAACATCAAAACATAGAGGATGCTTATGATAATTCCAATGGAATGTTTTTTAAAATATATGAGAGGTAGGATATACATATACCTGTGAAAGCATGAAATTCAATATTAAAGCACATATCCTACTTCCCCTGTCAGTGATGTTGTCTTGTGTGTAGTAAGACTGTGTTAAAATTACTCCACTTGCAAGTCAAGCAGGTTACCAACAGGTTACTGATAACTTAACAGGAGTTTCCTTGGTGTGTGTAGAATAGATTCCATGTTTCTTCTCATATTCCTTCCCTCTTTTGGTATTTTGATAAAGATTACTCAAAACCTGCATGTGAGAGTGTCAGATGATTAAATGGTGTAGCTTTTGCATGCTTAAATGGTCAGCCTAGATTCTGAATAAACCAAGCCTTTTTTTTTTTTTTTTTTTTTTTAACACAGAACAGCAACAATTAAAACAGTAATTTGCTTCACTCTGGCTAAGTTCATTTCACAGCAATCCTATCTGTAGAACAACCCCTTCTGACTGCCAGNTTCAGAAAATATAAGAAGATGTATAATAAATGACCTGTGAAAGTCTTTACTGGGCAAGAAGAACAAATGTGAAGTGCAAAAGTTTGGTCATTTTCTTTTTTAAACATGTAAAGGTCAGGAGGTAAAATTTCCAGGGAAACTACTTTCTCAGGAAGCAGTGAAATATTACATGACCTATGAGTAACATGGAAGTTAGTACCATAATAACTCTTGTGTGGTTTGTTTTTCTTTTAAAGGACCTGTTCTACCTCTAGAAATAGGAGACAAAGCTCTCAAATTTTCTTTAAAAAATGATATAAAGGAAAATACAACCAGCCTAAGGTATCCCAGGCACCAGTTTCTTCCCAAGTGATTTAATTGATCAGCTTCAAGCTCCTGAAAGTGTGACTTTTAAAGCATGAAAATGCTGACACAGTATTAAATGTTACAGTTTACATTCCTGTTTAATTCTTTCCTAGCTCAGAAGCCTCACTGTTAAGTGGATTATGCTCAGACCTGAGACAGCTAGAAGACAGTCTTAACTCTCTGTAATGTGACAGCATCCAGGGAGTAACTGCCCTGCTATGCCTTCCGCTTAGATTTCAAGTATGTCTCTGGTATTAATATAGAGCCCTGTACCCAGCAGCTTGGTGTTAGCCTGGTGGGTCCTCTGCTCCAAAGTGCCCACAAAATAGCCTATGATTCCTCATCTCTGTACACTTTTCAGAATAAAACTTGTCGCTGAAAAATATAAGGACGAGCTGAAATGATTATATTGGTCCCAGTGCTTAAACTTCGTCAATTCCAAACTTTTTTAAAGCTTCCAATTCAAAGAATTTTAAAGTTTCTAATTTGAAAGGTGAGGTGAAGCACAGTCACTGACATCAAAACAGCATTTTCTTTCTTCCCAATGTAGTGCAGTTTAATCCTGTCCTGTCTCTTTAAAACCACATTCCAAATCACAGACCATTAATGCAGTTTTATCTGTTACATCCTAGGACAGTGATATATATCCACTGTTAACATACAGAAACAAATTAAACAATCAGATCTGATTCTCCATAGCATAGTTTTTAAAGGAAAAGAAGGGAAAAAAAGTAATATAAAACAATTTCACCGCTCTTGCAAACACCTTGCAGTTTGCGTCAAGTGGCATAATCTCACTTCAACAAAATATCAGAGATCCTAAGGTGCAGAGGAACGTGTTTTGCACTTCTGATAAGTGCTATTTGGAAAGTCAGTCACCCTAGGTGCTTTTGCATAAAATGATCTCTTTCTGGTTGCATAGAAAACCAGAATGCTCTTTCCATTGCACTACCTCCAGCTGCAGATGAACTCCGCTTTAACATCTGCCTTCCAGCCTTCATTATTTTCTTTCCAGTTACTCTCTTCACAGAGTCAAACATCTTGGAGCCCTTGTATCAGTCTTCATTTCAAACAGCCTGACTTTAAATTCTGGGCCCAGGTTTTCTATGCTGTCTTTTGCAGCAAAACAAGTGTACTAGCCCTCATTTGAGTGTGCTACGTAGCCCAGAGACTGCTCTTTTCTACTTTGTATTCTGAAAGACTAGCTAAACACAATGATATCAAACTATAGTCTTGGAGTGATGCTGTTTGTAGCAGACTCTGCAGGTTTTGTGCCCTAAGTAGACAGCTCTACTCAGTGTGTTTGTGTGGAGCTGACCAACAGTTTGTGCCAGTTTACTATTCTTTTCCTTAGATCCACTTTGTCAAGCCAGATATAAGCTTCCCCAATCAGCGTCTTTTTCATAAATTTCCCTCCATTGGAGACAAGCAGAATCTGAGAAAACAACAACAACAATAATAATAACAATACAATAATTATTAACAATTATACTGCATTTACTAGCAAACACGAGATTTGGACATGTTGCACTCTGAATCAATATCCACAGCAAAGAAAGGAAATAGTGACCATAACATTTTATCTAAAGTTATCTTTCCAACAGAAAGAAAACCTTGTGAAAATTGAGCTTTCCCCCTCTTCTATTTTATTATCATGGGATGTAGCAACTAGAAGATGAGTCTTGAACCTTAGTGAGCAATCTGTTCAACTGCTGGTTACCAAAGACAAACATAAGGTAAAGTTTCAAGTTACAGGATAAAGCTTTATGCAGGTGAAGTACCAGCCCATTTTAAGGAAGTGGGAGTCAGAAGGTCTCTTACACAGTCTGTAACTCAGAGCAGATGTGTGTGTGAGAAAGTCTGGAGTTCTGGTTTGTGACTTCAGCGAATGGTAGTCTAACCTAAAATGTAAGTTGATCTGAAATCTTATTCCTATATTGTCTCTGCTGAGAGCCACAGCATTGTATTTAGTCTCAAGGCTCTTGATAGGAGAGGCAAGAAATAGTCCTGATACTCAAGTAAGCCATGCAGGTCTGGGTGTTCAATGCTCTCTCTGATGTATCATATAGGCACAAGGTTTCTTGCTAACAGGTTCATGCAGTTAATAGACTTCTCTGAAGGACTTGATTAATTTTGTGAATCTATAGGTTCATTCTATGTGTTTCTTGGAGAAATACCTTTGATAATATGTATACTTGGCAGGTTGAGTTATAGTTACACATTCAGATAAATTCTCAGTTGTTGAGTAACTGAATTAACAAGCTCAATGTCATAAGTTTTCCAAGAAGAAAAGTAATTAATGAAAAATTATATCTCCATGATAGGATTGGCAGAAGGTTTGCAACAGCCACTGAACAGAGCTCTGACAATCAGAGCTCTGGCAATGTGCAAGTGAGGTAACTGAGAAAAGTAGAAGAGTTTCACCCTCTCTGTGAACCAGCAGGAGAGAAAATAGGGTATTTTGCTACTTGGTTTCAGAGATCTAGGCAAAGAGATGAATAGCAGAACTCAGGGATTTTGTACTCTGCTGAGATGCTAAAAGAGACCATATGGTAGCAGAACTGTAGAAGAACCAGAGTTTTCAGAAACCAAGAACTTTCACATTTTTGAAAATTTTCCATTCTGATTTGGGAAACAAAGTGGAAAATGAAAACTTTACATTACAATGGATGATTAAATGTAAATAAAATCAAACACAGAAACAGAAAGGAAAATTTTATAATTTCTTGGATGATCCTCCCAGATTCCTGTTTAATTTTGCTATCAGTTGATAAGTAAGGTTTGCACCCAGACAGCTGGGACACCTTTATTAAGCAGATTTGAAGAGGGTGCTGAGGGACATCCTCTTTACTTCACCCATCAGAAAGCCCATCTTGGAGGAAAAAAGACAGACTGCCTCCACTGTTGGTGGCTTTCTAGATCACTTGGTTAAGATTTTCCTGAAGAAATGGACAGTCCAGAAGCTGACAAGTCAAACCAGAACTACTGCAAAAAACATTTTTCTGGAGTTTTGTGATTACACTCACATAGGACATTATGTATTTCTAATTGCAGATTGCCAGTCAGACAGGAGCCAGATAGGGAAGGAGCCAGGAGCTTAGTGCTTTCCAGAAGGGTCCCAGGTGGGTTGCCAAGGAACGGAGAAATCAGGAGAGTGAGTAAGCAAGCTGCAGGGGCTGAGGCAAGTGCCTGTCTGAAACCTGTCAAAATGTTTTCTGCAAAGTGTTTTCGTTCTGACACATCAAAAGTTTTTGGACAGAAAAAGATTCTAACAAATTTTTCATCACTTCTGTGCTTGATCCTTCTCTCCACTCCTCTCAAATAGACTCCTAGCAGCTCTCTACTGCAGCTTGTCTCTCGACCTTGCTTCTTTCCTGCTCCAGAATTTATATTCGAGTCTGAAATTCGAGTCTCAGTTTCTAATCATCAGGTTTGTTATTGTGTTTTTATTCCAAATACTCTTAACCAGATCATCCAATCCAAGGGTTTCTCCTCTCTTCTCCTGCAGTTGTTTTGGTTGTGGGTTGTTTTTTTTGTTTTGGGGTTTTTTCCCCTTCTTTTTGTTGTTTTTGTTTGTTTGTTTTGGAGAGGGTGGTAAGGGTGTTGGGGTTGGGGTTTTTGTTTTGTTGTTTTTGTTTGGTTTTTAATTTTTCTTTTGTTTGATTTGTGGGTTTTGTTTTGACTTTTGGTGGTTTGGAGTTTGATTGGGGGGGGAGGGGTTGCTTTAATTTTTAGTTTGCTTTCCTAAATAGCTCATGATCCCATTTTTATGGCTAGTATTCACAGTTCTTGTTGATCTTCGGAGTGCAGATCCTTGTCCTAGTTTCTGCCTCCATTTAGTTCTCATGTATCTTTCCAATGTACTTTCTATGATTACCATGTCTGATCTCATTTTACTCTCTCTCTCTTATTTGGTCCAACAAGTTATTTACCATTCTGGATATACTCAGGTAATGTCTTTTACAGAGTCTATTGAATTCAGAAGGATATCAGAGCACCTTAATACAGGGAAGAGAATATCTTTTTTTATTGGCCTTGTTATGCAAGCACCATTTTAACTTTAATTTTAATGATATAAGCCTAACAGACACTTAGACAATCCAGTTTAATTTCAGTCATCACAATGTAGCTACGTTGTTTATGTTGGCTTTACAGATTAAAAGGTACACTAAGAGGATGTTGGCATGTCCAGAAATTCCTCCTCTTAGATTTAATGCATGCTTTTAACTTAACATTAGCATGCAGATACCCCTGGAACTGTCCACTCCTTTTCACTGAGGAAGTCAAAATGTCTGGCTTCTACTAGCTATCACTCCATGTGAAAGTAAATAAAGGTAGGTAAAGTGGATTGTAGCTGCCTAAAGAAACAAATCTGACCAAATGATCAAATCTATGCACAGGAGAGTGGCTATACCTGAATCGTTTCCACGCATCACTTGATGTGCCACAGACACAAATGCACAGAGAATATTTGACTTGGCATAACCAGTAGCTCTGCAATGCCTGAGATTACAACTATCCTGTTTCATTCTAGACGCCAAAACTTTTATAGAAGCTGAGGAAATGAATAGGATGATAAAATGCTTAGACATTTAGGCAACAGGATATATCAAGGCCTAACCTGGAAAAATGGAGAGGAGAGATGATAACCTTCCAGTGTGATTTTTTCCTCCCCATAGAAAGAAAGCAAATCACTCTTTCTTTGCTCTTCGTGAGAATATTTAAGGACAAGTAAATTTAAAAACATTTTATATTTACAGGAGATATTACACTAAAGTTTCTAAATACATAGAAAAGTATTTTTGTAATACCTTCATATCAAGGATGCACCAAGAACAGATCAAGCATATAACTTTGAGGCCTGGTCTATAAATACCCTTCCTCAGAGTGGAGTGGTGCATTAAACCACCTTTTAAAGTCTCCTCCAGCCTGATATTTCCATTATTATGTAACTGGTTTATTTCCTTTGTAATTTTCTTTTTCCAGCAAACAACTGGGGTAGAAGATTGATCTCAAACGCCCATAACAGCATGAACATAATCCAAAATTAGGTTTTAATAAAATGAGAAATTACCTGAAGAGAATGCCCAGCAGGACTCAAGCTAAACCTAAATGTTTCATTGAACGAAGGCTCTCGGTCATGCCTGCACACCCTGGTTTTCTTCTTAATTACTCTTTTTTGGGTAGAAATATTGACAACATACAGCTTCACATAAAGATCTGGGGAAGAACAATTCAATGAGTTAAATACAGTAACTTTTAAATAGCCATTGCTAATGATTTCAACAGAGGGGAAATGTCATGAAGAAACAGATCACGGTACTTTGTAGAGCCACATTCTGTTCTCATTAACATTAAACCCAAGGGAATTTGTGTTTTGAAATCTGTCACTAAAATAACAAATGCCTTGGTGTCTTTATGCATGTATGAAAGCATTATTAGCATGAGTTTTTAATTTTTAGAAAACTTTTCCACTGAATACAGTTTTTCATCAGATAACATTATTTGTTAATAACCAAGGGAATGATAATTTTTATTAAAGTTCTTAAAAGGATTAAAATTTAACAAAACCAAAAAGAGGTTTAACTTCAGGGAGTTAATTTCCTTCTACAAAATATGTTTTTACTTTCATTAAAGTTGATAATAGCAAAAAAAATAAATCACAACACTTCAATCTGTCCTACATAATATGTCATTCTGGTTAAGAAGCAATTTTATTTCCCATTGTAGTTGTGGTGTTAAATGATTTTGGATGCATCCTACTTAACACTTTGAAAGTATCATGAAGCTGGTTTCTCTGTGATACCTGGTAGATGATCTGGAGATTTAAATTTGTATGTGATATTTCTGCACTGAAGGATTTCTACTATCAGCTGTTCTCCATCTGTCTTCATTTCCTTCTTTAATGCAATTTTGATTTCACCCATAACCTGTGTTTTACCTGGAAAAGCAGAAAAAGCAACTCTCATTAATGTAAGTAGTTGTACAAAGGGATAAGGTCTCAACTCAGCTTCTTTTTCTCCAGACTAAGTAATCCCAGTTCCCTTAGCTGCTTCTCACCACACCTATTCTCCAGGCTCTTCACCAGCTTCATTGCTCTTTTCTGGACCTGCTCCAAGATCTCAATGTTTTTCTTGCAGTAATAGGAATAGCACCACTTTAAACTTAGGATGGAGAAATGCCTCCTGAGGTTGCCTGCCTCTTGGTGTTTTGGTTTTGGATTTTTTTTGTTTGCTTGCTTGGTTTTGTTTTGTTTCTTTTGTCCAAGTGACATTTGAGAAGCAAGTTTTGTTTTAGCAATCTGATTTTTAGAAAGTGAACTTAGGATAGAAGCATCAACAAAAATCCAGATCTACAGCTCTACAATTTTCTGTTGTTTCAATAAGAGAACACTGACATGATGACTAAAATTATTTTTACTATTTTAATTCAAAGATAGCTGCAGCATGGATCTGAAAGAGGGAACTATACAGCCTCAAGCCTCAGAAGGCAAAAGTCTCTTCAGCCACCTTTGCTGCCTTTCACCCTCACCACAAATCACTGCCTGAGCCTAAATATACATTCACAGGCTTCTCACAATTTTAGTGTCTTACATAAGGAGACATGTCAGATGCTGCAGATTCAGCTGCATAAAAGATGGCTTGCCACAGCACGTCTGCAATTTTGAAGATGAAAGATGGATTTTGCCCTGGCTTTTTGGATGGAGAAAAGTTCATACAGGGAAAGAAGAAAACTACTTATTGTCATACATGTAGAGCAACCTGAACCTTGATTATTTTAAGCCCATACTATTGCAGTTTTGTCAAGGAGAAAATGTGTTGCTAAAGGGACAAAAACGTTGAAAGCTGCCATTGAAAGTCTGTATTTGATATAACACAGCTGAGTAAAATATTTTGCACAATACTACAGTAATCTTTCTGTAATACAGCACATAGGTTCTGTTAAAGTAGGATGAATGAATCTGCAAGCTCTTTTTTTTATGTCAGTATGAGAACATAAAATGAGCTTTACTTATACAGAGGTATAGGTAAAGCATAGAGGATTTTGCTAGGTTTTACTGAGGTTCTAATTTATACGATGACAGATTTTAAGCTACTTTCCTTCTAACATTTCAGATACATTCTTAATGTTTTTGTTTTTAAAAAATCTTTTTATTTTTTGAGAATTTCACAACATACCCTGATATGACAAAATTCCTTCTGACTCAAACTTCATTTTCTGTGCCAAAACAATGAAAAATTTACACCTCGTCACTCTGAATCTATATATATAAAGATGTGACTATGATAACGGATTGATAGATTGGTTTTGCCCATTTGATGTAGTGAAATTGGACATTATAGCTTGAACCTGTAAAAACACCAGCAATTGGATTGAAGTCCATTTGATTTATACTACAACACAATGAGAATATAATGGAAATAATATGAGCACGTTAAGAAGAGTGAAACAATTCCCATGAATGCTAGCATGAGATAACAGAAAATTTGCCCAAAGATGTCATAAAGAAAGATCAAATAATTATAAATATAGTTCAGAAATATTAGGTAGTGCAGTATGAGAAGGGGGAAAACACAACTGCCAAGTAGATGTTGTACATTATGTATTTTTGGGAATTCAAAGAATAGATAAGGATTTGAGCAGAGTATTTTGTACTTAGAATGTACAAATACAAATAGACAGAATGCTCGGAAAATACTGTAGGGATAACATAATTCCTAAGAACAACAGCTAAAAATTAATTAAATGAAATCAAAGTACTTGAGGATTGAATTTCTGAGAAGTAGCCTTTCTGTAAGGAAAACTGTTGATCACTTGAGGAGCAGATCAACATGAAAACAAAGTTTATTTATATATTTTCTGCTAAATTTGGAGGTCAGACATAATAAAAACTCTTATATTGCAATAAAATGTAAACCAAAGAACATGCTGCATTACAGGAACATCTAGGAACTTCCCAATTTGCCTTGGCAGATAGCTGCTCAGGTGGTGATATTTTATTCTGCTTAGTGTTTTGGGCATATGGTCTGATGAAATTAAAAAATCAAGCCTCAGAGGTGGATGGATAAAATTAGATGCAGGTCTTTAAGGAATTTGTATTATTAGAAAGATAAATAGAAAAATAGCTCAAGGATAATGTGCTGAGCTCAGGAGCAAACATTATCTAGTTTTGCTAAGGCAAGGTGCAAGTTTTAGAAGTGGTAATCAAACTGAAAATAAAAACATTGATGTTTTCTAACTTAGTGGTGCAAATAACACAGTATTTTGGTATTTTCTCTTTCTCGTAAATCCATCCTATCACAGGGAATTATACACATTGAATACAAATTGATGTAAGAACCACATACTATGTGTTTTCTTTCCAGTTAGTATGTAGAGTGGCTCAGTGAACATTTACTGCACAAATAAGCACTGAGCCCACACTGCTGGTGCAGTGGAACAAGCTGTTTCATTTCACAGCTTGGCCAAGTCATTTATAGCCCATAAAAAATTACTTAACACATGGCGGCATATGTAACTCTATAAAGCTCTCTTTGAGAAGGAGGTGGAAATTGGCATTTGTATACACAAATATATTCATACGCATACTCAAGCTAGCACAGTACGTTAACGCTCTTGTGCTATAAACCTAGTAGGCACACCATCATGATAAATGAAGAGGAAATTTTTAGTAAGAACCTGCCTATTCATTCCTTACATCATGATTTTCAGATTTCCCCCCTCAAATTTATACTGCAGCTCTGAGGCTCTTCAGTGAAATATGCTTAAAGTCTTGCTCATCCCTCCCTGGAACAACACACTGGTGAGCACAGTCGTGTGTGCTGCACAGCTTGAGTACCAGAGCAGATGCTTCTGCACTGACTGTTCATGTGGAAAACAGGTAATGCTATTATATTAATAGATTTTCTTTTGCATACCTACATTACCTGGTACAGTAGTAGCAGGCCACTGTTGAGATGTTATTTCTCTATCATTAAATAAGTATGATTACTGAAATAATTCTTGCTAATAAGAGTATGAGAAATGCTGTGATAATTTTAATAAAGCTTATTGTGTCTAATATATGACAGAGAGTCAAATCCGTCTTCCAGGATCATGTGAGGGGTTTGTGTCTGACTATAGGGAATGTAGGAAATTTTAGCACAAAAATCAATACTTTTAACTACTAGTACTGGGATTAAACTACCTGCATAATCTGTCCACTATAGTAATGAGGGATGATCCTTTCCATTAATCAGTATAAACATGGAATTAGCTCAGACAAAATTGGGAAAATGTGTTAATCCAAATTTTGCTCAAGAGAGACAAGAAATCTTTTGCAGACTATTCTACAGTATTATGCAGCATGTCCTGGAGGACTGAAGCCTGAAAACATTGCTTACAGTAATATGGAAATGGTTCCTGAAGTTGTTACTAGTTTGGAGAGATATCTGTTTGTCTTTCAGCTCCTGGCAAGACTTCTATGTTAAATGCATTTTATTTCTTTTTTGTCTAAGTTTGTAACCTTCCATCAAAAATCTTTATGTTCTAAAGTATCTACTTTTCATTGAAATACATATTTCCCATTTTCCCTCTCATCCAGCACTCAGCAGTACATTAGTTTTCATTTCAAGCAAAACTGCTATAACAGATGTAAAGTTGGCATTTCATTGCACTGTTGAACTGATATGTGTGGCTATAGTCCACAGAGGTATATTTGAACAAAAAAACCCACAAAACACAAGAAAAAGTGCAGGGACAGCACAACTCTTAGGTAAATGCATTTACAGAGCTTTGTGATGAAGACTGAAATGATGGAAAGAAAAAGAGAGGAAAATGTGCTCCTTTTTACGAAGTTCATGAACTGGGAACAAACATGTTAAGCAAAAGAAATTACTTAAGTCAATTAAAAACCAATGGTGAAGTTCAAAATGAAAACTGTGTTCCAAGTGGTCTGAATGTGTCTAGAGAAGACATCTTGATCTTTTGTAGAGGTAAGTATGCCAGAAGACTTTCTGAGTTTCTGAACTTTCATGGGGATTGAGGGAGACAGGGAAAGTCCAGTAACAAGTATAGGAGAGCTGGGAATGATGGATTTTAGAAAAAAAACAGAAGGGCCTAATTTTCAGTAATGGGAGAATGTGATAGGTTTTCAGCAGAGATGTAACAGGAAAAAAGTTTTATAGTGCAAGACCTGAAAATTTTCCAGTATAATAACCAAAAACATTTATTTTAGACCTTTAAGGTGTAAAAAAATAGAAGTCATAGATTAACTCCTGGAAATATCACATCTCAAATGCTGAGGCCTCTCCCTGATGCCACACAGAACACAGGTACTCAGTCCCACATTCTGGAAGTTGAGTCTATCCCAAGTACAGGCTGGTTGGTCTTCAACTAGACTTGACAGCAATTATATCTGCCACTGGGAAACATTTCTGATGAAAATTTTCTCAAAACCATGTGCCCTAGAACAGGTGAATAAGAAATAACTGTTTTTGTAACTATTTAAAAGTTTAAATACATCTGACTGGCTGGCTTAGAACTCTTAAATTTTCTGAAGTCACTGAAGCAGTCATCTATTTGTACATGCAAAACAACCTAATCATTTTGTACCTCATTAAAAATCTTTTTCTGTTCATAGGCAATACATATGTAGTAGGACTTGTATAATTAACTGAATCTTGTCAGTAACGAATGCAAAGAAATATCTCATAAGAACAAATGCTCTGACAGCTCCTGTAGATATACTTTGTGGCAACCGTCTTCAACTGGAAATGAGGTGGGTTTTTTTGTTTTATTTTGCCCTTTTTTTTGTTTAGTTTTTGTCTTATCCCACAGTAAATTGAGACTGCTTTGAGAGTTAATGTCTCACAGACATTATGCTCTGAGGCTTGATTTTATCAAGAATCTCTGAGATTCAGTACTGCTCTTTTCAAGAGGAGTATTAGAGTCTTGCTCACAATTTATGTTTAAAAATGAAAGCTCTGCATAAGGGAATTGAAAGAATTGGTTTGGAAGTCCTCACAAACTGTAAATGCAATATAGACCATTTCACATAACATGACTTAAAACTTATCTTTTTGGTTTTGAATGTAAAATAACCCAGTCTTGTTGTTTACCCATTATAAATGTGCAATAAAATATAGAAAACATTTTATTTGTGGTTATCACCCATGGATATTGTTCCATTACCTGTAGGAACTACATGTGCTTTTTAAAACAATTTCAATGATTTTAGAGCAAAAAGTTTTTTTTTTTTTTCTGACTAAAAATGAAGACAAACTTTAGGAGAGAAGAATATACATTTCCTTGGATTTGGAACTTACTCATAAAGCATAGAATCATAGAATGGTTTAGGTTGGAAGGGACATCAAAAATCATCCAGTTCCAAACCCCCACCATAGGCAGGGACACCTCCCATTAGAACAGGTCACTCAAGGCATCATCCAACATAGCCTTGAACATCTCCAGGGAGGGAGCAGCCACAACCTCCCTGGGCAACATGTGCCAGTGTCTCACCACCCTCACTGTGAAGAACTTCCTCCTAACATCCCATTTAAATCTCCCCTCTTCCAGTTTAAACCCATTACCCCTCGTGCTGTCATCACAAGACCTTGTGAATAGTCCCTTCCCAGTCTTCCTGTAGGCCCCCTTCAGATACTGGAAGGCTACTATAAGCATCCTCCACTACGAGAGAAAAGACCGAATAAAAATCTGATATATAGTTCGGATTTACATGTACTGAAATAAGATGCCTTGCTCTAAACAGTAAGCACTAAAACTCCATATTGCTGCATTTTTTTCCCCCCCAAACCCTAAAGCGACCTGATAGACCTACTGAATATCTGCTTGGAATTGCCTTGAAAGTATGAAACTTTACCATCCCTTAGGGGAGTGTTCATGAAGAATGACTTGTTGAGCTAGCGCCAGGCCATGGTTAGTTACCCCACCAGCTGACACACTATAGAAACACCAAACAAAACCTTCTGAAGAACAGTGAAGTATCACATGAAACTCCTGGTTCTTCACCACACATCGGGTTGCAACTTAAATATTATTTGTGAGCAAGCTGATGAACATTTTTTTTCCCCTACATTTATCAGGGAAAAGCCTGTGTAGGCATAATTTCTTACAGAATACCAGTATCTCCATTTTTGTGTCCTAACTAGGTTAAAAAAATATATAAATTAATTGTAGAAAATCTTAGAAATAAGTCAGACTGCTTAATATGTGTACTGAATATTAAATAATTGAAGACAGAGAGAAAATCATGGGATCTGTACTCATTAGTATTTGATATTATTTAGTGGCTTCAACAGCTGTTCAAAGATCCTAACAAAAGTAATTAAAGACTGAGAGGACAAGTATCAAAGTAGAAATAACTAATAATTCAGTAGATACGAATTAGCTCAGTAACAGTGAAAAACGAAGTGACTAAAAATCTTTTCATATTATGACTTCTTTCTGGAAGAAAATTACGTTTTCCTAAAAGGCTATAAGGCAAATTTCTCAGTAGTAGTGGATGTAGTTGGTTCCGAATTTATCTCAGTCAGATTCAAAGTAAAGTGTCTGGAGTCATCATGCAAAATTGATTTTTGTTTGCTTCTCTGAGACTGCTATCAAGCTGCCCACCTGATCTAAAAAATGCTACTTATTAATACTCAAAACTTCTACTACTCTGCCTATTTCAATGGGTTTATGGACTGTGGTAGTAGTGCTAATTATTTCTATGAATTGATTACCATTGTGAAACACAGACCTTCATGGCTGACCATCTTGCAGGTCATGTTCTGTCTTGGAAATTATTTCAGCACAATTTTACCCTCTTCTGACCATATGTACCAGAAGTATTCCCTCACATGGGGCTTCACAAGCAAACCTTTGAATATGCACTGCTGAACTGGAAGTCTGTGAATGTTATTGTACTCATGTGCCCCTCAGTGCTGAATCCTCCAGCCATATTGATAGCTCTTCCAAGGAGGAAGAAGCTTTATTTACTTATATACATTTTACCATCTTCAGATCTGACAATTGATGGTATGTCTACAACATAGCACAGGTCAACTCTGATTTTAGCTTCTGTTTTCATTCTTCCTGATATCTCTTGGCTGCAGGAAAGAATGCAGCCATGTAAATTTATGACTCAGAACCAATAATACCATATCAATGTCAGAGACCATAAACTTGATCATAAAATTGATTTAAGATTTTTAAGCACCCTGTGAAATGCACTCAACTTAAAATTTGGAGATAAAATTCACACAATATAGATCAGTTAAATAGATACAGCCCTCTACATTAAACAAAATTAAGTCAGAAAGTGGTCATCATGTTCCCAGTTAATAGACATGGTTTCCATCGTACTAATCAATATTTCTTTCTCAGGCCCTTTGTGATATATTCTCAACTGCTTGCACAAACCGTTTCTTGTAAAATTTTGGTTGCTTCCCTGAGCAACAGTAATGCCAGTGGCACCTCAAAAGACAAAATGTCAAAAAGATAGTCTCATTATCAGTTTAAAAGGAACTGAGGCTTAAAGAGCTAAAAAAAGCTGTCTAATGCTGCCCAAGCCAGCAGAAACAATTGTGATTCAATCCTGAGTCATGTGGAATAAGATACAGTGTTCTCTGTGCACCTGTGGTTTTGAGTGATCTGTATTCTATACTTACATTAATTATTTGCACAAAATTATAAATAATTATAAACAGGTCTTCTAATCAGAAGGGTCAGACAACTACAGGTACAGACAGTAATTTAAACTCAATTACTTCATTACTTTTCTAAATTAGCTTAAAGAAATGCAGAGACACCATAATAAGATTTCAAGATCCATGCTGAATTTCCTTTCTCTGTGTGACAAGTAAGCTGCAGCAAAAGGAACACTTTTTTATAGAGAATGCTTCAAGAGACATAAGGCAAGTCTGCTCTCCTGCTGAGTAGTGTACTGTCTGATTCTGAGAGCTGTTTGTTATGCTTTGAAAGCAGGCACTGGTAGTGGCAGAACTAACTCCTCTGCTGTCAGAGACAAAAACTGATGCCGCTGAAAACTATTAACACTCTTGCAGTCTCTCTCAAGTCTTTACTCATAAAATCACCATCCTACTGCTCTGACAAAGAAACTGCAAAGGAAATCTGTTTTGTTTATTTTTTGTTATTTAGCAAAGTAGTTGTTTTTTTTTAAATAACCCCCTATTTGAAAAAGCCAGTGATGAGATATGCTAAGTCTTGCTGGAATATGTATGGTAGGGAAATAAAAGAATATGTCACCTGTATGCAGTTGCAGCGGGGAACTTCAAGGAATAGAACATAATTACTGGGGAGGACTTTGGATACCTCAGTGATTATGTTTAGTAAAAAGTTACAGCAGATTGCTGCTTTAAACTCTTCCTGGTGAGGTGTTTCCTTAGAGAAAGTTATATCATCCTTGACCCAGTCTAGCTGCAAAGAACATCTTCACCTGAAACTAATAAATGATTCTTACTCATCTTAAAATGGCATAAATGGATACTGGCACTGAAGGAGTTGTCTTCACACTCCTGCTTATTTCTTCCCACACAGTTTCTCTGACATTATCTCCTTTAGCTGTAGATGTTTGTATAGCTGCTAGGGTTGGCAGAAATTATCCTACTACTTGCCACATTGGATGCCCCCCCACCCCCAAATTGTATTGTTTATGGATTAGTCACCCAACTTTATTCATAAGAAGCTTTATGCCACCATGAAGGACAAAACAAGACTGTGCCAAGGAAGAAGGATATTTTTCAGCCATAGTGCTGCTTTATAGCAAAATGTTCTTTATGAAGGAACTGTGGACTGGTAAGAAAGAGAGGAAAGGACTGACTGTCTCCAGTCTAAGACCAGATTTACAGTAGGGTTAACTTCCAAATTAGATGGAACAGAGCTTGTTTATAGACTTTTGAAAATCTGCAAGAGCCTTCACAGCTTCTTTGGGCAAATGCACCCAGCATTTAATGACACTCATGATATTTTTGTTTGTTTTCCTCATATTCAGTTGGAAATTCCCTTACTTGAGATTGTGAATGTTGTCTATTTGGGGTTCCTCAACTCTGGTTTGTTTTTAGATTGTTTGTCTGTTTTGTTGGTTGGTTGGGTTTTGGAGGATCTTTGTTTGTTTTTCTGCAGAACTGTGAGGAGACTCTGGAATCATCTCCTCTGTGCTATTCCATAAAGTAGTTAGTTACTCATAAAGTAGCTCATTTGCTGAGGTTTAAAGAAACCCTCATTTTCTCAAACTAGACATATCATTCTGGATGGGGCCTCACAAGCACCCACGGAAGTAAATGATAATTTCCTATAACCTGCTCCTTACATAGTTATTTTTGCAACCTGGTATGCAGCAGACAATGAAAACAAAGTCATATTCCAAACTGTCATTGTATAAAGAAGTGTTGTTGATGCCATTTGACCATTGACTTTCTCAGAGAAAATGTGATTTGAAGAAACAAGTTCTGTTTGAAACAAGTTCTGTTTGATTTGAAACAAATTCTGTTGAGCAGAACTGAGAAGGCACCACACATTTTAAGATTAGGCCAAGTAAAAGTCGCTGGCTTTGTGGGGAAAGAACACTGTCTCCAATGCAAGCACTTTCAGTATTTCTGAAATTGCTTTGAGCATCAGTTGTATGCTTTTAGTTTCACTCATTTTAAAGATGTCTGAAGAATATTGAATCTGCTCTGTTGTCCTTACATTATTCCCCAACTGTTTAAAAATAAATAGTGGCACAAAAATCTCTTTTCATAGACCATCTCTTTTACTATCAACAAGAAAGAAATGCTGCCTCAGGACAAAAGCATCAAATATAGCTGTGGTGCTACCAACAAGTTAGCACTCCTGCATGAAAGCAAATCCAGTTGTTTATTTGAGAGTTTTGCTGCAGGAGATAGAAATCAGAAGTGCAGTAGCACAAATGTAAGCCCAGCTCTTCATTGCTTAGTTTTGCTGCAGGGAACTGGAAAGATTAGATGTATGCATCTTTCTGTTTGGCAATGTGTGGTTGGGTTTGCTCTTTATATAAATGGAAAGTTGGTTGTGATTCCCAATGGCTTCTGGTACTCGAAATAATGTGTTTATGAAGTGAGCTAGACTAAGTAAGCCAAATATGAAGAGTTTATATACACACAGCATGGCAGTGCTCAAAATGGAGATTTGCATCTCTCTCTTTGGCCCAGCTATAATGCTGAAATCAAGGAGGAAATGTAACAGCCTTGATTGTTTTGGTCAGTTACACACAAAAGGTGTGACTGTGGCAGGGACTGTACATTCATGTGTAAGTCCATCGGGACCTGCTCAATGTTAAGGATACTTAATTCCTTGATACCCTTCCCAAGGGAATTCTAAACAGTGATATTCAGATTTCTCTTTGCTCTTGCTTTGGTAGACATATGCCAAATTTAATTATGAGCTTCTCACTCCCCAAACATTTAAGGTCCATGCTTCCAAACAGTCCCATGGTGCAGATTATGAGGACTTTTTTACACCTTCTGACCAGTTCCTACATCAGCTTTGCCCTTCCCAGTTTCATCTTTGTTCTTCTGACAGTTCCCAGCCATTGAAGGCAACTCTACTCTGATACTTGTCTTCCTTCCATTAATAAACAGATAATTAAATATCTAATTACTGAAGAATTTTGAACCCAGAAAAAAATCACTGAGGCATGAGAGGCTGAACTTGCTTGAACTGTTGAGGATATTGCCACGCCTGTCATAAGGCCTAGTTCTAGAACTACACAAGACTACAGTTTAAATGTGAGACATGTATTACTACGCTGTTATATATCCCACTACCAATTTATGACAAATATTAGATGTCTTCTGTAAAAAAAAATGAGTTACTAATTATAAACCTTGTGTTTTGATTTAGACCTACTTGTGTTTTCCTGATGTTGTTTTTTTTTCCCCTCAGGTTGAATTTATGAATGTGTTGTTTTTTTTTACAGTGATCTACGGTGAAGTAAACAGAGATAAAGACACTGTCTCCACAGAGGTGCAGATTTCAGAGAAAACAATATATGGTATCTGTAGGCAGCTCAGGCCTTCTTGACAGACTTGCCTCAGGTCAGCAATGGAGACTGCTATCTGTGAGTGCTATTTGTGTTTTGAGGGTGAAATTCTTTCAGCACTAACTCTTCTAAGAGACAAAACCGATTAACTCCAGGTACTGTGTATTATGAACATTCCTTGTTCTCTTCTTTGTAATGAGCTTTGAACTAATCACTGAATGTATAGAAGAATTCTGCAGACCATCTATATCATCTCTACAATGTTGTTGTTGGGGGGTTGTGTGTGTGTGTTTTTCTGGAACCAAAAATAAATCTTTTTTTTTTTAATTGCTGCATTGATCACTAATGGCAGAATTAGTGTCAACTTGTGAAAATAAATAAATAAAAGTAAATCAGACTGATTAACAATATTGAATTTGGAGAACTGAAAGTATCGTCTTATATAACTGCAGTGGAAACAGAATTAGTGTTTGCAATCTAAAGCTGCACCTAATTGGTCCTTAGTTTATATTTGTGATCTTTAATAGAATAAATCTGTTGTCTGTTATCCTGCTACATGCCTCTGTTTTGAAGATGGATATGTTGTATCTGAGTAACCTGTTAACCCAAGATTTCTCCTCTATTCCATTATTCACATCCTAATTAGAGTATTTTTTAATAAAACAAACAAACCAACCAACTCACAAAAAAACCCAAACACCACCCCCCCAGCAACAACAATAACAAAAAACAACCAACCAACCAGACAAGCAAAAAAATTTAAAAACACACAACCCTGGAACAAACAACAAATTGATCCCACCTAGTGCTTCTTACTGGTTCAAGATAATTATGGAACTTAACACTCCAGATGTTAATTACATTTGATGTTGAGCACAGCAGCCATTTTAGAACTGCAGACCAGATCAGATTAGCATTTTTATCAAATAAAGTTTAGTGTACTTAAAAGTTAGTTCTTGCTGCATACAGAATAAAAATTTTACAGTGGCTGTAACCTAATGTCTATCGGACGAAGATGCTGCTGCTAGAATTCATCTTCCTAAACATTAATGTATATAGGCTGAGCTAGAAGTCAAGGCTCCTTTTATATCAAGAGGAGAGCAATTGATTTTCTAGAATGTGTTTTGTCTTATTTGTAAAGAAATCTCTAAAGCACATCACATTAATTCTATCTTCAAAATGGTTATTTGTTCCCATTCATTGTAAAATTTCAATTAAGTTGCTGATCTTGCCTTAACTCCCACGATGAAATTTCTCATTGCATTACCTATTTCAGAGGTCTCAGATGTACAAGGATGTCAGATTAGATATTTTTTATATAGTAGACCAAACCTTAGGTTTTTAATTAGACAATTAACACAGAAAGAGAATGAGTATGCAACTGATGTAAATCGAAAAACTCCTAGACTGCTCACACAGGTCCTGCTTGAAAAATCTAAAGGATGAGAGTAGAATTCTCCTTATCCTGTATTTGAGATTCAAAACAAGGTGTCAATGGAATCATTAATCATTAAATTATTATAAATGTTTTTAAAAAACTAAAACAATTAAATTAAATGCGTAGGTTTGATTGCTATCTGAGAGACAGTGTGAAACACCCATCTCATCTTTTTTTTTGCTATCTGGCGCAGTCACTAAATAATGACATTTATTTTCCATTTATAGAAGCCTATGAATACAAAAAATATATTTTTAATTAAAGAGAATCTCATAGGCATCGATCTTCTTCAGAACATGAGTGCATTCATAGATATTTGTATTGGACAAAGGTATGCATATATATACGTGGAGCTGATCTAATCCTAGGCATCTACGCATATTAGACCTACCTTCATTAAGCAAAAACTTAAGCAGACTTAGATTCAAGCCCACAGATTCAGTGACACTGACACTGACACTGAATCTGTGGGCTTGAATTTAAGTCTGTGAAATTATAGCTAACTGAATTAATTTAGATCACTAACTCCACTTTTTAGACCTAACATGTGGTACTACATCAATTTTCCACTTGAAATTGTTCATAAATCTTACCTTCCATTTCTCATTCTAACCACAGTTTAAAACAACACCCAAACACTGACAGCAGTACAAAGACCAACTAGGGGAGAAAAGAAAAAAAGGACCTGCAATAGTCTTTCTCAGAGACTTTCCCTCACTGCAATGTGGTAAAAAGAAATAAATGTTCAACATTGTTCACCTCTTTCTTCTTTGACATGAAATATGGCAGCTGACAGATTTATCTTTTCATGCAGCTCAGGCACAAAGGAGTTTTATCACCAAAGTGATCACAGGGGATGACAGCATGAAAAAGAGGTGTGTACGTTTTCTAAGTTTTCTTTTTGTATATATCAATTTTAAAGATCAACAGAAAGCCAGATTATCAAATTATGTAAACTTATACTTAATTATCTGTTATTGGTTTTGCTGGGAAAGAGTCACAGGCTGGCCATGGGCTGCAGGCCACTAGCAGTTCTGAGTCAGACAGGACAACTGACCTAAGCTGACTCAGAGGTGCACCCCAGACCATGAGCACTTGCAATTGAACCCAGCCCACCACACCACCACATTCAGTAAAAGGGAGAAATTTTGATGGGGAGAAGGGAGCTTTCTGTTTCAATTTCCTGCTTGGGTTTCTCATTCTGCTTATTTTTCTCCTTAAGGACTGTATTCCTGGACTAACCTTTGGTGAGCTAAGTATAACTTTATGTATTTTTTATTGATGTTGGTATTAATTTGGCTACTTAATTAAACCTGTTTTCATTTCAGCCTGTAGGTCGTCTTTTCTTTATTCCCATTCTCTGCTGGGGAGGGGTCACTGGGTGATAGAGTGACTGCTGGAGTTTGGTCCTACATATGGGCTGGAGGAAGACAACAGAGAAGTTATCTGGTACAATGGGAAAAAAATCAGTAGATCAAAGCAATTGGTCCTGAGGCATCTCTGTCTGTACTTTACAGTTGAGTGTTTTTTCTTGAAACTGCAATTATTCTAGTCTGTGGTACAAATGTTCCTCTTCTCCATATGGTCCATTTTTTGACAAAGGACCCATCAATGGCTATGACATATTTAGGGACAGAAGCACATTTAGTGCATACCTGGAACAGCACTTTTAGTTCAGCTTCTTTCAAAACGAACCAGATTTGGATATATTTTTAAAAAGGCAAATCTATACAATGTCAAGCAAGAAAAAAACTGAATAATTTATTTCAAAGTTATGTTACTGCTCTGAATCATAACCGTAAGTAGATGCAGCCTATATGAGCATTATGATGCCAGAGACTATTTTCAGAAGTAATGTACAGCAGGGAGGCAATTGCTTTTGCACTGTAGGTCTCCACCACTGCTTCATTTCTTAGCACAGCCAAGTTTGGCTTACTTAATTTGATATTTACTGTGCTCCTGAGATTATTTTAATTGATTTTTTGGTGTAATTTTACCATGAAAATCTTTGTCTAGCTATTTTTCTCCATATCTTGTGGCTAAGTTAGCTTTGAATATTTTTGCCTGCCTATAAAGAGGTTAGATTTTATGCAAGGTAAAAGGAACTATTATGGGTTTTGATCTATGATTAATATAATTCTTGTAAGACTACCTAAGACTGATTGTCTGCTGAAGACTTTATAACCAGGTCCTAAACATTGAGTTGAATATAATTTCAAATACTTATTTGAGATTGCAAAGAATAGCATGGAAGACAGAATGCACAGAGTCCATTACTCAAATTTTCCAGAGAGAAATATTGTCTTTGGGTGTTGACTCCAATTATATTAACAAAATGATGCAGGACCCTTAAAGCTCCTCTACCAACCATCAAAGTTAAGTTGGTATTTTCAGAAGAGGTGTTTACACAAGACTCCCAGGTCTGTATTTTTACAGCATTTCAGGTATTTGAATGTATTGTAATCTTCATTTTCTCATGCGGAATTACATTATAGTCATCAGGTTGTTTGTTAAGAAACTGAGGAAAGATCTCTATTGTATATATCCCTTTGTAAGCCTTTATTATTATATTCTTAATTTAATTTAATTAGAACTTAGAATCTTTTAAAGAAATTTGTTCTGATAAATTAGTTGATGTCCTTTGTCATGAAAAAAAGCCAGTATTTTGTAGTTTGTGTTAGTCAGGTAAAAATAATCACACAGATAAATCCACAAAATGCATCCAAAAAGATCTGACTTCTTGTAATATATAAGCATGAAAGACACAGTATAGCTAAAATGATGATTTAAAAAAAAACAACACTATTATTATTCTCAAAATTTTAGCAGAAATCTCAATAATTATTCCCTTTGGTCAATGATTTAATTATACATCTATATATTCAGCTGATCCCAGAGAGGAGCAGGGAAGAAATAATGTGTTTGTGATTCGTGCGTGTCTGTCTTTTCTCTCAGGATTTGCATCACTTCCTGTTATATTATTTATTTCAAGCTGCATTCAATATAGAATCTTTAGCCAGCGGCAGAAAATTTTACTTGAAACAAATTACTCAGCCTTATTTGACAGAAATAGTGTAATATTTAATTTTGGAATTTGATTCAGAACAAGCAACCTGAGGACAGTAGATGTTGCCAGTATAGAGGAGATTTGTCATGTTCTTCTCGGATGTGTCTTTGGTTTCAGCTTAGTCTTTCCCTCACAATATGACAAAACACGCACCAGAAATGATGAGACATTTCTGGGAACACCATGGCCTTTTTACCTTTCGTTCTTGATAAAGCTGTACTTGCGTACAAACAGTTTGCTTGAACAAACAAATATCAGGAGGCTGAGGGGGAAAAAAACCCCACTGTACGGTGTCATGCTAGTTACTGGCTTTATTGCAGAGAATGACAACATTTGTTAGGAATACTGCCTTTGTTTCACTCATATTAGTGCTGCTCTGTGTTCTGCTGGAAATTAATAGGCTTTCACATTGCTTCCACTACCAATGGCAAGTTGTAGAAATCTACTCCTCATGTTGCAGGATTTTTACAAGTATCCCAAATAAAACCCTGAATATGACTCTCTATTGAAAGAAATTTCAGATGAGCATGCTCGAGTCACTTTCTGATCACAAACGGAGACTTTTAAATGTCTCATTCTATTAGTTTAATTTTATAAATCTTGAGTGACTCTTTTAGTTATAGACTGCTTTGGGTTGGAAGGCACCTCCAAAAGTCATCTAGTCCAACCCCTGTGAAGTCAGCAGGCACATCTTCCACCGGATCAGGTTGCTCAGAGCCTTGAATATCTCTAGGGATGGGAACTCAGGGCAACCTGTTCTTGTGTTCCACCACCTTCACAGTAAAGAACTAACATCTGATTTAAATTTACTCTTCTCTAATTTCAAACCATTGCCCCTTGTCCTATGACTATAGGCCTTTAGAAAGAGTCCTTCTGTAGACTTGTAGGCCCCCTTCAGGTACTGGAAGGCAGCTATTAGGTCTCCCTAGAGCCTTCTTTTCTCCAGGCTGAAAAACCCCAGCTCCCTCAGCCTGCCTTTGAGGCAGAGGTGTTCCACCCTATTATCATTTTAATGGCCCTCCTCTGGATCCACTCTATCATCAGGTCCATGCAAGTTACATATGGGGCTTTCTAATAAACCTATTTTAAGCAGTCTGTTACTGGGCTTCTGGAAAATACGTGAACTTCTATGTACTACAGCATTGTGAAAGAAGGAGGCACATGTACGCGTCAGATGTTTGACCCAGATGATCTCCAGAAGCTTTCTGCAATCTTCTAGTGCATAAATCATGGAAAAGCATTTCCAGCAGGCAGGGAATTTCAGTCACGTTATGTTATTATCACATCACAATCAAAAACACTATGGCAGACAAAGAGACTAAAGAAAGCTTGAAAAGAAGAGAAAATATAAGAGAAGGAAAGCACATCAAACAGTGGTTCAGAAAGAGACCTGAGGTATATTAGCCATAGTAAATGTTGAACGTTTTCATTTATGATCTTTAGCTTATTAACAGATAGTGGAAAAGGACTGGCACTCCAAGCAGCTGACACTGAAGGAAATCCTTGTCCTGTCTTAGCCATAGGAACAAGTTTGGTTTATATCTGTATACATGTAGATCTGGGAGTCACTTGAAAGGTGCTACTGAAGTAGGTGGTCAGGAATGGCATATGTTATAGAGAAGCTGTGGGATTCTCATTATTTTCTGAAGCAGCAACTGGATCGAGGCAGAAAAAAATATATTGAAGTATTTAAAATGGCATGATGCACTGTTATTCAAAGCCCCTGAATCCCTTTGCAGATAAACATAAGATACATCCTACCCTACACACAGATTACACAACTTTCTGCCACTATATTTGTCTAATCTTCTGTCCGTTTGATTTCCTCTCAGTCATAGCCTAGTAGTATCAGAATAAAGAATACACATGAGGGAAGAGCAACGTATAATAGCCTAAAGTAATTATTAATGCCTACACATTGGCGGCATAGCTGTTGGGAATTCTTCATAAGAAACACTCTGAATCTTTTCCTTAGCAGACAAAATATTATTTACATAATTTTGCAATGGATAGCACATTTCATTAAGCTGCAAAACTATTATCATAGGATGAAATAATGAACATGGAACATTATGAAAAGCATATTAATCTAAAAATGAACTGGGGACAAGCACAAGGCTCTAATTATAGATATGAAGGCAGACTATCATGAGATTCAGATGGATCTAGGCAATTTCATCACAGGAACCATATTTATTCTAATGCACTGATTTTAAAAAATTCTATCTTGAAACACAACTTACAGTCCAATAATTCTGAGCAGCCTCACATACTAACATAAATATCAGCTGAAGTTTAATATTAGCTTGCCATGTGATCCCACCTGAAATGGTTTAGATTCATCTGCGTTTAAACAGCCTTCCAGGATAACTGTTTGAAAATCACCCTTAAAAAAGGGTTCATGCTGCAAGAACACAAGAGTAAATAAAATCCCTTCTGATCTCCAGCATAATAGTTTAATTTCTACAACTATATAAGTTATAAATTATCTAACAAAATAATAAATAATCATTGAAGCCACACATACATATATTGACAGCCTTTTCTTTTTTTTTTTTGATTTACAAATAGTAAGGAACTACAAAGAACTGTTGAGTACAGAAACAGGCTATGACATTCTTAATTTTTATTTTTTACATTCAGATAAACAGAATAAAAGTAGGCGCAGCTGTGTTATCATTAGTAGACAGGTTTAATATATTTTATCAAGCACTATCTCTAAAGAGATTCTTCTATATTTGTGAGAGAAAGAGCTTGGATTTTGGTTTCTTATTTCTCCCTTGAGCGTGAAGCTCTAGCCTAAAAGTTGCTTGTTGCAATTAGGAAAAATAGCTTAGTGCCAAGGCAAATCAAGCAGTAGAACAGACTAATGAAGATGTGAAGCCTCTATCACCATTAAGAATTTTTAGTGCACGTTATCAAGAGCATTTTGGGAACAATATTGTGTTCTGAAGCAATGGGATGACCTCTTGAATTCCCCTCAACCCCATTCTGTTACTTAATAGCTCATGCATATTTGAGCACTGAACAATATTGACCTTAAACCAGATCTATTTTACAGATTTTTTTTTTTGTTTTTTTGAAATACGCACAGAAGTTCTAATCACATGGCTAAACGGAGAAGATCACCTGAATTAACTAGGATGATATTAAAAGCCCTCCTCTGTTCCACCTAGTTTCATTTATATTACAGATGAAAATTTGTTTAGGATTTAGAAATTCACTTTCAAATGTGAAATGATCACTGATCCTGGAAAGTAAAGCTATTTCAAAGCTTGAAATTACTCACTAGGTGAAGTAGCCCTTCTTCAGGCTTACAGTAGACAAGGCTCAGGTCCAGCAATCACACATTTCAACATCTTTATCTTTACTCCATTTTTGGTGGAGGGATGCTCGTGCCTGCTTTCCAGTGTTGAACATTTTTGTTATTAACTGGTATTTGTACTAAAAGGGGCAGCTGGTATTAGATCAGATTTCCTTCATAACCATATATCTTTAAAGACATGAATTACAGAATTTTACAATTTTTTTCCCCCCCCAGAAATTAAACCCTGCAGCTTTGTCAGATATTTTTTTGTGGAATTACTAGTGCTCCAATTCCCATCCCAAACAACCTGAGCCCATTACATCTCCAAGAAGTAACCAGAAGAAAACACTTGAAAATGCCTAGCAGCTTTAGGAAATGCACTGAAGAGCTAGGCCAATAAATGTGATTAAGAGAATTAGGCAAGCAAATTGTCTTTCCAGGTAAGTACTGAAGCATCATATAAAAGGATAATAGTGGCTTCAAGATGAAATATATGTGCTTTGCGCTTTTCCTGATTTTTCTTTTTGCTTGCTTGTCTTAATACCTGAATTTTCTACAGATCAAACCAGATTTTTTTTTCTTTTAATGAAATCTTAAAATCATTTAGTTGTTTAGAATTTTCTTTCCACATGATTTAATGACTAATAGTCATCCAGTCTCACTTAATACAAGAGAGGCATAAGCTATTGGGCCTGCCACTGGTTAATCACAACCAGTCTCCCTGGGTTATTTGCTTCTTGTCTAAAAGTTCAGGAACAAGGGGATTTGTAAATATGTAAAACAATGTTTTTGTGATGTGGATATAAGAACATAAAAGATTATCTTTTTTGTGTTTCTGTCTCTGGCTGCAGTCTTTATTCATATTCTTTCTGCTTCTTTGTAGGAAAACCAGATGGATTATACCGGCAGTACCACAGGAAGGCAGAATCAATTGCTCCAATTAATACTGGAGAGCCAGGTGGGCAGATCAGAATATCAGGTCAGTCAGGGACACACAAAAGAAATGTATCCCAGAGTCTGTAGATAAAAATGATAATTCTTAGGTTTATGATACTACCATTGTTTATCTTTAATTACTTCTTCAAATTAATGTGACATTTAGATAGTATTAGCAAGGCTGTTCCTAGTATGAGGAAGCATGTGTAAAATATTATAGATAGCTTAGGAAAAAAAAAAAAAAAAAAGAGGGAGCAAAAGACAGAGAGGGTAAGGACTACTGTCAGTGCTTCAGCCTGATTCATTGCTTAAGGATCTTTGTGACAGAAAGTATATCTGATCTTTTCAGCTTCTGAAATTAAAATTTGCACTCCCCAAAATAAAAGTGATGCTGTATGAGGGGATCATCAGGTGACAGGCTAGCTGCAAGTGCTTTCATTACCTATTTTCTGTTACTTTCTATTCCCCTGTGTCCCTTTTCTTCCTCTGCTGAAGCAGCTACTCATGCGAGAAGACACCCTTTCTCACATTTCACGCTTTAAATTTTGTTGGTATTGATTAATCTTATGCTGTCAGGAGTACTAGACAGTAAACCTTTGGCAGAACCTGATGTCAGAAAGGAAGTTTGTGACAGTCTATTAAATATTGTCAGGTTGAATTTAGCCTTTTTATTTATAGAAATAGTAGAGACCCTGGCAATACCTTAGTCTTTCTTCTAGATCCCTTCATGGGCAAGGGTTGTATTTTATTCAGTCATGAGTTCTTTCACAAACTGACCTCATATACATGTAAAACAGAACGGCAGCAAGACTACAAAAACAGATACTACAGCTGCTAAAAATGGGTTTCCTAAAGAACAGTATAAGTCTGATGATCTCTTTCTTAAAAAAAATACTGAGAGTGTGTAGCAGTTTCTTTTGCCGAGTACTACTGTACATAATCTCAACCCTCCAAAATGCAATTCAACCACTCAAGTCACTGTTTGTAACTTTTCTGATTTGGATGGATTTCTCTTTAAATCCATGGATCAATATAAATTACAATCAAGTCAGCAGTTTCATACCTGGGCAGTACAAAAGTCCAGACTTGTTTTTTGGGTTTTTTGGATTTTCCTACAATTTTAGTATGTTTTAGGATTAAAGACTTAATACTCATGAAATATTTGAGTTATTGGGAAGGCAAAAAATGACAGAGATAATATTTGACACATGTGAAGGAACAAAATGGATGGTACTCCCTGTGGTTGTGAGATACCAATCTAAAAATGGCCTTGTAAAGAATTGAATCAAGCCTGGGTACAGAAATATGGAGCTATTCCAAAATGCCATAAATTCTTTGCTATTGTGAAAATGGCTGCTTCTGGCTTGATCGTTTATTGCTGATCTATATACTGGTAGTGTGCTGTGAGTTAAGGATTATGTCAGATTTCCTTCCAGAAGATCAAGTTCAGTTTAAATAATTTAAGAAAAATAAACACATGTTCATGTATGGTTTCTAGGTTAAGTGGAGACTACAGTTGTTAGTAACCATGGGCATTTTTACTCACAACTCCTGCCTGTTCAGTCATTCCCTGACATAAACATAAGTGAGCAGTAGCACTATACATAATGATGATTTCATTTTCTTTGAAAATGAAAATTGTCAGATTCTCACCATCCAGTATTATACACGAGACATTCTAACATTGCTTCAGTAACTGAAGCTCAATACAAAGGTAAGAAACAGAAAAGAAAGGGGAATTTTCCTGGCACAAGGTCACTGACTACATCTGTTCAAATCAAAACAGTGGGCAAAGCGAGGGAGCTGTGTGTGTGCCTCAAGCTCCTAGTCAAAGGTTCAGAAGAAATCACTGTCAAAGAATAAAAGTGTTTCTGCTTCCATAACTGAAAAATGAGTTCCCAGAATACCACTCTCACAGTACAAGAGTATTTTCCGAGTTGAAACTTCCAATTATCACCACCACCTCTTTTGTACCATAAAATGATTTGGGTGAAAAGGAACCTTTGAAAATAATCTAATTCAACGTCACGACTATGGGTGAGGATATCCTTGTCTAAACTAGGTTGCTCAAAGCTCCACACAATCTGACTTTGCAGTCTTATAGGTATGAGGTATCTGCAAGTACTCTGGGAAACCTGTTCCAATGTCTCACCACTTTTATCATAAAATGTCTTCTGTCTGTCCCATCTCTAGTCCTGTCACCAGAGATCACAGTACAAATTCTGGGGTTTGTAATCCCTCTTTATATATTGAAAGAACACAATAAAGTTTCCCTGGAGCCTGCTTGAAAACAGTTAAAGAGAAAAATGCTTGTGAGAGAAAAACAGCTAAGTAGCCATCCTTGCTTGTGCATGGGCAGTAAAATTCACTGCAATTTTAATCCATCGAGAAGTTAAATTCTAATTATAAACTTCTTCATTAATATTAAGCATCATACTTTGATCTTTCAGACCCTTTTAAAAATTATTATTTAGTGAAATGGTACAGAAAACTGCAATAAAAGCTTCTCACCTGCAATAAATTGCATAATTTTAGTCTGGCCAACCAAGATACCAGAGAATATGTCTGTGTATAGGCAAAAAAAAATTGCAAATCTCAGTAACCATATCATGATTTGCCTTTGACAATCTCCTTAATCTGTCATTTTTCTCCTCTTAAAAATTTTTGGTTTAAGGTCTCAGATTATGACCACTCCTTACTGAATGTGTTCATAGGGACTAATATTTTATATCTCATATTTCAACCACTGGAGTTAAAAATAAATCCAAATACTACATTTTTGAAGTGTGGAGATGCAACAAGTTAATCTGAGTAATATTTCAAACCCTTAGTCTGTTCTCAGTCATACCATGCTGAGTCAATTGCCTTAAGCAGAATTACTCTAGCCTAACTCAACAGTAAGTAAAATGAGAATTAATAGTTTTCTGAGTTTCACACATTATTTGAAGTAATTAAATGCTTAGTTGTGCCTGCACTCAGTTTATTTCATGCCTTATTTTACTTGAGAAAGCCAATCCACATATTACTCCTGGGCATTCCTTCAAGTGAAAGCATGATACAGTTTGCAAGATAATTTGCTTGGGGATCTATTCTGTGCAGACATGAGGGATGAAAATTTCACCACAACTATTCAGAAATCGATAAAAGGCAATTTGCAAGTCAAATAATTGCCAGCTACTTACAGAGATCATGTACCTTTCTTCAAAAATATCATTAGAACGACCTCCTTGTCTGTTCTAAGGTTTATGTGACTTTTCAACTATTTTTCTCATAACTAAAGATTAGACTGTCTCAATTAATGAAATACAAATTTAAAGGATGAAATTGTTAAAACTTATTTTCACAAAAGCACAGAATGTTTAGACTAGAGCAGGACCACCTAAAGCAAGTCACACAGGCATGCATCCATGTGGGTTTGAGAGTCTCCAGAGAAAGAGACCCCACAACCTATCTGGGAAGCCTGTTTCAGTGTTCTGTAACTTTCAAAATTAAAAAGTTTTCCTTTTTGTTCATGTGGAACCTCCTCTGCTGCAGCTTGCACCCATTGCACTTTGTCCTATCACTGGACATCACTGAGCAGGGCCTGGCTCCATCCTCCTGGCACCTGCCTTCACATCTTTATAAACATGAATGAGGTCAACCCTCCCTCTTCCCCAAGGTAGATGGTCACAGCTTCCTCAGCTTTTCTTCATAAGGTAGATGTTCACCAGTTTCATCATCTTTGTGGTTCTGTATTAGACTGTTTCAAGCAGCTGCCTGAGGTCATTCCTGAACTGAAGCGTTCAAAACTGGACACAGTATTCCAGATGAGGATTCACCAGAGCCGAGGATGAGGAGAACCTCTCCTGATCTACTAGTCACACACCTCTAATACACCCCAGGATGCTACTGATCTAGGCCACAAGAGCACATTGCTGGACAATGGTCACCATATTGTCCACCAGCAGTCCTGAGTCCTGGTGGACAAGAGTTTCTTATTTTATAATCCAGGCTAATTCAGGGGAAAAAAAAACCCCACAAAATTAAACAAAAACAACCCCAAAAAACACAAAACCAAACAAAAAAACCCACAAAAAATTTTAAATTTATCTTGGGTTTTTTGAATAGATTAAATAAATATCACAATATTGTAAAATTTGCCTGTAAAAAAAACTTGATATTATCACACGCTTTGCTTGTTTGTTGATTTTTAACTTACAGCCCAGACAAACATATAGCATAATAAAAAGAAAGTGTCTTGAAGAGTTCATTATAGGTTATGTGAACGATGATTTTTTATCACCAGTAATTCATCTTGCACAAGTTCAGTGACTATGTGTACATCATCAGATTTTTAAATAGGACAAATCTGTTACATCTTCTTAGGTGTGGAATTACATCTTTAATGGCTTTACTAGAGCAATCTGTAGTTTTCTGTCTGGGTATGACTATACCTGGATACACACAGGGGAATATTATTTATTGAAGGACTTAATTTTACTACACTTAATGGGTGATGCCCAAAGGACCAACGGAAATGTCAGAAGTAAACTGAGCCATACCAAAACTGAGCAGAAAAACTGTCGGGGCATAGACTGAATGGAGTTCTAATTACTTTAAGAAAGCCACATTTTAGAAAGAGAATGGGAACAAGTTCTCATTTTATAACAAGTTTACATATTTTTTACTGAAAATCCTGACAATAAGACCCAGTGCAGATGATTACAAAACTAAATTCTTACTTGCAAATGAAAATACAAATTTCAGCTATGGGAGCTCTCTATCAATCAGTGGAAAGTGGGAATAAATATTTTCTTCTGGTTAATTGCAGAGCTCATCTTGTCCACAGCACAGGTAAGTGAATTACACAAAATATATAATCTGATCTTTAAGACATCAAGGTTTTAATTCACTTTTTTTTTTTTTTAATCTATGAAAAGGATACCACATTAATTCCATACTGAAGTAATCCTCAGTTGATCTTAGTTCCCCTGAATTCTGAACTGATTCCCCACAGGATAACTATATTTACATGTTGAAACAAAATATTCTTGAATTGTTTTCCAGTTTTTTGGTTTTGTTTTTTTTTGTCATTTAAGATTCATCCATCCCATCTCAGTCAGCTAGAAATAAGATACTAAAACCAAGAGCTGGCTGCCCCTTCTTTTCTCAGAGGGGAGAGAAAACACTGAGTAAGAACCATTCATTTTACCAGATTTGAAGTTGTAACCCAGAGTTCTCAAGTTAAGAGAGGTGAATTGCATCATAAAGGAAAATCACAGAATCACAGCTCTAGAATTATTAGCAGATTTTAAAGGTAAGCAGAAAAGAACACTTTGGAAAAGTAAATTTGGTGAACAAATGTTATATATATATCTATCTTTCAGAATGTTTAAAAAACTGTGGGGGTTTGATTGAGTGAGTTTGTATTGGGATTTTTGGAACAAAGTAAACATTAAATCCAAACATTTTTATTTGCAGGTTCCAAGACCTTACCCAAGGGGCAATTTGTGATTAACAAAATGATGAAAAGCTATTTGTTCACAATTATAATTCTGTAGGAATCACATCATGACAATGTAAAAATGGAAAACTTCTAATTTCCCATTTTCTTCCCACTACTTATATTTGAATTATCTTTTTTCAAATGTATAAAAATACCATTGAACAAATTGAAGCTCAGAAAGCACCTGAATTTGGATTTTTCTAAAATAAGTCTTACACACTAAGAGCTTCAGTGGAATACATATACACAGTTAATAAGTCTTGTTTTGGAAAGTACACTTGAAGACTTCTACCTTCAAATACTTATTTGATTTCTTCAATCTGTGGAACATTAGAGAACTTTTACCTCCAACATAACAATAGCAGTTATTTCCCTATATATATATAGATAGCATAAACATCAATTCTTTTTTTTTTAAGACTGAGTTTAACATCAAGTTAACTTCAATTGTACACATGAATTTCAATTTCTGAATTAATACCTCAAATCTGCATTGAAATGCATTTAAATGATAAATTTTAATAATAAAATCAAGGTCATGATAATCAGGTTTTACATTTCAGATCAACCTCCTATATGTAAAGGGAATTGGAATTTTCCTAACATAGTCTTCAAATGGGTCTCTAAATTTTCATACAGTTGTCAATTATAACACATGAAAGAGATAACCACATTGTTTATGAAACTTCCCAAGCCATTCTGGCAGGCTCTTTCCAGATCCAATATTACAATATCTCCTTCTGGCAGCATCAAAATTATACTCAAAAAATTCACTCAAGATTTCACAATCAGGTAAGCAGTTAACTATAAGGTGCAGCAGCAGCAAAGCCTAATATTTTTATTTAATCTTAACTTTTTTCATAGCTACCAAAATTAATAATTAGTTTATAGAGTAAATACTGTGAAATATTACCAAAAAATAGGGCCTGACAGCTATTGGATATATTCTTCTAATTTAATGGATATTGAGAAATCTCCATGCTTCAAATTTTTTATTCCAATACTAAAAAAAATTAAAAAAAAAAATTGAAAGACAGCTATTATTCATTGCAATCTAACTGTTAATTGCTTTTAATAAACAGACACTGTTCTCATTCAAACTGAAGACTCATTACATTGGTGCCAAGCATAAAGGGCCTTCAGACCACATGAAAGTCAGGATCTTAGCCTATGATACAAAGATAGCATAGGCTAATCTTCCACAGTATAACAAGTAAAAGAAACAAGCATATTGATTCTATAAGCATGGGATATCACTGTAGTGTTGTTTGTATTTCTTTTTACCTTCCACATCAGTTAATCCAGCTCCCAACTGCTTTACTGGTTCTTGTCCGTTCTGGCTCATCTTCCCTCTGTTAAAAGATATGGTGGTAGTTGTCAGTAAAACCAGTAAGAGAGATCTAAGAAGATAATGTATCCAGGCCAGTGAGGCTTGGTTCCATATAAAAATACAAATGTCATAGGAATTCATTTAAAAAAACCCAAACAAACAAAAAAACAAACCCAGATAAGTAAAAACACAGACATATATTTATACCTAGATATATAGATTTAATTTCAAGAAAACAAAGTAGACGGTAAGGTTTTTTCTGCTATGTGGACAGATCATTTAAGAATATATATACACACACACACACATACATATATATAATTTTTTTTTCCTCTTTTGGTGACAACTACAATCACTTCTTGCTAAGCCTGTACATTCTTATAGAACGAGGTCATCAGGTGCTGTCTGCAACCTGTTCCACATCATCATGAGGTTACACAAACAGTTTGTGTATCTCCTCTCCCCATTTTATCCTGTTGTAGTGACCAGTGAAATATACAATAAGGAGCCACAACTTTGGTATTTGATCTGCAATAATATTATTTCAAAGGTAAGGCATGTTTGTGGCTGTTATCACCCTTAAATCATTGCTTTTACATTGCAGTTTAGGTTTAACAGAAGAAACAATTCAGTACTGAGTCTTACATTAAACTTAAGGTAAGATAAGTGGAATAAATCATGCTCTGGATGTGCCTGTCTTTCACTGCTGGACATTAGAAAGAACTTGGATGTCTAGATGTCTATTTTCAGCAACACAAGTTAGGTAAAATATAACCTATCTTTAAACATTCCTGTTGCAAACTCTAACTCATTATTACAACCACTCTTAAACACATTGGCTACTGTGAGATGTTTTTGTTTCTGTTTGGCTTTCTCTCTTAAGACTGACATGCTGTAATAGAGAATATAAGACATTATCTTCAGATCTATGTGGTTCCTTTGGGATAAAAGGGTGAACACTGTGCTGTCCAATTCCATAATAAACTCAAAGTAGCATAGAACTCCTGGGTTTAAGGTGAATTAAAATTCCATTTGGACTGAAAATTATTATTTTCCTTTTCTGTGAAGCAACACTTCATAAAACATTGCATATAGGATACAAGAAATATTTGTCCTTAGGACACATTGTTCAGTTGCTTTTCACATAACTTTACAGCCTTTGAATTGGTTATGCAATGCAAATGCATAGAGAATATGGTCTTTATCAGAGATGGTAACACGAGTAACTTTAAGGGTTATTGCAGATGGATAACAAGAATATTTTAAAAATCATATCTCCAAAATAGAAAGACTTTACAAGATTTATTCTGCTGAGTATAATTGTATATAATGATTAATTTCCCTTGGTAATTATAACAACATTTAATACTGGCAAGTATTCTAATCAGTTACCTCATCAAACAATTCCCATGGTGTCACTATTTAATTCTTTTATTTTGCTTCATGATTAAATGTTCCTATTATTAAAAGCCTTCGGACTAAAGAGTTTAGAACTCAGCCTAATACTTTTGATAGGGCAGAAAATGAGTCTAAACAGGGAGCTTATAACAAAAAATATTTTTATATGTCACACCACATAAAATTATTTAGTTTACCTAATGTTTCACATCCAATTCTAAGCTGCAGTCCTATGAAATTATTGTACAAGGTCAGAGTCCCTGAAGTCATTAGCAAGCCACTGTGAATGCAAATGTTGACTAGAATTTCAATTATATGTATATTGAGATGTATAAGAATTTTTACCCAGACTTGAAAATGGAAACAATTACCTATTTTAAAATATTCTCCCTAGGAATGATCCCAGAGGCTTCTGATGGTAGACAGCAATTTTGTCATTCATTTTCATTATATTGCTATGTAAACCCCTTGAGGCTAACATGCAAGAGAGGACATTTCTTCTCTCTATAAATGTCTAATGTTATCTTTAAAGTCTCTGTTTAATCTCAGCATATGAAGGATTTACTTTAAAAATACCATGATAAAATAAAAAAAGGTAAACAAAAAAACCCAATCTAGCTGTAAGGCTTGATATATTTTATTTAAGTAGGTAAAAATTATGACAGCAAATAACTACACAAGAAAAGCTTGAGTAATAGAGTCTTCTTACAGCTTTTCAGGAGAGATGGGGCTGGTCTCAGGCTTAAGAGACTGCTGGATCAGTCCAAATATCAAATAGCTGTAGATATTGCTAGACAATAGACAGTAAGTGACACTATTTGGACTCATATTTGGGAGATGTGAACTAAAACTTCTACTGAGAGCTCCATCTTGTGTTTCTCTGCACAAACATCTCCACTTTTCTCATTAGGAATGACAGCAAAATAATTTTCTTTTAAGATTGTCAAATCTAATTGAAGACTGTCTTCTTGCCACTGGGAAGTACAACTCATTTTAGAACAGAACAAGACAAATTAAAATTTCAGTGAGAATTAAACAGTTGACAATTACAGCCTGAGCTCACATTAGCCTCCTAGATTCCATAGATGAGATTGGAATATTAGATTTGTGTCTATTTTCCTTTTAGCTGCTAGCAAAAAAAAAAAAAAA
>VWZI01023036.1:67400-109801 GCA_013396835.1 Psilopogon haemacephalus
GAGTTTATTTTGTAAAATAATGTAAATACATGAAAATGTTCCGGTGAATAGCTTTTTTAACTTATTCATATTTTTAAAGTAAGTTTATATCAAACTCTTGTGATTAATAATTCAGGACTCCGAGGGAAAAGGGGAAAAAAATTGCATCCCGGAGAAAACTGTGCAACAACTATTGCAGACACTGAAAGAGACATGAATCATATAATGGTTTAGGTTGGAAGAGACCTCAAACATCATCTAGTGTGTGTCCCCACACTCCTCCCCCCTCTTCCCCCCACTAGAACAGGCCTCATCCAACCTGGACTTGAACACCTCCAGGGAGGGAGCATCTACTACCTCCCTGGGCAGCCTGACACAATGAGAGTGTCTCACCACTCTCATTGTAAAGAACTTTCTCCTAACATCTAGTTTGAATTTCCCCTCTTCCATTTTAAACCCATTAACCCTCATCCTGTCATTACAAGACTTTGTAAATAGCTCCTCCTCAGCCTTCCTGTAATGAATACCAACAAATATTTTGAGACCAGTCAATCTATAAAAGTTTCAGGACAGGAACATCATTGATCAGGAGAAATTTTCCTATGAAGGATTATGAATTAAATTTTTAAACAAAACTTCATGCTGCCTGAGTTGAGGGGAGAAAAAAATCCTGGCAGAAGGTTTCTCTGTGGAGTGGTTAACTATGTAAAATATTTGAAAATTAAATAACTTTGTAGGATCATTACACTGATAGTGGGTTGATAGTTTCTACAGGGACTCTATCCCAAAATGCTTCTACAACCAGGAACTCCCACTTTTAACAACTTGGGAAAAGTTGAGTTTTACACAGAATCTGAATTCATTTGCACTAGTAACACTTCTTTCTAGAATATGTTCAGTCTGAAAACTTATTCTAAGTATTCTCAGGCTTACAAAGGTTGTGCTTCTAAAACACAACCCAAACACCTACATCAAAGGCTGAGACTAGCACCTATCCTGTATGACAGCATTACATGAGGTTGAGGAAGAGGTTTGGTTGGTTATTCACAATTCAGTGCTCAACAAAGCAGAATAATAATATGACCTCAGACATTCTCCTCAGTTAGCTGCTATTCTTTTGTATAACTCAAGTCTGCAAAGGAAACTGTAAACCATGACTGGCAAGTTAAAGGGCTATACGTAATCAGTGCACAGAGAATACAGTATATTAAAGGAAAAGCCTTACATTCTTGGGATGGGAAATAGATTATTCTCTGCTGTGGCACTGCTGCTGCCTTCACTATCCATGCTGTATCCACTGCCAAAACTACTGACCGATGAGCCAGTGGAGACAGAACTTTCTGCAGGTCGATGATTAGTAGACCTTGCTGTACAGGGTGGGAACAGTGAGTTAGCAAAAGCCTTGTAAGACGTGAGTACCATCCATGTCAAAAGAAAACAACATTAATTAATCAAAATCACATGCTGCAAACACGTTCACTTTTTTACTTTATGTTCCAGTATTATGTTATCATCTTTTGTAGCTGATGTTTATTTTCACATAGAATATGCTGTTCTAAACCAAATTGTATCCCATCACATTTTTCTCCAATTGTGTTAATAGTTCAAAACAACACCCTGAAGGAAGAAAAGAATGGGTTATGTTGATTAACTCTGCATTTCTGATTAAAGCTACAGAAAACCGGTTATTAATCTGAAACATTTCATATGGCAATCTTGCAAATATCCTCATATTCCTCATGAAACATTCTTTGTATTCAATGATTTTGAGGAGAGGAAGCTGAAAGGAAATGAAAGTACAACATCTATAGTCACAGGGTGTAAGAAGGCCTCCACCCCTCTACAGACAGAATACAGTTACTACATTATATTTCTCAACCTGCTCCTACCTATCTGGATTTCTCTTACCACATGCCTACAATTTTAATGTATATGTTTTGATGGGACATGCTGTAAACTTGTTTAAAACCATTTAGTGTAGAAAACACACACCAGCATATGTTACATCAGGTGCCTTATTTTGGGTTTCAAATATTATGGTACTACACAAACAATTCTTACAAGATTCAACCTTCAGCAAGTTGAGAAATATAAACAAAAAAGGACATGGTGACATAGCACATAATATCTACTGTTCCTGTATTAATTCCCATGTTGAATAACAATTGTCCGAGAATATTAATACCTTTCTTTTTATGTCCTTTACTACATCAATTATTGCCATTGTTCATCTACTACAACTGGCTGAGGGTATATACTGACAATAAAAATTACTTAATTTTCTGTGAAAGCTTAGTAAAGTTTTATGTTATTTTGGTGAACTAGTACAAGTAGTTAGAAGAGAGTCTTCTTCAAACAAGAAATTTGTCAAATATCTTAATGGAAATTACTTCATATAAGGGCCAGGCCTCAACAGTGATTTGCATAAAACTGGTAACTAGTATTATTTATGTCTGACTGAATGAATAATGTATTTGGTGAGGACTGCTGCATGCTGCCTAATGCAGGACCAGGATGCTGAGTGTGTCTCCTCAAACTTAACGCAAAACCAGATACTTGCATAATTGAAACTAGAAGAGCAAAATTAAATAAATCACATGGCATCAATCTCTGGTTCAAACTGTGAGTTAAGACATAACTCCTATGCTGCAAAGTGATTCTTTGCTGCTAACCCAAGCACTTACATAACTTTTGAGTCTCTTCGCTTTCACTTATTCTATACAGCCACAGAATCTGTCGGTCTCAATTATTTTCAGACAAAAATATTCTTTATCTCTATTTCATTATTCGATACTTCTTCACTGTTAACAGAAACACATAAGCTATACAATCATAGTGTGATTAGTAGATAATCTCATCTGGAGAGAAGGTCACCCATGTTTTCACCAGCGGACAGCCAGAGCACAGCAGTGTGCCCTCTTCAGGCAGCTGCTAGTAGTGATTTCTCTATCACTGAATTAGTGATACTGTGGGTGAATTTTAATGGCTAGGGTGGCAAAGCAGCAAAGTCTTGAAGGTAAATGTCAGGAAAGAGCAAGATTTCAGGGAAGAGAAGTCAAGAGGTCAAGTGCTCTTTTACACAGCCTGTTCATAACTAATCCATAACTTCAGACGACTGGAAAGCCACTACAAAACTCATGGAAACCATGAAAATATAATATCAGCACCAAAAAACATCATTAGGCCTTTCCCTAGACATGGATTTGCTTAGTGCAGCAACAAAAATTTTGTCTGAAAGGGTCATTCATATCCAGGCTCTTACTTTTGTTGACTGCTGGAAAAGGTAGAGTCTGGAATAATTTCTTATGTTTTTACTGTTGAACCTATAAAATCAGTAAGAACTTCGAATTTAGCTGAAGCCAGAGAAGCTTGAATGATGCCTTTAAAATTTGGTTTGGAAGTTTTGCTACATCTATTTATAATCAAAACACAGTTCTTTCTTTTGAAACAGCTGTATCCTAATTAAACATTCAGTATAATTTATTTTTAGTTTCTCTACTGTTTTGACCAATTTACATCTTTTTCTGTATTGATGCTAATTTTTTCCCTGTAAGATCTCTTTTTGAATGGTTATAATGGATCCAAGTTTAGATTCCCAACTGGATTTTGAAATTTCTGAGTTCAAATTTTATTTTATTTTTCCTGTTTGCTTTATGCAAGTAATGAACTACAGCATCATTCTAAGAAGAGAAATTAAATCCACAAATATATTTACAGCTGATTTATGACAAATTAAGGATCTGGGTACAAAGAATGCCTCCATCTGCTTCCTCTATATATCTATATTTTCTGCAGGCTGCCCAGGGTCACAATGAGTCTGATCTTGAATGTTTCCAGGGACAGGGCCTCAAACGCATCCCTGGGCAACCTGTTCCAGTATTTTACCACTCTCATTGTAAAGAACTTCCTCTTCATGTCCATCCTAATTCTACCCTGCCACTCATGCTATCACAAGCCCCTCTAAACAGTCCTTCCTCTGCCTTCCTCTAGGTCCTCTTTGGATATTGAAATGTGGTGATGTGGTGGTGCCTGCTGTAAACCAATATTCTGTCTGAGAGTTAGAATAACCATGGTGAACTTTGTTGTCTCTGAAATTTAGAACTTGTTTCCTGCTCATGTGTAAGGGACTAGTTTGTACATATATTTGCAGTTTGAAGAGATGCAGATGTTGTCTTAGTTACTTTAACAAGAAAATATTAATTCAATGTGGCATTTGTCTAGCCTTGCTAGCCTACATAAGGTCTGTGAAGCCCTCTAAGTGTCAGAGCAGTCATCACTTTGCTTGGCCAATTAAGTTCCTACCCACATAAAGGAGAAGCAACTAAAGCTGGGTTAGAGCACATTAATTTCTGAATTGCAAATCTTCTGCTTACAGTTGCCTACACTAGAAAATATCTAGAAAATGGGGTTAAGAACTAGATGATCCTTGTGGTCCCTTCCAAACCTGACTGACTCTATGATTCTATGATCTAAGTTCTCTGGTTCTGACATCAAAGCTCCAGCAGGAAGTGTCTTAATCTGCAGAGAGTTTTAATATTTGCATATGCATTCACTGTGGTGCAAGGACTGGATATTCTGTTTGAGTGCCACAGAGCTGCCTGAGAACATAAGTTGTAGTCTTGCTTTACTTAAATATACAGTGATAATCTGAATAGAAACTTCTGCACAGGAACTTTCATTGCCTGCTTCCTTGTTCTTTGTTTTTTTCAAACAATTTCCTAGTTCTTAAGAAAGAAAAATACTGAAATTTAAATACTTCTCATATGCAAGGTCTTGCTGTCAATTACATGCAATGCAGAAATTTACCATTTTTAGAATTAGGGAAAGAGTCAGCAGATGGAAGAGACTAAGCTTAACTGAAGATCATTGCCCAATGTCATCACTTGTCCTCTTTCATAAAGAGAGGAGAGATTTCTTCCCACCTCCAGACCCTTCCTTGTGAACTTTTTATGCAGTTTACTCAGTGCTTGGTACTTTTAAAAATCATAACTTCAGTGATGTCTGGGCTGTCCTTCCACTGAGCCACAAAGAATAGAAATGCTTCCTCTGAAACAGGATACAGAGCATTGGAAGAGGCTGCCCAGAGAGATTGTGGAGTCTTCTTTTCTGGAGATGTTCAAAACCTGACAGGATGCAATCCTGTGTGGCCTGTCCTAGGTGATCCTGCTCTGGCAGGGAAGCTGGACTGGATGATCTCTGGAGTTCCCTTCTGATGCTTAACATTTTGTGATTCTGCAATATCTTTAGTATTCTGCAGGTACTACAGAGTATGAAAAAAGACTTTTTCTTTCAACAGAGTGCTATTTCACCAGGTGTTCCCTTACACCTTATTGGAAAAGAATTGCTGAGTCAAGAAAATGAAGGTTAGCATTGCCTTTATCTTTGAGATCCATTTTATTTTTTGTTTGTTTGTTTCTTTTTCAAATACTTATTCTTCTTTTTTGCAAAATATTTGTTGAATGTATCTATGGCAAAAAAAATATGCTTATGTTTATTTTAGACTTATAGACCCCGATAAAGAATGAAATTTTATAATCAAGGAAAACAGGTAAGTCTTGTATTAAAATCAGTAAGAAAAGAAAGAATGGGAGATGTATGGTTTCATCTTTCAGAAAAGTCTGTTTTTACAACACAGAAGATGCTTTTTATAAAACCTAGTTGAAGAGGTAATTCACACAAGACCTATAGTCATGAACTGTCAAATTACTCAGTAGCAAAATGGAAATAATTCAGCACTGTCAGCCACTCCAGGCATTCTTCTACAATGGTTCCTGTGGATAAAAGAAGAGCAGACTCAAGCAGAACTTACTGCTGGAGATTAAATTCTAGTTCTTCCCTTTTTTCAAGTATCTGTCTAGAAGCAGAAATAGAACTGTTGAAATGCATTTGCCTCTAAGTAATGAAAAAAGTTCTTTATAGCTGGCAGTCTTGTGAGAAACCCAGGGTCACAAGAAAGGCTTACACCATACTGAGTCGTCTTAAAGAGATGTAAGCCCACAAGAGCAGGTGAGAACACTGATCTGCTTTGGATCAACAGGCCGAGTACGTCACACAGAACTTTCTGACTGAACTTTGCCTACTTTTCACTCTCAGATCCCTTGTTCCAAGTCTTCAGCTTTGAGCTGCCCCCAAATGCCAGTTGACCTGTTTTCATGAAAGGTTTCCTGTCACTAAAAGTAAATGCTGTTCACAATTGCTCCATAAGGTTCTGCAGTGTAAAACCCTGTTTCTAGTTGCATCTTTTGTGAACTGGCAACAGAATGGGGATACGTACATGATTGATCAAAGGCATATATACCTCCAGTCAGTTCTGATAGTTTTCCTCATTCTTCTTCCTAGACCATGGTCTCATCCATTTCAGCCATGTTTGTATATTACACATGGCTTTGACCCCACGCTGAGCAGTGATACTTTGTGAAATCTCAGCAAAACTCTTTACAGAGTAGCTTACCATTTAAAGTGCGGAATGGCAGAGCAACACTCATCTTAAACTGCTTTCGGAATTTCTTTACCCAGCAGAGCAATTCTGATGAAACTATTTTCTTTCATGTGCTCCATAAGGTTAGGCTATCACCTAATAGACTTTTGAAATAAGAGTTATCAAATGAAGAATCTGAGCAATTTCCTAAAATTACATGTCAGCTTAAAATAGTGAAAGAGTAAATAGCAGGAATAGCCAAAGCAGGATGTGCCAGCTATTAGACTGAAACACGATTCAGAGACTCAGATTATTGCTGTCTGCGGAGAGGAAGGACAAACTGTTCCTGTTTTGATAATGATTCTTGGAAATGGGTTATTTGAAGCAGTATGAAGGCCCATTTAACTTGGAAATTAAGTGACTAGTGAAGCTAGGTTTGAAACAGCTTTGGGAAGTAAATTATTTAAAGTGTGAAAAAGAAAAAAGAAAAGCTTAAATTACTGTAGGAAATTAAAATGTGGCATGGCCTATTAAAAGTGTGAAAGTGGGTATAAACCTAAATGAACCCCAAATAAGCAGGTATTTAAATTCACATACCTAGTTCAAAAGATATATAGAACCTAGGAGTCAGTTTCATTTCACTCCACATTGTTGCTAGTATCAGTAAATAGAGTTTAGTGATAAGGAAAATTACTGTCTATTTTAATTTCTTACAGCTAAGCAGATAGAAATTACACAGTGCTGGCTCAGACTGGCATCATGGACTTCAGAGAGCTAGCAGTATTTTGATACCTCCATCACATCATATTTCTCTGTAGCTTTGACCTGTCATGCTGACATTTCCAAAAATAACAGAGCGTTAGGAGTTGAAAGGGACCTCTATAAATCAGTCAGGCCAAAGCAGGATCACCTAGGGGAGGGTGGGTTTTGAAAGTCTCCAGAGAAGGAAACTCTGCAACCTCTCTGGTGAGCTTGCTCCAGTGCCCTCATGGTAGATAAGTGTCTCCTCATGTTGAGGTGAAATCTGTGTTCTAGCTTGTGCCCATTGCTACTTGTGCTAATACTGGACACCACCGAAAAGAGCCTGGCGCCTACCCCTCAGGTACTTGTAGACATTGATAAGATCCCCTCTCAGCCATCTCAAGACTCAACAGTCCCAGGTCTCTGTCTTTCTTCATAGCAGAGATGTTAAAATCCTGCAATTATCCTCATAGCTCTCTGTTGGACTCCTTCCAGTAGAACCCTCTTTCTCTTGAACTGTGCATCCCAAAACTGGACACAGTATTCCAGGTGTGGCCTCAGCAGGGCAGAGCAGTTAGGAAAGAGAACCTCCCTAGACCTCATGAACACACTTTTCTTAATGCATCCCCAGATGCCTCTTTTCTAGAAGAAAATATTGCTGTCTCATGAAGAACTTGCTGTCCACTAGGACTTTTGTCAAAGTCATTCGACCAAGGGAATTAAAAGCAGTTATGCTGCCTTCTCAACTAAAGTATTTTAAATCTGAGTTCTTTGGGGGGTGTAAACTGACAGGCTTATTTCGGTACAACAGAGAAAACGCTTAGCTTTGTAACTAAGAGTATCAGCTCGGACAGCAGACCTCCCTCTGACCAGTCAAATAATATGGCACACACGTACTTGGAAAGTAGCTGCTCAGGTTATCACAGAAAGCTTTTTATAGTGTGAAAGATTAAATGTTCTCTGTGAGACAGGAGAAATAAGTAGGTTCTGAGTACATGCACTAAATTTGGAGATTTTTCAGAAAATAATATGATTTTAAATTCCCAGAGATTGGGGTTAAAAAAAACACCCAACCTTTCTATTACAGAGTTTAAAAATAGAGGAAAAATAAACAGAAATTTCTGGAGAAATAGATTGTTTACATTACCTATTTTAATGACTGTGTTCGGACCTTTAACTGAAACACGTGGTGTTTTCTCTAAAGCTTTATCATTTGCTAATGCAAGTCAATGCTATAGCAGTGCTTTTTTTCCTGGCAGGTTCCTCATTTCTTTAGTTGGGTTTTTAAACATGGGCCAAACAAGGTGCATTTGGCATCCACCATCATATGATGTTCAAGAAACAGTGTATTGTCATGAAGCTTCTCCTTCATGAGGGAAAGCATGGAAGAATGCATATAACTACGACAATTTTCAGGCTTAAAATCATGGAGCTACTTAAATGTTAATTTATTATTCTCTGAAGATCCTAGGAAAAATAAAAATAATTTTCTAGAAATCTTCTTTAGTGATGAAATATTTTCCTTGTTGTTGGCCACTGCATATTCTGAGTTAATAAAGGACTTTGTTTTAAATTGTACAATCATTGTACCTTTTGGGACAAAAGTATCACCTCTTTCTTTGCACATAACAAGGAGTTTGTTGAATTCTACCCATTAAGGTATATCCATGTAGAGACCACCAGCTCTGTGTATTTCAAAACCTAACCAGTTATGTAGATTAATACTAGCTACATAGGGAACACTTCTTAATGTGCTCTGAACTTAACTGGAAATTACACTTTTAACTATTCTAGTGAAGCAGACCTTGTGCATCTTTCTACTTCCAATGGATACTAAAAGTAAATTTTGCTATTTATCTTTTTTTTATTCACTTCACTAGAAGTCCTCAAAATTAAAGCATGTAGGTCATTCTTGTAAAACTATTAATTGGCATGGAAAAGGCATTTTATATAAATAACTACATTGCAGATACCTATACTGGTCTATATGCACATGACTAAAGAAATGGCAATTATTATAAGCATAAGTCTGCCTCTTTAAATATTTGAAGAACTCTAATCTATTATGCTTGAATCTGCCCAGAAAAAAAATTATAATGGGATACATTACTGACTTAAAAAGAAGTGGACTGACTGACAAACAAGCTGTGCTAGCACATGCTGTTTGTGTATTTGGGGAGTGGTGGTGTTTTTTCAAATGTCTAAAAACGAAAAATGCAATGAATGCTTTCAACATGGACTAGGCATTGATTATTCCAAAGGCTGAAACGTCTCTGCTATGAGGATAGCCTGAGGGAGCCTGGAAAAGTGATGTCTCCAGAGGGATGTTAGAGCTGCTTTTCAACACCCGTAGGGATCCTATGGGAAGGCTGAAGAGGGACTTTTTCTAAGGGTGTCTAACAGTAGGACAAGGTGGGGAATGGCTTTTAGCTCAGGAAGAGTAGGTTTAGACTGGGTCTTAGAAAGGAATTCTTCAGTGAAAGGGTGATGAGACTCTGAAATAGGCTGCTTGGGTAGGTTGTGGATGTCTCCTCCCTGGGGGTGTTCAAGACCAGGTTGGATGATGCCTTGAGGAGCTGAGTCTAATTGAGAGGTGGCCCTGACCATGGTGCAGAGGGTTGAGAAATAATCTCTAAGGTCCCTCCCAACCTAATCCATTCTATGATCCTATGATTTACAGTATTTCAAAACTGAGTCATGCAGGGGACAATACACAGATTTCTGTTGAATGTAGATGAATATTTTGTAAAAAATCAGGTTGTTTGTATTTTTGTTTGTTTTTTCCAAATATGAAATCAAATTAACTCAAACCTAATCATTGCTTTCTCCCTGTTGCTTGGATCTGTTGTAAATGCTGCCTTCAAATGGCTGACTCTGAAATGTTACTGTTTCTCTGTGAGGGATGTGATGGAAATGCATGTTAGGAAATTGGTTTCTTTGCAGATCATACTTTTATCTCTCACAGGCAACAAGAAAATGGTACTTCAAGATTTATTTCCAATAAATTAAATAATGGAATAATGGAGTTTACAAAAGTGCTGAACAAAACCCAGTGTTGTCTGTTGTAGCTTCATCGTAATTTTTAAGCACACACACATATATATATATAATTAAAAAAAATTAATACAGAAATAGTTAAGCCAAATAAAGTGATGCAAGTCCTTTGTACTCACAAAGTATAATATGTATATCCTAGGTGCTAGGATGGTTTTTTTTTAATGATTACTTTTAATCACACAGTTCATCACTGACCAAATGCATTCAGTAGAAACAGTTCTAAGTGCTGTAATTAGACAAAGATTTCTCTGGGGCATTCTAGGAATGACTAAGGGTTCTTGTTTTATTTTTTCTTGTTTTATATTTTCTGGGGCTTTGGTTTCTTGGTTAGTAGTTTTTTTGGTTTTTTTGTTGTTGCTTGTGGGGTTTTTTGTTTAGGGGTTGTGGGGATATTCTTTGGATTTTTTTGGGTTGGTTGGTTTGGGGTTTTGTTTGTTTGTTTGGTTGTTTTTTTTATTTTCAAATGCCAATTCAATTTCTGTTAAACAAACCAAACCAACTAAACCAACCAAAAAAACAAAGAATGTGCTGTGAGACTAAGTTAAAGGAGAAAACTTTTTCTGAGGATCCTTAGGTAGAGAAGGATTGATGATCACTTATAGCATAGAATTTTTCCTATCACCCTTGTGGGAATCTTGCTAAATTAGAGACTAGGGCTGAAAAAGAACAAAAAGATTTTCTATAAAATGCTGTTCTCTGAAAAATTCAGAGGGAAATAGCCGTGTTGCAAAATAATAATAATGTTGTGTATTATTTGCAATGGCTTTCTTGATAACGGTCTTTGAAATGTAGAGACAAGGAAAAAAAAATTACTAACTTGACAAGATGACTGTTCCAGCCCATAAAACCATTTCCTAATGGGTTCTTTTCCAGGTGAAAATAGAATAGGCTGTAAGTGGGGTGGATATCACAACCATGCAGCATCCCTGTAGGAAAGGACTTTCAAATTGATCATACCTTGATATTAATTGTTTGCAAATTCTCTTAATTTGCAGAATTTTTGAACTGCAGGGAAAACCCTCTCTTTCCTTTAACACTTCTTCCTCATGCAAACAACTCCATAGGTTGAAAGCTGATTTGAACACCTCTGGTGCTTTTTCTGTTCAAGATCATAATCTCTTCTTGCTTTACCTACAGACTCCACAAAACTGCAATTAACTCATCTTGCCTTTTGTTCCTACTGAAACACATTAACCTCCAAATGGTAATTATTGGCCCACCTCAGATGAATAAATTAGGACAATTTAGTTTTGGTACAAGAAGAATAAGCCAAAACTTCTCAGAGACCTGAAACCAGACTTCCAAACTATGTGTAGGTGACTATGCGTTGCATAGGTTTGTCATGAGTGGAAAGATGAAAGGACCCAGTCTCTTCATAGTAAATCTAACCTCATTTATATTTTAGTGATATTAATGTGGGCTGCTATTCCCACAACTTTCTTTGATGCTTCAAATATTGCTGAGCCAAATGCCTGTCAATACATATCCTTTTGGCAATTTAAAAAGTCAAGAAGCTTGTGTAACAGTTCAGTGGCAAGCTAGCTTAGATTTTTCCTATAATGAAAGTATATTTGAACCTTGATATCACAAGTACAAGGTTTTAGCAACACTTGTCAATGCCAAAGGCATCACAAGATTACAAGTCTTTGTGAGAAATCTCTACAGACACAACACCTTAAAAGATCATAACGGTTATGCAGACTTCTGTAGTATACACCCAGAGAATAGCATAGGCCTTTCACTCACAATATCTGAAAAAGTTCTATAATACCCTCTGGTCTCTGTCTGAAGTGAGCATCTAGAGTTGAGATGTAGGGTAAGACAATATGCAGGTAGGTGGATGCACAGGTGTGTAGATATATTTATGGAAGAATTCTATAGACTGTCATAAGAAACAACTTGCTACTTCTAAATATGATGTTTAAAACTGTCTGTAGTTTGCCCTTGTTAATTAGCTATTTCAACATCACACCAGTTATTTTAATGACTTGTTGCCTGCAGGGTATACTGACTGAAGTATTGTTCTCTCTTTCTCTTCTACAACCTTCTAATGTTTTTAATGAAATTGAGAGCAGTCCTGCAGAAACGGACTTGGGGATGCTGATGGATGAGAAGCTGGACATGAGCCAAGAGCATGTGCTTGTAGCCCAGCAGGCCAATGGCATCCTGGGTTGCACCAAAAGAAGTGTTGCCAGCAGGTCCAGAGAGGCAATTCTGCCACTTTATACTGCCCTGGTAAGACCTCACTTGGAAGTGCTGCATCCAGCTCTGGAGCCCTCAAAACAGGAAGGACATGAACCTGATGGAGCTAGTGCAGAGGAGGGCCACAGAAGGCTGGAGCACCTCTGCTACAAGGACAGATTGAGGGAGCTGGCATTGTTCAGCCTGGAGAAGGCTCCAGGGAGACCTAATGGCAGCCTTCCAGTACCTAAAGGGGGCCTACATGAAGGCTGTAGAGGGACTGTTTACAAAGGTCTGTAGTGATAGGAGGAGGGGCAATGGTCCGAAATCAGGGAAGAGTAGATTTACATTGGATGTGAGAAACAAGCTCTTTAGCTTGAGGGCAGTGGAACAGTGGAACAGGTTGCCCAGGGAGGTAGTTGAGGCTGCATCCCTGAAAATATTCAAAGTTAGACTTGACAAAGCTCTGAGCAACCTGATTTAGTGGAGGATGTCCCTATTGACTACAACAGGCTTGGACTGTATGACCTTTGGAGGTCCCTTCCAATCCAAACCATTAGATGATGCTATGATTCTTAACCGGACCATGGTGTGCAATGGTGTTGACGAAAATATTTTCAATGAATTGTGAGAGTTTGATAAGGGATTACAGCACAAGAGAAGATCTGAGAGTCCAGTCTGCACATTTATTTGGATAATCCCTCAGATTCCATGGAAATAAACAACAGGCTCCAGAAGTCAAAAGAACAGTGCCAATTTCAACCAGTTGAGATTCTGGCTCTTTATTTGTGACAAGGGGAGAAAGTGAGGTATGGCATTTAGGCATGATGTACAAGTGCATACAGATAGAAAACAGTTTTTTTAGGATGCTGATAGGGAAGTTATCAAGAGATTGAGCTGTACATGGAGCAAAATTTTCCTTTCCACTGGTGGTTTCAAAAATTACTTATGTCAGCAACTTTTGACATTACTATGTTTGGAGAGGAAAAGCAAATGGTTAGTGTCCCAATTAGAAGCCAGAGGCAAACATGTGCAATCAGGATTTGTAACAGTACAAGAAAATTCAAGCATATTTAAGCAGATCAGCTTGCATGCATGCTTTATATTAAGCAATGACATGAGGAAAGCTGTACCATTTCTCAACAGAAGTCTGTCCTCCAGTGGAATGGAAGTGCACACATTTGTTGTTTTGTAATGTTTCTTAGCATGGTTTTTAATTATGGATTTATGTGCTGATGCAGAAAAATCAAGCAAAGTTCTTGATTAGTTAACATCTACAGCACTTAATGGAGGGGTAAAATAAATAGTTAAATATCACAATGAATTAGTAGACATGGCAAGAAGAATTTGGGATGTGGTTGGCTTCTTAACCATGTCTTTCTGCTCACCTCCTTCAGGCTTGACTGGTCCATCAGACATCACTTTCCTGAGGGCTAGTTGGCTTTGGTCTTTGTTGTCATTGGCTGGTGGAGGCAGATTGTCAGACTGAGTTCTTTGAATAGGGAGGACTCCTGCTATGCTGTGTCTGTGCTGCTTCCTGGCATGATTAGACTGACCGCTTTTATGTGCTGCTGTGGCAGTGTGGGTGAAATGGAAACCCAGAGTATGTATCCTCAGATGGAACCAGCTTAAATGTTATTCATGCAAACAGAAGTGGTTTTTTTTTGTTTCTGTATTTAAGTAGTGTTTTCACACACCAAAGAGACACCACATGCACAGCATTAAAGAGTATCAAAACTGGCTGTTTCTTTATTAATGATGGTGGAGACAAGGGAAATAATTTCCCCCCAGTTTTTGCATTATACCATGATAAATTTATGGCATATCCACAAATCCTGAAGACGAACACAATGATTCCAGTCAGAGAGTTTTAATTTGCCATCAACTAAACCCTCAACTAGCAATCAGATACTAGTCTGGAGTATATTGTGGGGATCAATCCTTTTGAACGGAAAAGGGTTTAATTTATTAACCTATTTTAAATTGTCATGTGAATTCTATCTTGATCCTTAATCCATCCATGGCACAAACATGACTAGAAAAAGTTAACTGACCATGACAGCTGACTTAGCTTTCAGCTCCCTTTACCTTTGCTAAATTGATAGCACTGTTGATGCTAATGACTTTGCATGTTTAATGACCTCACATTTCGTGTGTTCAGAGTTTTTGTCTATTTCTCTTCTACTTATCACTAACAGGGTTTTATCCAAGATACTACAAAGGTTGCTTTATTATTTCTTCCCCCCACCCACCAAAAAAAATAGATATTTACAGTCATGTTGCAAAAATAGAAATCTCAGCCATGTAGTTAAAAAACTTTTTTTCTTTAAACCTTTTCTGTGTATAGTTCTGTCTTTCCTGATTGCTACTTATGGATATATCTTGTTGTTAACGTGCTCTCAGTACTTGACGTGTGCAAATTGATGAGCTGGCAGATGCATCTCTGCAGATTTTGATTATGACATTGGTAGTCATTTAGTGACATCAAAACACCACCACACAATGGAATTCTCTGTGAGTCATGCACAACCATGGAACATCATGGGCCATGAGAGAAGGGACTGATGGAGAAACAGCCAGTTTCACAGCAGTCTATATAAATTAAAGTAAATAAATAAATAAAAGACTTCTAAATACAAGAGTATATTGTAATTATATGTATTCACACACAGGCACACAAAGAAAGACACTGAATAGAGTGAGTATAGTGTGCCAAGAACAGAAACAAACGGGGAAAAAAAATAGCCAAAAAGGGAAGGACAGCAGGAAAAGAGGCAACAGATGAACATTAAGCTGCCATGCTGAGGAATTTATTTGCGTCTTTTACTTGGTTGAAGGCGAAGCTGTTGGACAGCTGCTTCAGCAGCGGCGATGGCTGCCCCAGCGTCTTCAAGGTGGGTTTGAGTGACGCTGGTTTTGCTTTGGCTGCGAGATGGACCATGAGAGCGCAGATGTCCTTCAGAGGAAGATTTGGAGCTCCCTGGACTGCTGTGGGATTTCTCAATGGTGGGCACCTGCATGTCTACCAAGAAAATGAAGAAGCACAGCTGTTGAATTGTTTGTTTTTAATAAATGCCACTGACTTTTCTGGATTCCTTCCAGAACAAGGAATAAAGTTTCTGATGTGTGATGCAATTCAAAACCTCAGGATGTGTCATGATTAGGAAACTCTTACACAGTGCCATTTTCTAATTCCCCACTCCCTGGTCCGCGAAATAATTAATTTACTGTTAGGTTTCTATCACCCACGATAGCTCCCTGTCTTGGTTCACAGTGGTGGATGACAGGATAGTCTAAAGAGGAATCTGTTTTCCACTTTCTGTTTCTGTAATAGGTAGACACTAACTAGCACCACTTACACTGATACCAAAACTACAGCTGATGCAAGCAGTTTTATTCTGATGTATGCCTCAGTCAAAACCATAGCCTAACTTAAAATAGTTTCTCTAATGACTTTTGATTTAGATACAGATCTTAAACAGACACCAATCCCTAACAAAACATTGCACAGACAGGAGATGGAATGGAGTCTTCTCACCCCAGGTCTCTCATTCAAGTGCTATTCTGGGTGGCTTTTGTTTTGATACTGTGTCTTAAGTGAGCAACTGTCCACTGTCACTTAGGATAAAAAATAAAATAATAAAGATACATTTTTTGAAGCAGCAGACATGGAGATCAGTTGTGCTTTTGTAAACTCCTATATAATTCTACTATATCAGCTCACTGATTTCCATTGCAATAGAGAGATGCTACAGCCCGTTATTATTTAGTGGAAATGCATGTGCATTATTGTAGCATAATTTATACCCTATAATATATTAATGTGACATTTCCAGAAGACAAAATGCCATAGAACATTGAATGAAAATGAAAAACAGGGAGCTATAGATGTATTGAACTTAGCCAAGGCTACCCGAAAAATGAAAAGGGCACAGGTTCTAAGGTAGATGTGCAAAGAACAGAGCTTGTGAGCTGCTGTTTTCAAGAAACAATTAGTCAGCAAACTGCCTGGCACAAACTGAGCCAAATCAAGTCTTGGGTCTGATGAAATAATATCAGGGATAAATACATTTGTAATAAAAGTGTATGCAAAATTCATAGCAGTAATTTTATTTTGCTATTAGAACTTACATATAGCAAAGGTTTCCCCATCATCTGAGAGAACATTTCATATGAGGTGCACCAAGTCATTCCTACCCTTGGAGGGGTCCGGGAAGATTCCATGACTTCTGCTCTTGATGACAGATGGTTTTGGAGACTGTTGGCTACTCTGTCCAGAATGAGATTTCCCATGATCAATGTTTTCACTCTGTTCTTTCAGAGGGTACCACCGAGGAGTATTGTCAAGCTGGGAGATGCTGGATAACTCGATCAATACCTACAAATAAATTGAAGGACAAAATATGAACTGTATCTGATCTATTAATGGTCATGCACAACAAAAGAGCCTACATATGTGTTACCACAAGTTGTAATCAAATATAAGAAGGGTATTAGGCTGTACACTAACAGATTCAAGACTCTCTGACCTCACCTAGTACAAACCAGCTGTGAACCCAAACACATTTTTATTATCATATTGATGTGTCTAAACTAAGGTCTTCTCAACACTAATGACTACAAGGTTAGACCAAATTCATATACTCTGATGACTCCATCAAGGTATACCAAGATGGCTAGATAATAGTTTAAAGTGTAGCTAGACTGAAAAGGCATCTCATAATTCCACCTCTGTATAGACATATTCTGATAGCAAAATCAGGCAGTGTTCCATCCCTTTTGTCAGTGTTAGGAATGGGACAAATAATTTAATAATTGTTTTAATAAGATCTTCCATAATGTGAGACTAGTTCTTATTGATTTTTTTAAAAAAACCTACATATGCAGAATTCACAAAAAAAAAGCCTTTGTACTTCACTAAAATAACAGTGAATCACTAGTACATGCCCTGGCATGGGTTTTAGTTATAGCTTTGGGGATGACTTGTAAGACAGCATGGTCAGGATTGTTCCCAATAGAAAGTACAGGCTGGGAGGGCTCTGCTTTCTAATAGAGTTCTCATTCCAAGGATGTGAACCATGATATGCTGCTTGCCTTCAGGGAGATGCAAGTGGTGTGGCCCTATTCAAACAAGGCCTTAGGGCACAACTTGTACAAATCATATGTGAAGTTCTGGTGCAAGAATTCTCTGTAATCTTTATCTTGAAATACACTGAGTAGTCTTTTCTATTCATATATATATATATATGCATATATATATAAACATTTTTAATTTATAAAATCTGAATGATTTAATTAAATTAAAAAAAAAAAGGTTCCAGAGGTTTAAAATACTGGATGCCAAAAGTTTAAACCTTCCTGTAGAAGCAGCTGCTGGAGCATCCATTTTCTAAATGTCCTAAATAATGACGTAAATAAAGCCCAACATTTGGACAAACATGCTGAACTCAACAAGAGCAGTGATGTGGTATGCAGGAAATAAGTAATCATGTAGCTCCTTCCTATCTATCTATTTCAGTAATTGTTCGAAGAGTGACACGGATTGCTCAGTTTTCTGGTTACACAAAGGAGAACTGGAGATGGACTGAGTGCCTTTTCTGTGAAATTCAAATGCAAAATGAGCCAAGGTACTCTAAGTTACTCTGTGTATGAGAGATCAACTTTCTTCAGCTTCTGTTTATAATTATAATCCTCTTTTGTAATAACACTTTTAATTATTTTTTTGACATTTTGTAACTGCTGGTAATTCTGTACTATGTGAGCGTATGTTTGTTTAGCTATTTTTAAAACAGCAGGCACATTTCCCATGATCACTCATCTCACATTATTAGTTATAAGATTTTGCCTTTAGTCGTCCTTTGATAACGATATTACTATTTCAGTGTGAAAAATTAAATCGTGATCAGCAAGACTGAATTACTCACATTTGCTGATACTTGTGCACATACTAAATTATGGCTTGTTGGCAGAATTTAATTCTCTAATCCTTTACTAAAATTGACACCTTCTCAGCCTTCCCATGCTATGTTAGAACCAAGACAGAAAGATTACCAGTCATAACAAGAATTGCCCATTCAGTCACTATGAAGGCTGTTACTATCTCAGTCTCAAAAAAAAAAAAAAATCTTATTTTTCAGTTAATTAGACCTAAATGAACTTGCTCACACTTCAGCAAGATAAAGGGAAGGCATCTGTCATGTGTGCATAAAAGAACTCATTACCATTTGTCATCATTAGCTGTTAAAACCGTGATGTAAAACGGGTTTTATTTAAAACACACAGGCACAGAGATGTACCATACCTTGAAATAAAAGTCTCCCAATATGGGCATATTGTTAACCAGCTTTCTAACTAGTCAGAGATGAAGAAGCAATATACTCACTTCACCAAGGAAGTCATTGGAGGAGAATCTATCATAATCCCAGACAGTGACTTCCAGTGTTTTCTTTTTCAGCTGCAATTTAAGTCAAAAGATAATTAACTCCTTTGTCATCAAGTCTTTATGGTGGTTTCTATTTATGATCTCCATCTTGCATGTTTTTTTTCATAGTGACAGCCAGCCAGCTTTTGTCATCCCATCAACTCTGATCCCAGAAAAATAATCTAGAGCTATTATTTGTTATCAAGACAAATAGCCCTGTACTTGGCCCATAAGTTGTTTTTTACAGAATATGTTTCTGCTGCAAGATTCAAACTGATTTTCAGAGCACCATTTTTGTATTTCTGCAGTTTTTCTCATTGCTGGGTCTGAGTTGTCTAAACTCAGATATCTACATAAAGTGCATTTGAATGTGAATTTCAAATACGTTATTTAAAACATTCTATTTACACAATCTCACTTGTGAAGATCAGGCTTTAATATACAGAATTTGGTGTAGTCAGTGAGACTCTGCAAGTGATTCAGACATGCAGGACAAATTGTACTGGTAGGTATTAATGAGAACTATCAGAACCCATTGCTTCCAGACCTTATTAAACCTGATAGCTGTGTCAAGCATTTTTCTTACAGCATACAGTAAGGAAAAAATCCCAACTTTTTATATGACGAGACAGTACAAGACAGAGAAGCTGTTGACCAAAGCAGTTGACCTTATTGAAAAGATTGATTTATACTGTTCCAGGGGTCTCTGAGGACAGACAGGGAAAGGATTGAATACTGGTAGTGTATGCTAGGGCAAATGGCTATCAGCTGGCTGGAAAGGCAATAATAAATGTGTGTGGCTTGAAAGAGACAAGGACAAAAATTCTGGGGATATGGGATGTCTGTGAAGTCAGGCTGAGAACTTGCAAGTGAGGAATTTGTTGGATATTACTAAAAAAAACCCAAAACTTTTCACGCATTTGAACAAAAGAGGTCAGAACCAGAAATCTTACATGATAATTGAGGTAATTGTCACAGATTCATGCAGTTATTAATAAATTTAAATTGCCTTTAAATAATAATTTCATAATCTCATTATCATGTATTTAAAATATCTTCTGCTCCCAGCTAACTCTAGAGAAATGAGTAACTATGTAAAACCAGCGTCTTCAAAATACAAGTTAAAATCAGGTTCAAATCAGCATATCCTGGGAAAGCCACAGCAAGGGGATTTGCTATTTTAAGCATCAGCTGTGTACACTTTAAGCAGACAACAACATGACTCGAAAGCTAAGATTAAAAAAAAAAAAAAAATTGAGAGTAATTCTTTAATCTTCTGTTTTATTCCTACATAATTAGGCAACATTCTTCTTACACATTGTTTTAAAAAAGTCTTGCAAAAACTAAGGAAAAAGTTGAACAGAAAGATTCTCTTTTCAGTATCCTTTACAGAATATTATTTTCCTTGACTGAATAAAATTATTTTTCTTTGCTGTTTCAAGACAACGTTGAAACTGCAAAGTGAAAAACAACCTGAAAATAGGAGTTGAACAGCCACTGGTCCATGCTGCTTTTAGCCTCCTGGATAATTTCCTGCTAGATGCTATACCAAGTATATGTATTTTTATCCTTTAAACAAGAGGAATAGCATAAATACTTTTCAGAAATGTATTGTCTTAATTACTGCTGCTTCAGAAGGACACCTTGTCTTCTTGTTTCAACTGATGACTGTTCAGGGACAGTGAAAAGAAGGTATAGACCCAGGAAAGGAAAAAAAACACCAGCAAAAAATACCCCGATCATAAAAACATAGGGTTTAAAGGATTTTTTGGAGGAAAGGGAAAATAGAAAAAAATTCCAAGTATCTGCAACCATACATTGCTAGCGTCTTTGCATTAGTATGAACATAAAACTGCTGAAAACTTGCAGTACTCTGCATTTCTTTGAGACATCTATTTTAAGCCTGTTAGTTCAATAAAGCTTTCATAAAACATTATGACAACGCAAAGCCACCAGAAGAACCTTATTAGGCAGCATGCAGAAAACAAATTTCAAAGAGCAGAAAAATTTGCTTTTCTGATATGATATTTATGTACCACCACTGAAGGCAAAGAGCTCTCAATGGCTAGTCAATTTTAAAAGCAACCATTATATCCTTGCAGTAAAGTAGGGTTCTGCCATACATCATCCAGTTTTAGGTTGGGATGTCAGAAATTAAGATCCCTATCAGGAATTTAACTGACAGCAGTCCTGAAATGGGTTGCAGAAACCCACTATCCATCTCACTGAGGGCTTCTGCAAGAGGGCAATGTACTGACAGGAAAATGAGAATGTCCTATAAGAAGGAAAGCACATTATGAACATCATCTGATTTCTAAGCCTATCATGATAAAGCTGTTACTAAGCTGAAACTAATTTAAGGCTTTTCACTGTGGAAAAAAATAAAAATAATTATTAAAAAAGTAAAACCAGAAAACAAACCAAAGCCTGCCTAAAAGAATATTAATGGATGTGAATTCCAGTTAGCTTGAGGCTGCTGTGGAAAACTGACATTTAAAGAAAATGAAAGAATACACAGAAGAACCAATATGAATAATTTTTTTATCTTATGGAAGATAGAGAGCACCACACGCATGGAAGTGCCTGCTTGCTGTTTTAGATGTCTGTAGATAACTGGTTGCTGATATGGATAATCTGAGTCTGTGTAACTAAATAAGCATTAACTGACATATTTGTTACATATAGCTGGAAAATATCATGAAAGGCTGTGAATGAGGTGAGACACAATTTTAATGCAGCTGAAAGTAAATTCATAGAATAATGGAATCATAGAATGACTTAGGTTGGAAGTGACCTTAGATATCATCTACTCCAATCTTCCCACCATGGGCAGAGATGCTTCTCAACTAGACTCAGCTGCCCAAGACCCCATCCAACGTGGCCTTGAACACCCCCAGGGAGGAGGCATCCACAACCTCCTTTGGCAGCCTATTTTCAGAAACAATGTATAAGATTTCAGTCACAGTCAGAATATTTGATGAGTAGAAATGAAGGTGTTGTATTAAATCATGCATTATATTTGTGTTTAATATTTAATATTTTATTGTACTCTTCTATATACTGCTGTACTTCACTGTGTGGGAAGACAAAAAAGTCTTCTTCCACATCACTTAGAAACTTAATTTCTCTCATCCAAGATGTCAAGTAAGATAAGAACCCCACAGCGATTCTCAAGAAGGCTTTTCTTACTTTCGGAAATAAGACACAGGCTGCTACATAACTCATAGCTTTGGAAAATATTACTATCTCTAAACATACTACTTTAAATTTAAGGATGTGAGCAATAGCAAAAGTTATCTAATTAATTATATCAGTTATTTAAGAAAATGTTTTTATTTGCTTTCTGACAACTAAGAAATTGAGGAAATACCTGAAAAGATCCTACAGAAAAGCTGGACAGGGACTTTAATAAGGGTATCTAGCAATAGGATAAGGGGGAATGGCTTGAAGATGAGAGAGAGAAGGTTTAGACTAGCTCTTAGGAAGAAGTCTTTCAGTACAAGGATGGTAAGAGTCTGGAATAGGTTGCCCAGGGAAGGGTTCTGGATGCCTTGGGGTGTTCAAGGTCAGGTTGGATTAGGCCTTGAGCAGCCAAGTCCATTTGAGAGGTGTCTCTGCCCATGGTGGGGAGGTTGGAGTAGATGACCTCTAAGGTTCTTTCCAATGCAAGCTATTTTGTGATTCTTTTGTATCTTAAACCAATGACCTGACCAGTGAAAGAACCTACATCTTTTATCACGTTCTTGGATCACTCTGATGCTTTCTTTAATTCTCTGAGTAGGTATTTGACTTGAGTTAGTCACTTTATAATGTGTGTCCTTGGCCTTCCTCTCACATTGTAATTATGTCTACTTTATGAATAACAAGCCCCTTAAATTACTAAATATTCACACTTTATTTTTTTCTCCAACTGTCCAAAAAGAATTTGCTACATAATAAAACTATTCATTTTGACCTTGAAAAGGTCTGTTTCATTTCAAAGAGTGATCTTTTTCCTATAATTATTTTCACTTTAATTTCATCTCAGTTATGAAGGAGAAAAGTAAAATGAAAAATTGTACAACCAGCTAAAGTCTAGACAGTGACGCCAAAAGGACTATATCAGGAAATATTTCATAATGCTTATTTGCTGTCAGCAAGTAACCCATGCTTTGATGGAGGGAAAGGAAATGCTTCTTTGAAGAAATTCTCCTTACAAAGATTAATGAATTCATGTTAGGGTACGACTGCTAATGCTGTATAACTTGGTGTATGATGCAGTTTTGCTTGTTTGGTGATGAGAACACTAATGCTCAGCCTATTGTAATTATTGTCTTATATACATACTATTGCATGGTGATAGTTCTTCAAATTGTAGAGGGTACTTATCACCAGCATGGAATTATTTGGTGATTAAGACTGGTGATTTCTATACATTCTCTATGCCAGGTCACTGAATTTTGTAGAAGGATTCACTCACACTGTCATCTTAGCACTAGGTACAAGCCATAGAAGAGTGGAAACAAAAGGTACAACAAACATGAAACAAGAGGAGAAAATTTACAACACATGGTGCTTAGATGATGCTTACACACAGTCATAATCACTGTAAACACTCTCAAAAGAAGGAAAAAGAAGGAAATTTACATATAATAGCAAAAGTTCAAATGGACATGTGGTCAGTTGAACATATGACTTAAAAGCAAATTTCATCAAACAATGACCAAAAAAATTACGTCAAAGGTATTAGGAGATTCTCTGTCATAAAAATGCCTGTCCAAGAAATTATAGACTAGGATTATTATGCAATTTAAAATCATTAAACAGTCACTGAATGTCTAACACCCTTGTACTCTTAATTATATCTTTGTGAAATGTTGCAGCAGAACCTGAACATGAATTCACAGAATCACAGAATGGTAGGTGTTAGAAGGGATATGTGAAGACCATCTAGTCTAAGACCCCTGCTAGACCAGGATCACCTAGATTTAAAACAAGTAAACCAAAGAGCAGTTCTTAAATGGAAAGATCAGCTTGGAAATATTGCTAAGACTTACCAAATATTTTCATAAAACCCAGGAAACTTGAGGGTTTATACTGCAGCTAGACAAACTGTTATTGTGCTGGTTTGGGTTTTTTGGTTTTTTTTCTGATGCTATCACTATAAATCACATGAGTGAGATACCACTTCTGTAAGTCTACAGGAAAAAGCATGCAAAACACAGAACAATAGCAAACCGTAAACACTGCCTCCAACAGGATACCTCAGAGGTAAAGCTGAGCTACTGTCTGTCAGACTAGTAGACTGCATGAGCATACATGTAAATTCCTTTGTGGGAAGGGTTTTACTCCATGAAAAAAAATAAGTATCTTAATCTGTGTTCCTTACAATGAATAGGAAGAATGAATAACGGAATTTAAAGTTAGGAAGATAATATTGAGGTCTTGGTATTATGCTGGGGAACTATATTAAAAGCATTGCAAAATCTTTTCACTAAAGAGCCTGGTTATTCTGGGCTTTTAAAAGAAGTACTAAAAGATTAAACGGCCTTGAAAAGTTAAGGTGAAAGTATCAAGAACAAAACACTAAGAAAGGCAAAAAGATTTAGGACTATGTAAAGATCCATTATTCAATAAAATACGCTTCATAATTTGAACAAATGGACTGATGATCATTTTGCTCATTATGCCTTTTTCAAATGATAAAAAGTCCCTTTGAAAGTGGAAATGGAGAAAAAGAGGACTCAATTGCTTCATACTGCCTCAGTGAACCCTGTAGGTCAGTTAGAGATTGGAAGCCACCAAGAAACAGAGAAGCCTTCTACAGACTTCGACCTGAGATGTGAGATATATTTTTTGATAATAAAGAAATCACATATATTACGATTTTTAAAAGATGGGTTATATTTCAAGTCCATTGCTGCAAATTGCTGCTAAATCTAGATAGCCATCTCCTCATTTTATAAATAATATTTGAATAAGGAAATGGCAGGATCTGTGTTTTGTGTGAAATTGCATGAATTTTGGAATGAAGAGTAACAGTGACTTCTGCAGCTACTTCAGAAACTTATTTTACTTAACTTACTCTTTGTATTGCAGTAGAATTTATAAATTGCCCATCTTTATTTATTATGTGATTATGAGTGTAATCTCTACAAATCACCATTTTTATGAGTTGAAGGGATAAGACAAGAGTATTGATGTAGGAAGCTCTGTCACAAGCAAAGAAATGCCTCCTAGTTTCCCTTAAACATGACAAAATTTGATAGGGCTTCACAGATCATTCAGTGGCAGTACTGCCTTGGCAGTAAGCACTGGAGACTACACACATAACAGAGCAACAATCTGCACTGGACAGCACCACCAGGCACGCACCTGCTCCACGGAGATGTTCTTATAAATGACAGTCTGATTCCACTCAGGATTCAAGCTTTTCTGTATGTGCTTAGTTCTCCTCTTGTACTCAGCACTGAATTTGAACAAAGGGAGGAAACATCACATTAGAGAGCTTTTGTTTCTTTCAGTCCTAATGCAAAAATAAAACCCAAAACAAACCAAAAAAACCCCACCAAAACCCAAAACCAAACACTCACAAACCAAAAACAAAACAAAACAAAAGAACTGCATCTTCCATTTCTGCAACAACTCAGGGGTTACAAGAGGACAGTGACAGCCTTTGGGTTTTTTCTTTAATGTACTTTCCTGACATGCTCTTTTAAAACATCTTCTGATTTCTCAGTGGGCAAGCTCTGCCTACAACTGCTTCAACATAAAGTATCAGTCAGCACTTGTACATAATGCTTTGTTCTCTCACTGTAGGTGTTGAGTTCTGAATATAAATTGAAGTGCTAATACATTGATCTCTTCTCCAAAACCATCCTCCAATTAGCACTTTAAAGTATCATGAATCCATTATATTTCTGTGTTACAGTCTCTAATTACAGGAGTCTCATCTCACAAGAACATTTAATGAATGCCATGGGGTAAGTAATATCCAGTTAATGATAGAAACATTACTTTCCTATTGATCCTGTTCTCTGCCTATACCTTTAACTGCTGGAAACAAGAGTGGTATGTGAAGCTCATGACTCTTTTAAGCAATAGACAAGAGTAAAAACTTTGACTGCATAACCTATTCTTTAAAAAGAGTTGGTAGTGCTTTTTATAGCACTTTTTATTTCCTAAGTATGGAGAAAGGAATACATCTTTACCAGATTATGGATTCATCTAGCTCTGTGAGTCTAGATGTCAGATTTGCTTCCATTCCTACTTTAAGTTTTAATGGACATCTTGAAAGCTTATTAGGAGAATGTGAGAATCTTGTAATACTTTGAATACCCAACAAGATACAAGAATCTTGTTTTGCAAGTCTGCAAGTTGGCTGCCCTTTGGCTTCTGTTCATTTCTCCCATACATTAAAATACTTTAATGCTTTATCTATTACTAATTTTGATATGCCCAGGACTGTTCTACACAAAGGCTAAATGGCACAGAGTGATATGTATTTATCCTATTAAACTCTCTTATGGCTCCGCTACACTGATTTTTGGTAGTGTGATGTTGAGAATGGAGATTTGAGTTATGTTTCCAGCTGCAGGACCAACTAAGCACTAGTGATTCTTATAATTAAAAAGTCAAGTTTCTTTACTGTAAATAACAATTTATATGGTCAAGCAGCTTTAAAGCCAGCTGAGCAATTATCTACAATTATACCTAGGTTTAGTGTCTTTGCATTACAAGGTAGGGAGACAGTCCTAGAGCACTCCAAATACCTTCCTTTTCCCCACCCCTGTGGGTTTGAATGTGGAGGTGAAGCAGGCATGATAACTGCTTTCCCCCCCCCACCACCATGGGCTTGAAGGGAGAACATCAAAAGGCGTCTTTCTCCACACATGTGCTGACCCATGTGAAAATCCATGCTGGAAATAGGGCTGGTGGTTGGCTGAGTTCTTTGTACCCAGTATAAAATGGCAAACGGACACTGTGTCTAGAAAATTGTAAACAGAGCAAGGTGAAAAGGTGTGAGGTTCCTGCCTTGACAGAGTTCCTGTCTTGAAAGAGCTCACATTTTGGACCGACCCTGCTTTTGGATGGCTCCTACCTTTTTACACAGCTCTCAGTTTTGCACCGTCCCTGCTTTTGGATGATCCCCCACTTCTGAACCACTCTGTCCAATCTTGTAAGCTTAGTAATATCTGGGGTCAATCTGAGAGAGCTGCCAGTGGCACCTGGCTCCTCTGGGACCCTATTGCAGCCTTGATTTTTTGGCTTGGGGAGACCCTAGCAGTTTGGCTTTCCCCTGATGCTGTGGAGGCAGCATCACTTCCACAAATCTCTGTCTTATAGAAGATGTGTCTTGAGATGCTTCTGAGTTTGGTGGCCTTTCCATCTGCCTTGGACTTTTGCTGTTTGGATTTGTGACTGGATACTGCTTTCAGTGTCAGAAGGCAGCTGAGCTGAGAAATCCAGCAAAGGATCATTGCTGAATACCTATCTCACCTTTGTGAGTAAAGACTTATGTTCCCTTAATTCTCTACTCAGCCTGATTAATAGTGGGGTAAAGCTGTGTTTGTAGCTTAGCCTTTCCCTTTTTCTGTCTTTCCTAAACCTCTAAATTTGCCCATAGCATCCTTTGAAGATTTTGCCTATTGAACTGAGCCTGTAAATAAACTTGAACTACTTCTGTATATCATTTGGGGGCAGGATTTTCAGGGAAATAAAATAATTCTATTTTTTAATAATTCCTGACTTGGCCACATTAATTCCCTGCCTCCATGACAGAGACAAAAAAAAAAAAAAAAATTCCAACTCATTTCCAACCAGTCCCTGTTTCTGTTTGCAGCAGTAATATTAAAAACCTTAATACAGGTTCACAGTTAATTATTTTGCAGCTTTCAGTGGGTGAGAATGAGATTTTAGCTGAACTAGATTCTTCCAGAGTTCAAAAGAAATTTAATTATCATCAGAGCTTGTCCCAAGAATATTACCTAGAAATGGTATTTGTCAGAGAATGAACAGTAAAAACCTGCTTCAGTTGCCCGCCATCAAAATTCAAGAGAAAACAATAATTCAGTGCACAGGCTTACCATGCCATGCATGCATGAAACAAAGGAAAGAAAAACACTCATAGATAGTGGCACCCGTACCTTGCATTTTGGACAACCATGACTTGTCTGCATACCCAGCATTTACACAGTTAGGAACACAGAGGAAGCAGTGTAAGAGAAAACAAGAACAGAGATAAAAGAAAATATGTGAATAAAGGGTAGTTTTTAGTAGCGCAATAAAAAAGAAATGGAGCCATTAGGAAGAATAAGAAGGAATGAATTACAGATAAAAGATATTCAGTAGCAACTCAAGTTTCAGCTTTCAGAAACAGGTTTGGCACTTTTGAGAAGTTTTTCATTTTCATTATTCCCTAGAGCCCCAAATCACATGTAAAACTGTAATATTGCCATGTCCTGTAATAGTGACCCCAAGCAAAAGTAAAATCCGAATGCTTCATACACTTGATGGCAAATTTCAACGTATACTTGGAGCTGGTTTAGACCTCTGCAGGATGAATGTCTCTCTAGTTCAAAGTCTTATTTCTGCATCAATGAATGTATCTGCAAACTTTCAAGTAAGATTGATTTGACAAGTACTTTGTAAGACCCTTAGGTGCATTAAAAAGAGTCTCCAGATTTAAAAGCAGTTCCCATTATAGTCAGTAATAGTTTTGGGCTTGGTGTCACTGAAAAATATCGAATGCTGTATACCTGGATTTAGCAAGCAACAAAAGAATCCACATGCCTTGAGCTGTGGGCTTTTAGCAGTGCTTGCCCATATGCCTAATGCTGAACTGTGGCCTGAGCATCCACTTTCCTGATGCTTTGAATAGAACAGAAATACAGATTTTCGATTGCATGGTCCTAGTCTAAGTGTCTTTTAGGATGAGTGTGATTATACTTGGAGGAAAGTTTGCCGGAATTTCTCTTTACAGTCTAAGGTTTCATCCATCAGCTTAATTTTAGATATATCTGTTGTGTCACTGAAGTCAGCAGGATTATTATAACCGTATACATTATGCATACATATAGCATTCTGCAGCACCAGAGCACAGAAAAGAGTTATATTATTGCTTATACAGATATATATCTTTTAAAGGAATCAGTAATGAGATATTTGTGATTTCAGAGTCTAAAAAAAATCAATGGTCCGTGAAAAAGTGATTAGTGGATTGTATAGTCATTAAATACAAAATTACCAGAGTTCCTAAAGACACTTTTTAGCCCTTCAAAAAAAGTAATAATGTTTTATATCTTGTATTTATCATCTTTGGTATTATACTGCAACTTCAAATGTATCTCAGATACTGCAATTCTGCATTTTTACAGATCTGTCCCAAATTCAGAAGTATGCATATCCTCCTGGGAATAGGAGTTGCCTCACCATTAACAATCCAACCTTTTTCCTGGTCTTGTACATGGATCTTCTATAGCAATAACTCTCAGTTCTGTTTATTAGTGACAGGTAACAATCCCAAATTAAAAGAAGGTTCTCCTACACTTACCCTCTCCCGGGAAGAAGATAAACTTTAACAAAGGGGTCTGAATAGCCATTGTTGTCTCTAGGAGCAAGGTTTCTTGCCTGAAGGATATGGATGATAAGGTTGCCAAGGTGTTTGTCATAGTTGATTTGAAGCTAAGGAATACATGAAAACACAGTAAGATTATTTGATACTTTTCCTTCCCAAATGATTCAGTAACTCTCCTAAATTCTTTGAATAAAATTAGGTTTAAATCTTTATTTTGTCTGGAAATAAGCACAGTTTAGAAATTCTGGTCTCTCTTTTCTGACTAAAATGAGATGCTACATGATTATGCGGGATTGTGAAACAAGTTTTGCTTTCAAAGTCTGTCAGAATTGGTTAAAAAATGAAACACAATAACCAACAAACTTTTTTTTTTCTTTTTTTTTTTTTAAAGGGAAACACTCATATTTAACCATTCCAATCTGAGAAAAGCAGATGAAATTTGAACTCTCATTATTCTGAGTAATAGCCAGTTTACTGACTATCTGGAGCCCCAGCGGAGGAAGGATGTTATGGTAAAACTCTTAGCACTTGTATATGAGAGACAGATTAAGTAAGCAAAAAGAAGACAGAAACCCCTAGGTGCCCGGGACACCAAAGATTCCTTCCTGCTCTCTCTCTCCCCTCCGCTGCGGGTGAATGGGAGAAGGCAGCACGAAACTGCACCCTCACCACCACCCTGTGAGCTTGCAAGGGGGGAGAGCAGAGCGCCCTTTCGGCACGTTTTGAGGCTTGTGCCGCCAGCTCGCGCAGGGATTTGAGCTCGCTATCGGCTGAGCTTTCGCGTCCACTGTGTATCGGCAAATGAACATCTTGTCCGAAAAGGCATAAAATAGGCAAGGGGAAAGGCAGGAGTGTTCCCACCTGAGAGGTTCCTGCCTGAATGCTCCCTGTTTTAGGACCGTCCCGGCTCTGATGGCTCCTATCTTTTGCACGGCTCTTGGGTTTGTACTGTCTCTGCCTTTTGGACAGTCTCCCACCTTGCACTACCCTGCAGCTTTGCAGGTTCGGCAAATCCTGGGTCTCTTTTGAGAGAACTGCCGGCGACACCCACACCCGGCTCTTTGAGATCTTCTTACTTGGCTGTATCCTGATTGAGGGATTGAAGCAGCTTGGCTCTCCCTCGCCACTGCGGGAGGCAGCCATTTCTACAGACCTCTGCCTCGTGGTAAACACATATTTGAAATACCGGATTTTTAATATGATTGGATATTATTTATAGTGAAACCAGTCGAGCCACAGAGAGAACAACAGCAAGGATTCCACAACGAGCATCATTCTCTTCAACGTAGCGAGTACGCCGTTGTTCCCTTAATTCGCTCCTTAGCAAATTGTTAATTGGGTAAAAGCTGTTTAAAGCTTAGCCTTTTCCATTTGCTGACTTCCTAAATCTCTGAATTTGTCTATAGCACCCTTTGAAGATTTTTTTCCAATCGAATCGAAACCTATTAATAAATTGAAAAATTAATTCTGTATATAGTTGAAGGTGGGGGGTTCTGGGAATAAAATAAATCTATTTTTATAATTCCTGACTCGGTCACTTTAATCCCCCTGCCCTTCACAACACTAGGAAGCTAGGCTTAATTTTTTCTGCTGTTCCCCATTCCATTAAGTAAAAAAAAAAAAAAAAAAATTAGAGAAAAGTCAGTTTGCACAAGACAGAACTATGGACCTGGCATTGCCTGGAAACAAATATACTGCATTATAAGAAACCTATGGCAATCTTTGCTTAGATGTAGAGAGTCTGTTAATTTCTGAAGTAAACCACAATATGTGCACAAATATTAAAGATAAGAATTAATTTCACTATGTTTATAGCCTCTTCAGGAACAGCAACATTTTCCATTCTTCTGTTTGTATTTTGCAACATTAAGGACAGAAGCCAAAATCAAGCACTGATCTACATTCATGGCTGGAGCTGAATAAGAAATCACTTAATGGAGAATTTTATGCAAACATTCATCAGTAAAATGGAGCCAGTAGTAACAATTTACGCAGTAAAAACTACGCGTTTACCTGAATTTCTCCAGTGATTGGATGGGAAGCAGACTTTGTAGTTTCTGTGGGCTGTCAGATTAAAATACATAAATAAATACATAGGCACACAGTCATAAATATACACGTATTTATTGTAAGTAATAGTTTTTTTAAGGATTTTTTTAAAACAAGTTTTGTTTATACTGCTGTATTGCCACAATTAAGTAAAGATACTTAATTGTCTCCAATTTCTACTCTCACAATTAATGGTTATGGCATTTCAACAGCACTGCAAGTCCATCTCAGTCATTCTCATCAGCCTTCATGCAAATACGGAATCAAACAACTTGAACACCAGTCCTTACACTCTCAGCAGCCTGGGCACATAGCGAAGCATGGGGAGAAAAAGCACAAACCCTGTCTAAAAAAAGGAAATATTGCAAAGGGAAACCAAATACCATGTCAAGTACAACACAGCCATATTTCTATTGAAGGGCAAAGGTTGCAGTAGTTTAAATTGAGTTCAGATGAAAGCAGGTAGAAAGTGTGAAAAGAATGGTAGTGATCTAGTAGAAAGTGCCTCTGCCCCTTCCAATTCTGGCCATTCTGTGATTCCATGAGAACTAAGTCACAATTCCAAGCAATCCCATACAATATTTTTTGCTTTATTCTGTGTTTTCTGATAAATCAATTCAGCTATCCCACTTCATCTACAAACTCCTCCACACACTTTCCAACACATGAAATTTAAATTTGCTGTCCTCTCCTTTACAATGCTGTATAATTGTTCTATTTCTTATCTGTTCTCTGTTACTGAGCTTCTCTAGGTCTCTGACACAAGCAATAAAATCTGGTCTTCTTTTCCCTGTTTCTTAGTATTTGGGAAATAATATCACTATTTGCTTCAAATCCTGAACTCTCCAGAAAGATACTGTTCTGCTAAATGGTGGTTCTCTTGAGCAACCCTGGACCTACCTCTAATCTGCAAGTCACTAGTCAAGCATGAAAGCGCTCTCTGGGTAAGTAGAAGGATTTGTATATTTTTGCATGCTTTCCACATCTGTTTCCTTTGTTGAGGCAGCAGAAAACAAAAAGATGCAAACAAGGGCAACTTACTGTTTTCTGAAGACTGATCTTAAAGTAATTTTCCCCTATTTTTCCAGACACGACCAACACCCTGACATACCATTCTGTGCACTTTCTGAGAAATGTAAACCCCACCNCCACGTCTCAACAACAACAAAAACTTAAAGATTTTATTGGGCTAGGAAGATGGATATTAACTGTTTTAAATTAGACCAATGCAGAGCTCACATTTGCTGGAGCAGAACATAAGACCTCACTTAGAGCACTGCATCCAGTTCTGGAGCCCTCAACACAGGAAGGACATGGACCTGACGGAGTGGGTCCAGAGTAGTGCCACAGGGGGCTGGAGCATCTCAGGACAGCTCCAAGGACAGGCTGAGGGAGATGAGGTTGTTCAGCCTGGAAGGCTTTGGGGAGACCTAACAGCAGCCTTCCAGTACCTGATGGACTGTTTACAAGGCCTGTAGGGATAGGACAAGGGGCAATGGTTAGAAATTAGAGAATATTAAAAGAATATTTTCACTCCTTTGTCAAAGAGAGACCTACCTGGTCATCATGCAAACTTTCAAAGTAGATTTTAAATCAGTTACATTTCTCGTGCTTTACATATTGATTTTATCATGGTGGAATAGTTCTAACCTCAGTCTGTGTTAGGACTGACAATATTGACAATAACCCAAAGGAACACAGAGTTATCTCTGCTGTGGCTACAAAAAAAAAAAACCCAAAAAACAAAAGCCAACAAACCACTGCCAGATAGTCTAAATGCTCTCATTTTTTAGAAGCTTGACTAATAAAAATGGTGAGTGAGCTTGCTCCAAATATTATGTAATAAACATTGTATTTGTAGATACTGTAGAACAAGTTCAGAGCAAAGAGAATGGGCATGCCGAATTTGTGTAGGGACTTCCAAAGGTGGTTAATGTGGAGCAATGCAGCTACTTTGATTTTTATTGTTGAATCCCTGTATCCATTTTCAAGATTGTGATTCAGCATGCTAAATATTTTAGTTTCTTTCTGCTCTCAAATAATTTTATACAGACCATGAGGAACTACCAAATATTTCCAATAACATGAATAATTTAGGTTGAAAAATACCTCTGAAGGTCATCTCATCCAACCCCCAGTCCAGAGCTGGGCCAGCTTGGAGGCTGGATCTGGTTTCAAAGGCAGTGATGCAAATCAGTTTCTTTATTCAGGCCTCAGTGAGGATCAACTTGTGAAGAAGGAAAAGTATTTAATTTCTAACCTCTCTAGGAGCAAAAGAATCTAACGATTAAGAATAAAACCAACTCATTCTTCAAGAGACAAAGACAATTAAAAGTTTCTATAGGGCACTTATACCCTACATGTAATCTGCACCATTGAATGATCATACATTTATACCGGAAAAGAAACAGGTCTGCACTGGATATGGTCAGATCAACACCTCTGAAGTTTAAATCTCTCCTGTGGTGGCTAATCTAACTTCTAATTTCTTTTGATACTTCCTCACACATCCTGTGTAAGAGCTGGTGTTTTGTAATGCCATCACATCTGCTGGAGACGGTTGTCATTACCATGATGTGAAACTTTTTAATGCCAGACTCTTATGCTCTGCACTGTCACTACAGTAATGAGATAAAGCATTAAGTATGAAGGAATTGGCGCTGTGGAACATCAAAGAGAATCCTACATTTCTGGAATGTGTATTCTATACCAAAAGCTTAACAAATAAAAATAATTTAATGTGGTAAATGTATGAACAATTGTAAAAACAAGATCTAGGCAGTTTGGATATTTAATCTGCTGTGATACTTGGGTAAGGCTGTAGCCTGCCTAGAAACGCTGTCAGCCTGGGGCAAAGAGCAGTTGGAGAAAGAATGAGTAGTAGCTTTCTCTTCTAGCAGAGCCCAATGCCATTATAAACTTGGCCTGCAGCCAATGAACAGAAACTGTACAAATCAACAGGAGCTATGGTTATTAGGAAAGAAATGCCTCTCAACACGATTTTCAGAAATAAGCAAAGAATGTTTCAAATGTTCAACTACTTAGTTTTTACTTTTGCATCCTCTACATAAAGGCATCAGTTTTAATATTATTTCATCTTTTTAAGCTTCCAGATGAATTTTCATAAAAGATTACTAAATCTCCTGTGAAGAAGGACAAGAAATTTATGTGTGACCTGTAACTTTAGGTGACCCGCTACAGTGTCAAAGCTGGGAAGCCAGCCTTCTGATGTGAACAGAGAAGGGTACCTCTCCTGGCTATCCTGCACATCAAGGATTTATGGATCTTCATACACTATAAGATGTATTTAGGGGATTGATCTATTTAATCAAATGACAGGGTGGTTGCTGTAGATAGTGGTATCAGCCCTAAGTGTCCTGTCTTCTTTCTATGCAGTGCATGCACTTTGATGGCAAATTTCATCCATTCTCATGAATGCTACTTCAAAAGTGTACTATTATCACTGGTGAAGACAAAACACATGGCAAACTAGATGATATGTAGATGCGCATAATATCCAGAGTGAGGTATAATGAAACTAACTATTCACCTAATCATTAAGCAATTCTGCCAGATCTCTTAATTTCAGTGCAGTAAATCTTGACATATAGATCTAACTTGTGCCTCACAGACCTGATTTAATTCATTATGGGAAGTATGGCATGACAGAATTACTATCCACAACAAAGATCAATAAATATATTTACAGTATCTGCTAAGCTACTGGATGAAAGAGATTTCTCATGTGAATGTTATGCAAGCAAATTGAAAAGCTATCATAAATGAGCAGGCATCATTTGCTGGTTTTGTGTTTTTACAGAACTTTATGCATTTATAGTCCAAATCATGGTCATAGCCTAAATAGCACCAAAATATAATATTACAGTAATGCAGTATGAATGTCACAGACCCAAGAATGAAAAAAAAAAAAAAAAAGAAAAGGAGAAATAAAGTTTCATTTCCAATAGTAAAACAATGGTAGCTGGGCATTCAGGACAGTGATCAGCTTTAGCTGTCTTGCAAATTGTGTAAGCAAACGTAGTCTCCACAGGATGGATTTTCACTTCAAGTGTTAACTTTTTTTTTTTACACAAAATTGTGATCTAGCTTTCAGTTTCAGCTGTGAAAAAACGATACCAAATGTCCACTCTGCCCTTTCCAGATGTATAAGTGGGTGCACAAGTACAAAGTTCTACTGAGAAATGGACAGGATCAAGCAGAGAAAATGAGAAATTATGCTTAATGAATTCACAGGAATTAGCTAATGGCAAAACATCTTCTGATGGCAAATTTGGTTTTCATCCTTAACCTAACTTTCAGTGAAATGCTAATATTGCTATGATTACTCATATCTTGTAGCAGTTCAAACAGTAGCTTAGTATAGAAAGAGAAATTATGGTCTTAGCAGTATCAGTTTCTTCTGTGGAACATGTACTGAGCATCATGTAGGATGCACTCAAAAAGCAACTGCAACAGAAAATGAAACAGACAAATAATTTGTTTTAAAATAGTAATATTAGGTGTGAGAAACCTGTTTTCAGAGAGGAACCTTGTGACCTTGGATAAACCACATAATTTTCTTCCCTCACGTCCACATTTTGTATCTTAATACTCATCGCTGTCAAGAAAATTTATTCATCAATGTGTCCTGTTTTATTGGTACACTAAAGAAGATAAATAGGAAATTTATTTCTTGTTATCAAAATTTTACTGCTACATAACTGAGAAGTTTCTTACCTTGCTGCTGTGCCGCTTTTTGCTCACTGAAGGAGAACCAGGCTGACCAGGGCTGGGAACAGAGCTAGAGGTGGCAGAAGTGGTTCCAGAGTGAACATGAGATCCCTTTTCCACTCCTGAGCAAGCAACCAGAGGTGACTGCTGTAGAGAAACCTTCTGGAGTTCTGCAGCCAGCTGCTTGGGATCAACCCCTGGGGACTTCGCTTTATCTACTGAATTAAAGAGAACTTTGTATTGATAAGTGTTATCAGATTCAGATCCATCTGGTATGGTAAAGGAGAATGATAGTGATCTTTGCAAATTTCCATGTATACTTTGAAGATGCAAAAGGCAACATTAAAAAAATAGACATTTCCCCCACAACATCAACACCCTGATTCTAATCTTTCTACTCAATGCTGTCAATTTGTGTTACTCACCTCGCAAGTCTTCTGAGAAGCTTGTTCTCTAGATGAAGAAAAATAGATCATGCTGAATCATACAGGAGCCAATTACAGTATTAAAGACTGTTGGTCTGTGCTAACTTGCACTGTTTGGAGCTGGGCCAGTTTCTTAAATATCTGAGCTATGCTGCAACAAGCTTTAATCCAAACTTTAATTTTTTTTTTCTTTAATATTCAATAAAGCTGAATTCTAACTCTGACATAATTTATACCAAAATAGAGAGAAAAAAGAGCTTAAAAAATTAACACTGCAAATTAATCACAACTATGTAAGGCATCTTCACTGCTGCCCTTTGTAGACAGCAATCTCCACTTTATAGAGAAATTAGGTCAACCAAGTTTCATATATGCCTTAAACTGCAGAGTCAAAAGAATACAAGGCTCATCTTGCTTCCCAGGTTCTCAGAAGTCCAAGAGATTTAAGGCAATACATTACTGTTGTCCTGCCTGCTAGGCTGTATTTGTTTTTCTTTCTACAGGGAGTGGTGATTTTTCCTTTCCAATACACAAGTAATCTGCTCAATCTCAGAGGTAATAGCAGGAAAGACTTCTCTTGGCAGCCAGAAGGGATTCTACAGTTATTCCAACTTGGAAACCACTAGAAGATTTGGAACCACAAGAATGGGGGAATTTCCATTAATTCTCATTTTGAGTTTTCATTTTTATTAAAAAACTTTGGCTATTCTTGCTGCTCTCCTTTCAAAGTCCTGTTTCACTATCTACAAATGCCTCGAGTGAGGAGATAAGACATGCCATGAAAAAATGGTAAGTATCTATGCTTCAAAGCTCTGTCAGACTCAGTGTCCAGTTTCAATTAATTCAAATAACATCCACTTTCATCAAAAGGTAGCTTGATGGTAAGTATATTAATAGATAGGAAGAGTTACATAGTCAGAAAATGGTGTTGACTCTGTACAGGTTGATGAAAGGGAAACCACAAAGCTGTAGAACTTAGAATGGACCAATGAGATTCTGAGTGAAACTGTCTGCACTGAGATTGCTGAAGGGCTACTTTACTAGAAGTGGATGCTGGTTCAAAGTTAGATTAACTACAACTAATACCATGACTGGAGGCTCCAGTCATGGTATTGACTGAACAGAAAAGAACTTCTCAAAAGCACTACCATCTTAGAAGTCACATTTTAAAAAACTTCACATAAAGTACTTTACACGGCATCACTGTATCCTAATCAATACTGAATTATCATCACTAATAACAGGCCACAAGCCTTGCACTAAGCTAACGTAGGCCTTAGGACTTGAGTGTTATTTGGACTAGCTCCAGTTTGCCTGGAGCTTCTTTTTCAGCTTGTCTGGCTGCAACAGCAATTGTCTAATGACTTTAATTTGTCTGAGTTATATTTCACCTTTTATAATTGCATGGTATAACGCCTGTCGATTAATAATTTCCATATATAAAGGCACAACAGTAATTGCAGGGTGCAGACTGAACTATTTCTGACTCCAGATTAATAACGCATCTTGCAGGAACACAGGCCTGGGATGCCAACAGAGTGCAGCAAGGTTTGGGCACAGGACAGTATCTGAGGCTCCAGAGATACCAGGAATTTGCTAGTCAGTTACTGGCACTGATGCAAATTCAGGAGCTGGACAGAATAAATTTCAGGGGCTACAGAACAGAAAAATAAAAATAATATATCTCATACATACAAGTGAATTGTACAATACCTAGTCAAGTCACACACAATGCAGAGCCGCTGACTGGTGATGAAAGATCAACGCACGATAGAAAACATGAAAAAAAGGCCCCAAGCAGATTCTGAAGCAGAGGAGGGAATGAAAAAAATCATCCCACCTCCCAGCAAGAAGGAGGCCAAAGTTTTCACCACAAACATCACAGTCTCCCAGCAAATTACTTTGGACACTGTCAACTTGGGCAGTGGTCTTGGAGTGAAAGCTCTGCCCACAGGGCTCAAAGAAGCTGCCCAACAGACCACTATTCTGTGGTATGTAGAGATGAAGGAGTGGCTATAGGGAGGTTTTCCCTGAATAACAAATAATAGCCACTGTACTGACACTTTATTTGCACTAATTAGATAGTGTAGGATTGTGTCAGTCTGGATTGAAAAGAGCAAATAATAATAACAACAAATGCTTGTGATTTTTTTTTTTTTTTTTTTTTTTTTTTTTTTTTGGGTGGTGGGTTTTGTTTTGGTGTTTTTTGGTGGTTTTTTTTTTAAATCTAAGGTGTGGTCTCCTTTCTGCCCATGGCAAGATTTGGGATGTAACACCTGAGGTTACTATCATAGAATCATAGAATCAGTCAGGGTTGGAAGGGACTACAAGGATCATCTATGATTCTATGATCTAGTTCCAACCCCCCTGCCATGCCCAGGGACAGGCTACCCTAGATCAGGCTGGACAGAGCCTCATCCAGTTTGGCCTTAAACACCTCCAGGGATGGGGCCTCAAACACCTCCCTGGGCAACTCGTTTCAGGGTCTCACCACTCTCATGGTGAAGAACTTCCTCCTCACATCCAATCTAAATCTCCCTACCTCCAGCTTTGCTCCATTCCCCCTAGTCCTATCACTACCTGATATCCTAAAAAGTCCCTCCCCAGATTTTTTGTAGACCCCCTTCAGATACTGGATATCCTTATTTATATCATGTTCAATTTTCAGCTGCTATCCAGTCTCACAATATCAAAGCAATAACTGGTTGCTCACCTGCCTTTACTGGCTCATGCAGCTCCAGATGCTGGGGATTCTCAGAGTCTGAAAGCATGTTTAGGTCCCTAAAGAAAGCAATGAGAAGCCTGAGACAAAAGAAACTCTTTCCTCATACCCTTGCTATTGTATTACATAGATAAATGAATAGTGGTTCATGACAGAAAGCAGCTCCCAAGCATGACCCCTTCGTAGTTGATATATTTTTGCAATACTGTTGAAGAGCTGAGAAGAAATGGATTGAATGCATCTTTATACAGTCCACATGATGCTTAAATGACATTCATCTAAAAGATACAAATTTCAGTAAAGGTCAAGTTAGTGTTAAATTACCACCATTTTCTAACCCCAGTAAATTCAAAGAATTGTATGTGTATCAACAAGAGGAGATTGTGGCCTGACAATGGATATATCATTGTTTATAAAAACATAATTACTAACATCTGACTCAGCTTCTCTTTCCCTATGATTTTAGAAAGAACAAAAGAACAAACAGACTTCCCACACTCGGAGTGATCTCTTGCTAATTATTACATGCATGCTTTGTGCTAGCAAAGGTTCCATTTTAACAACTTTAATTGTTCTTTAAGAAATGGAAAAAAAAAAAAGCCATGAAAAGCCAAAAAAATATGGAAACAGAAAGATGGGGAAAAACTCACAGTCTTACACATATTTCTGCTTCCCCACTCTGCTGAATAATAATGCTCTGGACTTCTTCATATGTTTTCCCAGTCAAGGGGATTCCATTCCATTCCAGCACCTGCATTCCTAAGAAGGCAAAACAGTATGAGGTCAACTACTCAGATTTTGCCAAAGGCATCAGATTGATTGCTTTGATAAGAAGATTTGATGTGACACTAGTGAATATGGTTTAAATAGCACAACAAAACCTTTTCACTTCACACAGGTTACACTGTTAATTGTCCCATCAACTCTAATTTACCTGCTGAAACAAATCCGGAGATTAATTCCTTTCTGATTCAAACTAAACACGCACTCTCCACAATCTCCATGATACTTGAAAACTTGCAGTATCATACACATGCACATGTACCAAGAGTGTATGAAACCTAAATATTTTGTATATCAGACATCTCCTTGCCAGCCATGGTCTTGGAAGACAGCTGTTCCCTAGTGGCATATTGCTGTTAAGAAGCTGAGCCTCAAAATGGGGCTAAATTCGTGAATATGATTTCGTAAATCAAATACACTTTTTTCTACTTTCTCAATTCAGAAAATATAGCAGGATGAAAGCAAACTGGGAAAACTGATTTAGAATTAAAAATACACCTCCACATTTCAGCCAGGAAATGTTCAGGTGTAATTTTTTTCCCCACAACTTTTCTATATTTTTTTTATCAAAAAGTGACAAAACAGATTAACATAATTAATTGTGGGACATAGGAACAGAGTTGTGATTACACAGGCTGAAAAATAAACAGGCTTTTGTAATCTATTGTGTCTTCCAAGTACCCCAGAGCTGAGCCAGCAGACTTGGTATGGGGCAAGTTTTATGCTCAGTATTTACAGTCAAACCCTTTAAAAATCATATAATGTGTATTGTGGTAAGATGAGAAATCTTCTGGTTACAGTAAAATGTTTACAAAAAGTAAACTGTAGATTCACATGTGGGAGTTACAACTCATGTTCTGAGACGTGCATCCATATTTTGAAATAGATAGTCATAATGATGACTCCAAAGAAATGAACTTCTAAGATTCTTACTAATATACAAATATCAAAACCCAAGCCTCAGGCTCTAAAGGGATAATATGCTGAATTATTAATAGTGCACTTAAAGTAATATAAAGTATCTGAAAACGGCATCACTCACACAGCAAGGAAAACCACAAACACTTATCTTACTACCACTTACACAGATAAAAACAAGTCTTCACCTGGATCACATTTTTATTTCAAAATCCTGTGCTGTTGCATATGGCAAATGAGAAAAATAACGAAGTGAAACTCATAGGAAAACAAATTTACTAAATATATATTATGAGACTTGTCAATGGAATAAAGTGCGAGTGAAATGACAATGAAATATATATAATATGAGAAATAAACACTAACTTTATATATATTTTCCGCAGGATCCTATGAATTATGATTTGAAACATTAAATTTGCTTATAACTTTTCTCACTAAGAATTTATAATTTTGTTCATAGCAGTTTACAGAAATACAAACTGTGCAGGTTGACTAAAAAGTGATGTTTGGCAGGAAGTAGTTAGCTGCTTCCTGCCAAAATAGATTTGTCTTTTCCTAAATTTTAGCCCATGTCATTTGCATTAGCTGTCAATCAAAAGCATGATCTTTTGCTTTTTGGAGCAAATTTAGTTTTAATCTCAGTTCTTCTGGAATAAAGCAACAGCAATTATGATTAAATGTGGCTCCCTCTGACTTTTGTGCCATACAAATATAACAATGTGCAGTCCTTAGAAAGCTTCTAGAAAGTATAGAACTGAAGTTATTTTTGCTTTCCTAATGCCTTCATAATGTTACCATGGCATAGGACGTTGAGTATGACAGGATGAATCTGTCATACTCAAGTAAGCTTGACCAGTAAGCCAAGCCAAGCCACAACTTCTATGGACTGGCAACAAACAAGGATAGAATTATAAATCCTTAGATATTTGCAAAAGTTGGTAACATCCTTTTGCTGACAAATGCAGGTTCATAAGAGAATTTACCAGGAGAGAAGTAAGGCTCTCATCAATTACTTGCTTCAGTTTAAAAGACCATCAGGGAAAGCCTATCTGAGCAGCACCGCAGTGCTGGGATTTCGAAATCGTGAGGGTTTCATTGGCTAGTGCAATGGTATCGAAGTCACTCACTTGGTCAGTAAGTTCAAGTACATGTGAACAAAGCAGCAAATAGAAAGGAAATTGAATCTCAACAGCTTTGGCTCACACTGAGATACATTTAATCTGTCAGGATAAGGGTATTTTCCTATTATTGGCTGCCTTATGGATTTATAAATGTTTAAAATCAAAGCAATTTAAATTACTTAATCGATCTGACTTATAGTCCTGGGGATCTAAGGATAAAGGTTTAAGGCAAGAAGCAGATTTCTTTTTCCTTGAGGAGTAACTGCAAACACCTTTTGCTGGGAAAAAAAAAAAAAA
>VWZI01023036.1:109829-130397 GCA_013396835.1 Psilopogon haemacephalus
TAAAAAAAAAAAAAAAAAAAATTTTTTTTTTTTTTTCTGTCTAAAATCTAATTAGATTCTGTAACTCTCTTTCATAATTAGGATATGTCATTTGCATTTCCCAATTTTTGTATGCTTCACCAGTTTAGAAGGCGGAAGACAAGAAAACTTACTTTGCTTCATGACATCTCTGATGACTGAGGAAGAACTAGTAATTGTCTTGATATTCACATCCATAATTTCTCCTAGCATATTATTATTTTATTGGGATGGCTACATCCTGCATTGATGGTGAGCAACAACTTGTTTTTAGAAACATCAGCTTCCACAGTCATCAAGACTTCCTCCCTGTTCCACTTAGTGTGCTGACATAAATTATTTATTCAATCTTTTTGGTATCTGCTTTACGGTGACATTCAGAACCTGGAATCAGAAGTAGTTTATAGTTTTCCACTGATTATAAAAATATTCTAGAGAGGGAACATCATACATCTGTAACTGCCATGGAGATATGCACATTTATCTAGATTAATACCATCTTTTCCCTTGAAAAAACATGCTGCAGTTCTATTGTACTGAAAGAGAGAAGGAAGCCTGTTGTGTTCATATATTTCTCCGCATGCATTTATAACCGGACACAGTTGGAGACTATCAAAATTTAAGTGCACCTTTCCGCTGACACAATATAACGATTGTGCTCTTTGTAAGTACCAAATAAATATCTTAAAATCTCCTGTGTTTATTAGAGTTTCTACTCTCAGTGCTTAAACTAAGAGCTTGCTCCTGCAGGAAGGGGCCATGCTTTGGCTGCAGAAGTGAGGAAGGGGACACATTTCACCAAAACCTTCATGGGAAAGTCATAGAATGGCTTAGGTTGGAAGGGACCTTTAGAGATCATCTATTCTGATGCCCCCCACTATGGACAGAGATGCCTCTCAATGACATTTGGCTGCTCAAGGCCTCACCCAGCCTGGCCTTGAACACCCCCCCAGAGAGGAGGCATCCACAACTCCCTTGGGCAGCCTGTTCCAGAGTCTCACCACCCTTTCACTGAAGAACTTCTTCCTTAAGATCCAGTCTAAACCTACTCTCTCTTAGCTTCAAATCATTCCCCCTTGTCCTATCACTAGACACCCGTATGATAAGTCCCTCTTCAGCTTTCCTGCAGGATTTCTTCAGGCATTGAAAGGCAGTTCTAAGGTCCCCATGGAGTGTCTTCTTCTCCAGGCTTAACAATCCCAGCTCCCTCAGCCTATCCACATCTACCAGTGGTGTTCCAGTGCTTGGATCATCTCTGGACTCACTCCAAAGATTGTGTCCTTCTTATGATGGGGACACCAGAACTGGACATGTTATGCAAGGTGGGGTCTCACAAGAGCAAAGGGGAAGAATAACCTCTTGACCTGTGGAATTTTATTGTATTTCATTAAACTGGCACATGTAACACTTATTGCAACTTAGTGCTGTTCTTAGAACTGCTGGGTTCTTTTTAGCAACTGGCAAGGTGTTAACATTTCTTATTTTTGTTTAGGCAGAAATAAGCCAATTATCTCTTAACTTATAACAATAAAACCTGCAAACTGGCTCATTGATAGATATATTTCTTTGCTTCATGAGGATGTTGCAATATATATATATANAATACATCCTTCAATTCACTACCTGGATGGTAAAGCTATATTGTTTAACAATGTGGTTGTTTATATAACATTCCTATTGATGGAAAAAAATGTGAAACTAACTATAAAATAGGTCCTGGTAATAGAATTTCTAACTGTCAACTGTAAGACATAATATATATCTCAGTTGCTACCCATCCTCCATTCTTTTCCATATTTTTTGGCCTCTTTAGATTAATGTTTAAGACATGAGCTGGCTGCCTGATTAAAGTTGAAAGGAATCTGAAAGTCATCAAAGGATTTTATTTCTCTGAAAATGCATCCAAATATTGTTATTTCAAATACACAAACACCAAACTGAGCCACTGAATTAAACTTTATTCCCATCTGTAACACAGTGTACACTATTACAAAGTTAACCTTAGACAGTTTTCATACATTTGTATACTGGAGTCTCCTATTCAGTGTACTCAAGGGGACTGAGAAGTAGTAAAACTGTTCTTTGCTGTGTCATTAAGAGTATGTAATTAAAAAAAAATCAGTCTACATATGTATAAAAAATATGATTCTTGCATTTTTTAGAGTCTCAGGTATGCTCTCCTATTGGAATTGAGAAAGAATAGAACCTCTGGTTTTGATTGCACTCTAGTTATACACACAGAAGTTTATTCACTGCTTCTTTATAGTCTGTTTTGTTTATTCTTATGCAAAATAAACATGTCACTTTGAATTGTATTCTTCACTGGTCTAATGCTCACAGAGGAAAAGAAAATTGGACTCTCTAGGCTAGAAGCTTACAATCACTAGAATGTGAATGTGTCTTTCTATTTCATGGAAGAATTAAATTTCAGAAACTTTACTTTGAAATCTCAGAAAGCACCATAAAAGTTAAATGTGTACTCAGAACAAGGAGAAACAATATCAACTTGCAGTCTGACATTCAACACTAAATTACTTTATAGTCTGTGTTCTCCAGCTAGTTTTCTTTTATTCTGAAAACCTTTCTGATAGCTAAAAATAGGTTGATGAAAGTCAGTGCATTAATGTATTTTTTTGTACTGCTGCATATGAATCACACCAAAACTCATTATTTTTTGTAGACACTTTAACTTCCTCTTCCATTCATCGTTTGTGCCCAGGCTGAATATTTTCTATTATTACAATAATTATCATATAGACTAAGCAGTTCTTAAAAACAGATATGTTGTTCATCAAAGAGAAGTTTGATGCATCATGGCTTGTGTGCTTCTACTTTGAAATGGCATCTATAAAAGCACAGATACATTGTATTTGGGGTGAACTTGCCATTTACAGGCAAGTATAGCTTGCAGTTATCAGCCCAATACTAGGCAGCTTTCTAATATAGTCTGCCTTTGGATTTTTGTATATAAAAAAATACCACATGATTCTGTAGATCACTCTTCAGTTTGAACTATGGTAGCACAACAAATGATGATCAGGATGTAATTATACGACTTGAATTGAAGCTCTGCGTTAAGTGAAGTTTAGTTACTGTTTATGAAAATAACTGTTCTATAAATAATAAATCATAGTTCTTTCACCACGACTCTATCCTCAAACATTCTATTACATTAGAGTTACAGACAGGTGAAATGCTGAAAAAAACCCCTGCTGTGGTGCACTGTTATTATTCAGTGTTTCAGAAAAATAAACATATTTCAAAATGCAGCATTCACTGAAGCTAGAGAGCAAAATGTATTTATTTGGCTTTCAGTAATGTCCTATGGAATATCAGAATAAGAGAGAGATGAGCTTCCTCTAGTTCTAGTTTAAACATTCCATTATGGGGTTGTGTTCAAAAGAAAATCCACTTTTGAAAGCCGTTTACATCTCCTGCTGGCTGTTGACAAACAGTGGGGCAGCTCACCAGAGGCGGAGGGATGGAGAGCTAATGAAGGTGCTCAACTTGCTGCCCTGAGGCAAGCCAGGGATGATGCACCAGGACAATCTAAGGAAATCAAGGGGAACTGGCACAAGAGGAGGACGGGGCCAGCCCAGTTGAAGTGCCTCTGTGCAAATGCACAGAGATTGGGCAACAAACAGGATGAACTAAGGGCCACTGTGCTGCTGGGATGCCATGACATAGTGGCTACTACCGAAACTGGTGGGACAAATTCCATGAGTGTAATGTAGGGATAGATGGGTACAAGCTTTTTAGGAAGGATAGGCAGGGAAGGAGAGGACGAGGTGTTGCCCTCTATATCTGTGACCAGCTAGAATCAGTGGAGCTCCACCTGGGGAAGGATGATGAGCTGGTTGAGAGTATATGAGTTAAAATTAAAGGCAAGACAGTGGAGGGTGATGTTACTGTAGGGGTCTGCTACAGGCCACGTAACCAGCAAAACCAAGCAGATGAGGCCCTTCACAGGCAAATAGTAGAAGTGGCCTCCACGTCACAAGTACTGGTCCTCATGGAGGAAGTCAAACACCCTGACATCTGCTGGAGGGACAACATAGCAAGGCATCAGCAATCCAGGATGTTCCTGGATTGCATAGATGAAAACTTCCTCCTTCAAATGGTAGAGGAACCAACAACTAAAGGTGCTATGCAGGACCCTGTTCTCACCAACAGGGAAGGGCTGGTAACCAATGTGAGGCTCAGGGACAGCCTTGGTTGCAGTGACCATGAAACAGTTGAATTTAAGATCCTCAGGGCAACCAGGAGGACATTTTCTAAGCTTACGACCCTAGACTTTAGGCATGCAGACTTTGATCGCTTCAGTATCGTGGGCCAAAGTATCATGGGACGAAGCCCTAGAGGGAAGAGGGGCCCAGGACAGCTGGACAATGTTCAAGGATCTTCTCCTCTGTGTCCAGGAACAATGTATACCAACAAAAAGAAAAGCAGGGAAGAGTGCTAGGAGGCCTGCCTGGCTGAGCAACGATCTCCTGGACATGTTGGCACATAAAAAGAAGCTCTACAAGGAATGCAAGGAAGGACAGCTAGAATGGGGGGTATATAAGGATGCTGCCTGAGCAGCCAGAGATCTGGTTAGGAAAGCCAAAGCACAGTTTTAATTGAATCTAGCCAGGGAGGTCAAAGAGAACACCAAGAATTTCTACAGGTATATTAATGGTAAAAAGAGGACTAGGGAAGATGGTGGGCCCCCTCAGAAAGGAAACAGGTGAAATGGTCACAAGTGACATGGAAAAGGCTGAGGTTCTCAACAAATTCTTTACCTCGGTCTTCACTGCAAAGGCCTCCAGCCATACTCTTGGAGTCATGGAAGATAATGGCATGGACTGGAAGGAAGAATTGCCCATCATAAGGGAACATCAGATTTGCAATCACCTGAAGAACCTGAAAGTCTTCGAGTCCATGGGTCCCAACGGGACTGAGAGAACTGCAGATGATGTTGCTAAACCCCTCTCAGTTATATTCCAAAAGTCCTGGCAGTCTGGTGAAGTCCCCACTGACTGGAAAAGGGCAAACATAACAACTCCCATTTTCAAAAAGGGTAGGAAGGAGGAGCCAGGGCACTCCAGGCCAGTCAGTCTCACCTCTGTGCCCGGTAAGCTCATGGAGCAGATCCTCCTGAAGGCACTACTGAGACAGCAGAATAGTGAAGAGGTGATTTGGTCCAATCAGCATAGCTTCACCAAGGGCAGATCCTGCCTGACAAACCTGGTGGCCTTCTACAAACAGGTCACAACATTAATAGACGAGGGTTGAGCAACTGAAGTAATTTACTTGGACCTGAGCAAAGTCTGTGACACTGTCCCACACCACATCCTGGTCTCCAAGCTGGTGAAACATGGGTTTGATGGGTGGACCACCAGATGGATAAAGAACTGGCTTGATGGCTGCACCCAAAGAGTGGCTGTCAATGGCTCCATGTCCAAGTGGAGGCCAATGACAAGCAGGGTCCCTCAGGGATCAGTCCTGGGACCAGTCTTGTTCAACATCTTTGTGGGCAACATGGACAAAGGCATTGAGTGCACCCTCAGCAAGTTTGCTGATGACACCAAGCTGTGTGGTGCAGCAGACAGGCTGGAGGGCAGGGATGGCATCCAGAGGGACCTGGACAAGCTGCAGAGGTGGGCACAAGCCAACTTTATGAGGTTCAACCAAGTGCAAGGTCCTGCATCTGGCTCAAGGCAATTCCAAGCACAAATCCAGGCTAGGCAGTGACTGGCTGGAGAGCAGCCCTGAGGAGAGGGACTTGGGGGTGCTGGTGGATGAGAAGCTCCACATGAGCCATCAGTGTGCACTCACAGCCCAGAAAGCCAACCAGATCCTGGGCTGCATCAGGAGAAGTGTGGCCAGCTGGTCAGGGGAGGTGATTCTCCCCCTCTACTCTGCTCTGATGAGACACCATCTGGAATACTGTGTCCAGTTCTGGAGCCCCCATTACAAGAGGGATGTGGACAGGCTGGAGCGTGTCCAGAGAAGGACATCCATGAGGATGATCAGAGGGCTGCAGCACCTCTCCTATAAGGACAGACTGAGAGTTGGGGCTATTCAATATGGAAAAGAGGAGGCTCCCAGGTGACCTTATTGTGGCCTTCCAGTATCTGAAGGGGGCCTACAGAAAAGCTGTGGAGGGGCTTTTTAGGCTATCAGGTAGTGACAGGACTAGGAGGAATGGAGCAAAGCTGGAGGTGGGGAGATTCAGCCTGGATGTGAGGAGGAAGTTCTTCACCATGAGAGCGGTGAGAGCCTGGAGTGGTCTTGCCCAGGGAGGTGGTTGGGGCCACGCCCCTGGAGGTGTTTAAGGCCAGTCTGAATGAGGCTCTGGCCAGCTTGATCTAGGGCAGGGTGTCCCTGAGCATAGCAGGGGGACTGGAACTAGATGATCCTTGTGGTCCCTTCTAACCCTGACTGATTCTGCGATTCTATGATTCTAATTCAGATCATTAAAAACAAAACACTATATTTATATATATATGGTAGAATGGAAAAGTCTGTTTAATTCCAAGTCACTTAGAAGATCAGCAATCAATAAGGTCATTATTTTCATGGCAGTTTAATGCCCTGTCTGCATTCTTCATTTGTGATTATTGGTGTATTCAGAATTAAGTGTGTTTTTTTTTTTTAATTTCCATTTTCAAGGAATTAAAAAACCCAAATTAATTATAGTTTACACAAATCCAGTTCTCTGACTCTGGCTTCCATCTGCTACAACTGAAAATGGAGTGATATTTCACATGATCACAGAATGTTAGGAGTTGGAATGCAGCTCTGGAGATTTTCAAGTCCAACCCCCTTGCTATTGAATGTAGCACAGGTGGCACAGGAATGCATCCAGGCAGGTCTGGAAAGTCTAAAGAGAAGGAGGCTCCACAGCCTCTCTGGGGAGCCTGTTCCAGTGCTGAGTCACCCTTACCATCAAGAATTTCTTCCTCATATTTAGGTTGAACTTCTTGTGCTGTAGTTTACATCCATTGCCCCTTGTCCTGTCACAGGGCACAAGAGAGCAGAGGCTGTCCCTTCCTTCTTGACACCCAGCCCTCATATATTTATATAGATTTATTAGATTCCCTCTCAGTCTTGCCTCCAGACTAAAAAGCCCCAGGTCTCTCAGCCTCTTCTCATAAGGCAGTGCTCCAGTCCCTTAATCATCCTTGTAGACCTCTGTTGGACTCTCTCAGATAGATCCTCTTGAACTGAGGAGCCAAGAACTGGATGCAATATTCTAGGTGGGGCCTCACTAGGGCAGAGTAGAGGGGGAGGAGAACCTCCCTCAATCTGCTGGACACACTCTTCTTAATGGGTGTGAAACTGTCTTTTGGAGGCACAAGAGGAACATGTCATGAGATGCAAACATAGAGTTCTTGTGGAAGTTAAGCGTGTGTCTGAAAAATCACTTTACATTATTACTTAGTTTCTAGTCTTAGTAAGAGTATAAGTTATCACAGCAAACATGTCAAGCAAAATTCTGTTTGAAGCACTGTTCTGTTGTCAAAACAATTAAACTCTCACCACAACTCTTAATTTAGATTAAAAGAAAACTGACATCAGTTATTAGTGTTAAAATTTCCCCTGTACTTTCAAATAAAAAACCACCACCAAAAAAACCCNTTATGGTCTGTTCTCTACAGAGGAGGAATGAAACTATACATACCTCATGTTGGAGGTGGTTCACTGGCTGCTGCTAAATACACACAACCTCATCTTCCCTCTAACAATGTGAATCTCTGCCAAGATTAGACTCAACAGAGTGGATCCAAGAAAGACTGACTCTCCAGCTCCAGTAGTGCTGGTGTCTATATGTCAATGGAGGATTTATAAATTACATTCTATTCTGTTTTCTATCTCTTCTCCATTACTTCTTTTTCTTCACCCAAAATATTCTCCATTAAGCCTAGTCATTGTTGCTACATCAGAGAAACAGCAAATACATAGTGCTCTGTGGTATCTTAATTAGCACTCAAGTGAGAAGAAAAAATGAGTTAAGAGACCAAAAAATATCCATATTAGGGTCTTGGCTCTGTCAAGCACAGCTACTTAGTAGAAACCTTAAGACTAGTATGAATGAAACATGAGTGGGAATTTATGGATGTAGCACTCTCTGAAGCAATGATGAAGGAAGGAAAAGGAGATTTGTGGTACACAGGTTAGCAGGTCATCAGGTTCCTCACATATTTGCACGTGGTTTCTCAGGACACTTAGTTCAGGAAAGGGAAGGCAGCCTAAAAAAAGTCAAGGTAAAGCCACACTAGCAAACAACTGACTAAACCAAAGTGCATCCTGAGACTATAAACAAAGGCCAGAAGAGATCAAGATAAGGACAGGAAGATCAGAGAATAATCGAGCTATATTTTATAGTGATATGGGGTAGAGAAACAAACCATCAGCAGTTGCTAAAATGTGCTAAAGGTACCTTTAGGACCATTACATGGTTGTCAATCTAAGAAACCCAGAGAATAAGACCACTCAATAGCTGGCATATCTTGCTCTCTGGACATAATGCTTGCATACATTCATCCTGGTGTGCAGGATGACATGGATTTGGGAATACAGATCTATTCAGAAAGCACAACAGAGAAAGAACATTAATCAAAAAGAAAAGTTAGTCTTAACTGAGGAACCTTAACCTCCTTACTCTATTGCTGCTCCCTGAAGGATCTGCACTGTCTTGGGAATCTGCTCTTTCTTGATGAAGCTCTGGATGGTGCTTTGCAATGTAATCACTAAAGGACTACAGTCTAATTCAGAAAATAATGAAATTATTGGGATAAACACTGAAAGCCTGCTAGGAATGATCAAAGACTGTGGCTACACATTGGATAGAAACGTTACTTAAGGTCATATACTAAAAAGAACAGAAAGCTTTTGTGACTTACAGTGAGCAAGCACCAGTGTTTAAGTAAAAAGTCAAATCTTCTTAATGAGAATGACTGAGGACCTTAAAATATCAGTCTGTCACATAAGATAGAGTGAGATCTGTACTTGACATGTTGTAATAGGAGTCACTCTGTCAGATAATCATCCTCTATACCCCAGGGGTAATTTTACAGTTCTGACACTGTGTGATTATTCAAATACAAAGTAGAGATTACTCACTATTACCTTATTTGTAAGAGTTATGTAACCTGGAAATTAAGGAAACTGAATACAAACTGCTGGCAGTGCTATGCAGTTCTCACCACCTCTATGTATCAATTTCACAAGTGTACGATTCTCTTTTTAAGAGAAGTTTTGGCAACTTATGTTATTCAAAATACAAGAAGGTAAGGTAAAGGCATGATGTTCTCTTGGAACAATATCATGTTATTGTTAAAGAAAGCATATAGGTTAAAGAAAGTGTTCCCCCTCTCATGAGAATGGAGAGCTGGTGTCAACAGATGAAGAGAAGAATTGAAGTATTCAGTTTTTTTGCCTCAGTCTTCACTGTCAATCTTACTCCATCTTTCTCTGGACTTGATGGACCATTAGGTGCAGACCAGTGGGGCAAAGCCCCTCACGATAAGGGATGATCAAGTTCAGAACCACTTGAGGGACCTGAACATACATAGATCTGAGACCTGCTGACATGCATCCCAGAATTCTGAAGGAAGTGGCTGATGCAGTGGCAAAGCCACACTCCATATTTGAGAAGTCCTGGCAGTCCCTGGTGACTGAAGAAGGGAAATATTGCACCCATTTTTAAAAAAGGCGAAACAGAGGATCCTGCAAATTGCTGACCTGTCAGCCTCACCTCTATGCCTGGGAAGATTGTGGAACGGATCCCCCTGGAAACTATACAGGAACACACGGAGGAGAGGGAGGTAATTTGAGGTAGTCAGTATGGCTTCATCAAGGACAAGTCCTAGACCAACCTAACGGCTCTCTGTGATGGTGTAACTATATCAGTGGACAAGGGAAGACCAACAGATGTCATCTATCCAGATTTCTGTAAAGCCTTCAACATATTGCCCCACAACATCATTCTCTCTAAGCTGGAGAGCTATGGATTTGATGGCTGGACTGTTCAGTGGAAAAGGTATTGGTTGGATGATTGCATACAAAAGCTCAATGTCCAGATAGAGATGGGTGGCAAATGGTGACCCTCAAGGGTCTGTACTAGGACCAGTGCTGTTCAGTATTTTCATTAGTGATATCAACAGCGAGATTGAGGCATCCTCAGCAAGTCTGCAAATGATACCAAGCTCATTGATGTTGTTGATAAGACTGAAGGATGGGATGCAATCAGAGGGACCTGAACAGTCTGCATAGGTGGGCTGAGGTGAATCTCATGAGTTTCAATAAGGCAAAGTGCAAGGTCTTGAACTTTGATATCAATACAGGCTGGGGAATAATGAAATTGAGAGCAGCCCTGCAGATAAGGACTTGGGGGTGCTGGTGGATGAGAAGGTGGACATGAGCCAACAGTGTGCACTTCCAGCCCAGAATATAGATCTGTATTCAGGTTCTTAATGGTACCTTCTAAGATGGAAATTAAAACTCTAATATTTAATCAAATAAATAAATACAGTTGGAGAAATTTTATTAGATTTGCCAGAAAATTAATTTAATAAAAAACCCAACCAAACAAAAATGTATAGAACAGTTTCTAAGAAAGAGGCACTGGGTTTTCCCTAGGAAACAGAAAACTATTCACAGAGATTAAGAAACTCTTGGCTTTGTATGCAGCGTCAAAATATTTTCCTTTCACAGAGTTGTCAGAACTATACAATTCTAACTATTAGAATTATTTTATTTAAACCAGCATTTCCCATGCTTCTCTTGTAAATGTTAAATTTATATTTTTACAAATTCCTTAGATACAGTATGTCAATAGCAGTAGGACCACGGTAGAAAGTATGTGGAGCAAACTTGCTTGATTATTGACTGATTTCAACAAACAATAATCTGAAACATAGATGAAAATGAATGAAATAATTATTTTTAAAAATTGAATGCTGAACATACTTAGAACAACAATGATCATGGATAGAAGCATGTCTGTAAGGAAGAAGTGTCACTCACACACAAAATCTTCATTTTCATTTTAACTTGTTTTGGGCTTACAGTCAACATGCCAAATATTATCACTTTAAAGGTAAGTGTCTTGCCTCCATAGCTGTCTAGGAATTTTGAGCAGTTAATGAATGAAGAAAATCAGATTCCTCTTAGGATGGTTCATCTCAGCTGACACCTGTTCAGAATAAGATGAATCATGTCCCTAGGGGTACCCTTCTTTCACTTCTGGTTAGAAAAGAAGCCCATAATGCAAGCTTAGGTAAGATATTTACTTTTTTTTCCAGGCACCTAAAAATATGTGCACTGATTTCCTGACTTGTCATATGAGATTATAAACCTGTCCTAGAGATAGAAAAGACCTTTCCTCCCACCCCCCCCTCTATTTTGTAAACTGGCAGCTGTGCCTAAACAACGAGAAGAAACTGAAAGACAGTGTTCCTCAACCTGAAGAGGATTAATGGGACACTATCAGTCTGAATTGTAGATCTGTGATCACCAAGGCAAGCCAATTTGTGCCTCAGTTTCTTTATGTGTTAAGAAGGTGTGGATGAAAAGATAATGGTATTGTACATTAACTCTGAGATTTGCAACTGCCAAGTGCTCTTAGTAAAGCTAAGTGTTGCTTGTGCATCAGAAATCTTGCTAAAATTAAGAGTTGTAGGAGACAGTTTTTGAAGCAACAAGGACTGGATATTAAACTCTTAAACTTTCATATCCTTATAGTTAATTAATAAACAATTTTAGTGAAAACTGTTATCATTATTCAACTTTAAGAAGTACAGGTTACATATCTTCTATACAAATGAGAGATACTGAAATTTACCACTTAGAAAGACCTAGCATTTTAAGGACTAGCATGTTGAAAAACTGCAGGATTTCTGCTTTCAATAACTATTTTTAATTTCACACCCAGTTATAAAATTAAGCACAAGGGCCATTTTTAGGAACACCTGCTGAATAACATCAAGGGTAGTCTAACTTCACTGCTGGGTTCAGAGCAACAAGTCTCCCCGTCTAAGACTGCCTGGAAGAGTGTTTATTCCAGTTCCTAAAGCAGCCTTTCTTGGTAGCTCAAGAGCTGCTCACTGTCTTAGCATAATCTGAGCTAGGTACAATGAATAAAAAAAAATCCAGCAGGTTTAAATGTGATTGATGAGTAGAGTCAGAGAGCTGTAATCAAATAGAGATGGAAACATGTTTATGGTTATACTTAGGAGTAGAGTTAAACTTGCTGTACTAGTTTGAGTTCTGATAAAGCCATCTCTTTCCCATCTCAGTACAGAGGAGTGAGCGAGCAGCTATGGGGGCCCTGGTTGCCCACCAGAGTTAAACACTGTTGTGAATCTGCAATGCAAATCTGAGACAGGCAAATGAGTCTCAGGAACAACTGCAACTAAAATTGCCTTTAATAAAAAAGAAAAAAAAGTAATGATTACATAATGTAAATTTTAAATGAAATCATTAAGACTGAATAATTTAAAATAATTAATACTCCTCTCGCTACCTTGGAATGTAATTTGGCTGATGCTTACACATCTCCAACACACTTGTTAGTGTCATATATTATTATCACTGTATACAAATATGATCTGTGTTACTTAATCAAGGAAGTAGCATTATTCTCACAAATAGGTCCATTGTAAAATATATGCAGAATTTGTGCATGAAGAAAGAAATACACTCTCAAATAAATGATGCAGAATTAGGCCCATGGTTATGTTATTCTTTGTAGGATTCCCTGAAATAAATTTGAATGTACAATTACTGAAGCTCTACTGCACATTCAAGATGTGATGGTGATTATCTGGCAGATACACACCTAATCAACCTGCATAAATACTGACAACAGATGTTAAAACCAGGACCTATTGCTTTTCCTGTAATTGTTTTTTGGTTTTGATTTTGGGGTTATTTTGTATTATAATCAGGTTTTAAAATTATATTAAATAAGCTTTTGGAACTGGCTTAATAACTCAATATGAGAAATGGCATCCAGGGAAAAGCAGAAAAAAAAAATCTGTGAAGACCAAGAACTAATCAACTCTATGCCAGACAGGGTAGCAAAGAAACTATATAAAATAGTATCGCAAGTGTGCTCCTCTTTACCTGCTCCATGCTTTCTATTGATGTTAAACTCCATTTCTAAAAGGTGAATTACATTATTCTTAGGACAGAAGGAGCACTTCTTTTGACATATACATGAGTTCTTTCTTCATAGCAGAGATGCAGTAATAATTTCAATAGCAAATCCTTTACAGCTGCAGGTTCTTAGAGAGGACTTATATGATAAATGTGTGGTACTTTTTCATTGGTTTTCATAGAACTAGAAAAAACACTTGGTATTGTCATTGGTAGAAATATCTTAAGTTGTGAATGCCAGCAGGTTCAGTAATAAGCCTGTCTATTCTGACGCTTACATAGTCTTAATTTAGCAACCGTGTAGCTTTACAAAAACCTTTGCCTCTATTTCTTAAAACTTGTGTCTTAATTATGCATCAAAACTACATTTAGACACTGAACTGTTAGTGAATTTTCAGCACTGCATACCCACTTTACCCTCATGGGGTATTGCAATGGCCTATTTTCTTTCAAAACCATGCCCCAAGTGAGATGTCAAGTATTATTTTTAAACTGCCAAATACAAGTGCTAAGCTGACATTTCAGCTCTGTAGACTTAAGCTCACACATATAGGTCAACATGGACAATTTCAATATTAGTCTTTTAAGACTGCTTTTGTTTCACTCAAGCTGTTGTACAGATTAAAATGTGTTTTCATAGGACTAATATATTAAATTTATTAGTGTTAAAAAAAATAGAAGAGCAAAACAATCACCTCTGCTTCTTTCACAGGCACTTATTTCACAGGTAAAAGAAGGGGAAAAAATGTCATATTTAACTGAATAAAAATTACATCTTTTCCTTCATCTAGAAAAAAATTAAGTAAAAGCACCCTCCCCTCAAAACTGAGCAATTACATCTGTGAAATACTGTGAAACAGCTACGTCACAAGTGTAAACACGGTAAAAATATACATAAGCAGTTAAATACTAGCTGAAACTCTAAATTCCACAAATGAATTGAACACAACAAAAGAATAAAGCACAAATGATATCACATGCTTTAGAGATGAAAGAGAATTTTCCTTGGATAAAAAGCATACATAGAAGTGCTAAATTCTATATCAACTCATCACTATTTCAAAGGCATTTCTTTATCTTTGGCAAAGCTAATTATTTTGTCTAAAACTAATGAACCTATAATGCATCCTGAAGACCTATAAATGCAAACTGCAGATGGAGATTAAATTTCATTAACCTCTGCAGCTCTTCAAAGCATGTGTTTTTACAAACAGAAATTCAATCTGAGCATGATTTTACTCATTCTTCCACTGAATTCAATCACACTTGTTCTAGTTATGGATGATGCTACTGAGAGGAGATGCTCTAACAAGGAAAAACAGATTGTGTCATGCAACATGTAGTTACTTTGTGTAACGTCATTATGATTGAAGTCTAAGGATAAACTGAACAGGAAAATGTAGGCAAAATTCTCCATGGATTACAAAGTAGAAGACACTACCTAGTACAATGAGACAAACACTGTTGCTGATACAGGCCAGGATGCTGTTGGCTCTCTTGGACACTTGGGCACACTGTGGTTCATGTTGAGCCAGCTGTCAGCCGGCACCCCCAGGTCTTTGGTGGGCAGCTTTCCAGCCACTATTCCCCAAGCCTGTAGAGCTGCACTATTCCCCAAGCCTGTAGAGCTGCACCCAAATGCTAGGCCTGGCACTTACTGAATCTCATATAATTTTACTCAGTCAGTCATATGGGTACATATATGACTACATATGTGTGTGTGTGCAAACTTATGTCATCATACAGGCACATGCATACATCTTTACATGAGTTTGCACACATGATATATGTTGAATTCACTGTTTCTGGGACATGCTAGATGATTAATCTGATCAAATAAAGACACTATGATAGTTTTTTACATGTTTTGCTTTCTAAAGTATATGACATGCAATCAGGTGTTCATTAACAGCTTTACTGTTTACTTGAAGGGATCATACAGAAAAGCTGGAGAGGGACTTTTCATAGGTGTGTCTAGCAATAGGACAAGGGTGAATGGTTTTAAGATGAAGGACAGTACGTTAGACTGGATCTTAGGAAGATGTTCTTCAGTATGAGGGCTGGATGAGATCTTGAGCATCCCTGCCTTTCCATGATTCCACAGAACTATATCAGTGTGCTGCTTTGAGTGTTGCGGCAGACCTGAAGGGTCAAAATGGGCCTATACATGTTCTGACTTGCCCAGACATGTTTTTCTGCTCTCTTTTTTTCTGTTTGGGGAGAAGCAACTGCAGAAAAAATGGCAAAAGACCTGGAGCCATGGAGTCTGAGCACTCTGGCTTACCCAACTTTTTTTTCTCCTGTTTGCATCCCATGGTAAATAAGATGCACACTCTTTTCTTGTGCTAAGCTTGTACTAGGCCTATGTGTCTCTACAAATATGGGAATAGCGGACCTGTGGTTTTCACCTAAATACGGTAAAGCTTGGCTTACTGCCACGCCAATTGGATAAGCTATTATGTCCAAGGGCCCAACCAATCTGAAGCATTGATATAAAATCATATAAGCAGGTAACACAACATGCTTTTGCTGTTATTCCATGTCTTTACCATTATTCTGTGTTCTGCTGTATCCGTGCCTGTGATGCCTACTGGCAATGTTAATGCCTTATTATATATAGCAATATAAGATATATTCCAGCCTGGAACTGCTTCAAGTTTACCAGGAGCAACTCTAATTGCTTTCATGTGACAGCCATCATGACACACCTGCTGAGACCACATCGCAAGACGTCTGCCTGCACCTCCAAAGATGGGCAAGCCTTGGAGGCACACAGACCATCGAAAGCCAGGACCAGGTCAGAAAACATCTGCCCCCTCTTCCCCCAGCAGCCTGTGGAACCTGGGGTGAATCAGAAGTCTCAGCAGTGGCCAGCAGCCAGACCAGCCAGAATCGCAACAGACAAAATTCCCTGGAGTACTGTCTCAATATTGCTAGCCTTGTAAGCTGAGAAATAATATTTGTGAGTAAATACCTCTACCCAACTTCTGCACTATGCAGAGGGGCCTGAGTCCATCTAGTGGCCAAGTGGCAATTAACCACAAGAAAATCTCTTCCAGTTTCATTAATTGATTTCAATTGGATTTAATAATTTATATATATTGATAGTTATTTCTAGATCTAGATATCATTTATGTAATGCATTCCATGACCGTTACAATTAAACCAGTTTATTATTAAAATTAGTGGTTGGGGATGGAAAAGTTTGAATATCAAAATTAATACACAATATTGATTTTGAAAAATTATCTTGCATTAATTAATCAACCCCCCATTACAACACATTAAGGCTAATTGGAGTATTTTTAATAAGAGAAATTAAATTATAGGCTGAGAAAGGAAAACATTGATGTCTACTTCTCTCATAGGTTTGTTGACAAATACACAAGTAAAAACACAGACATAGATAAGACAGAACTACTTGTGTTACTCTAGCTGCTTATCTGTCCTTGTCTTCTAGCTGAATCTGTGTAACCCAACTGATCAAGTACTGCTTCTAATATCCCCGGCCAATCTTCCCTGTTTACCTGGCACATAAGACAGATACTGGGATAAGTTTGGGGTGGGGGGGGGAGAGAGGGGGAAGTTTGAAGGGCAATTGGGAACACCTCTTGGGGATTATGATCTCTGGGAGGGGTGTGATGTTTCTGTATTATGTTTTAACTGTATATATCTGTAAAAATCTGTAATATATTGTAAATAACTGCTTCTATATTGTGCAAAGCTGTAAATATAAAGCTTCATTCATTAACTTCCAGCTGGATGAGTCTAGTCTGGGTGATTTAAAAAGTGAGGGGGGACAGCAGATAACTCCCAAACCATCACAAACAGTAAACCTGTTTAAGGATGGCCTACAATAATCTATCTCACTTTGACAAAATAGCTAGTTAACTTGTAGAGACATCATAGCACTTAGGTGCCATAATTTAGTTTCATGTGTTGTTATGTTGCTGAAATCAAAGTTGTGCCATAACCTCAGTTCATAGATTTAAAGGTAGGAAACAGAAATCTTTATATTACCTATGGCACTATTAGGTCTTTGCTTCTAAACAAAGCATATCACAGCTCAAGATATATGATTAAGCACATTGGATTATAAATTCTTAGTGTGAAGCATTAGCAAATCTAGTTAACAGGCTTTTATAGATTCTTTGTAAAAACATTCCTGTGTGGAGTTTGATACATTTGATATTCTGAACTTAGGGAGCTGTCTATTAGGTAGCAGCAAAATTTCCCACATGTATGGAAACTGTAGGCACACGTGAGAAGCATTTATCTGTTGCTGTCAGCTGCTCTCTCAGCTAGTCTCCATTTAGGGACAGAACCTCTAAGATGGCATTGCAGCCAGTCAGCATGCATCACTGATGGGTATTCATCCAGATAAGAAAATGCATGCTTCACCTCATGTTCAACTAAGCACTTGTCTAGCATAAAGCTGCTTTTACCATATCTACGAGTCTGTCTGCATCTTACTCAGGAGTCATTGTGACACCTGAGGATATGTTCAGTGCCTCCGTTAGATCTTTACTCTTCTCTAAACAGTTGGAAGTGGTTTTCTTATTGCATGTTCTTACAGCTACTCAATTAGCAGAAAGTCCCTACTTTGCAACTAATCATCAGGTTTCTCTATGTGAATTTCAGACATATTGCTGAGATAGATTGATATTTCAAAAAATTATCCAGTGGTTTGGGAATAAGAAGATGAAAGATCGTATTTTCTTTACTGTCATCTAAGACCTAAACTGTTTCTATTTCAGAATTTGCTTTCTTTTATTCTTCCTCTCACACAAATCTCAGGGATGCTCAGCTCTCTCTGATCAGCCACTTCAGACCAACTGGAAAGTCTAATCAGTTAATGCATTACAAAACTTTTCTTTATTTAGACATAAGTCAATGCTTATTTCTATTTAGCAGTTCCAAAACTGTCAGTATGAGCAGCATATGTAGGAATGATATGGATTGATTCCACTTCACCCACACTATAACAGAACTAATTTAGCAAGCTCAGTGCTCACACAGTGATGAATATTGCCCGGAATGACTCATTTCCTTTTACTATACCATTATAAAGGTTAATTTAATTGGATTCTGTTCAGCACATTATTTAGTAACTAAGATGAAATCAGATTGTCTATTCCTGGAGGTGACTGGTCAGCGCCACTAAATGGCACTGTAATTGGACTTGGACAGGTAAATGGTACTCATCTTTCCTATACAAACGATTCTAACAATGAGTATGATAAACATGGATGATGTCTATGGGAGTTTGCCTTTCACCACATGGCTTTCCATGAAGTTCTAGAAATCCTTTGGGCTAGAGCTACCCAGATTACTGCAATGTCCTCTTTACCTCCTGCCTGCCACAACATAGTTAATGTGCAGCCTAAGCCTCCAAAATTTACTATGCAAGTGTAATGTAATCTTTCTGCACAAGCAGTGTATTTAGTGCTGTAGGCCTGAGCTAAGACAACCTCGGTGCTGTTGTACAAAACAGCAGTTGTTACGAGTCTTATTCTGTCTCCGAAGAGAAGTGCTCAGAAAGAGAACCCACAGTGCTTTAGAGAATTGAATCCTCATTAAATAACGGCCTTTGTGCAGTAACAAAACCAACCCACATTGTCTGAGTGTCTTTGAAGAATATTCCAGACATGTCTCCTCCTGACATGAGCTGGTTTGGAAAGGGAGCAGAAAGCTAGCATATAAGCAAGTAATAAGAATCCAAATGTGTTCCATACACCTTTAAATGCCAGTTTCTTTTTGTATACATACATCTCTATCTTTCTTTCCCTGATGGGTTTTTAGAAATTAAATTATGAAAACACACACACACACACAAAAACCAACAAAAAACCCCACCACAAATTAAACAAGCAACAAACAAACAAGAAAAAATAATTTATGCTTCCACAGATTAAAGAACAACTATAGTACAAGCAAATCTTGTACTACTAGAAAACTTTACAGGTCTTTTTCTTCAGACAGATTGCCTCTATCATCTTTAAGGCCTTATGGACTTTTGAATACTTAATGATTCTCAGTTTTTGATTTGGCAGCAACACTTCCCCAGGGAAAGGTCCCTTGCAGTCACAACTTACAAGTATATACTTAACATGGCACACATAGGTGGATAAAGATAATTTAAAAATAAAGAACATTATAATTAAATTCTTAATATATTTCAGTGGGATTTTTCTTGGCATTCAGAAGCAGACATAGAGCTGCAGACTTAATATTCTCATTTTTTTACCTTACTAGCAACTGTCACCAAAAATGCAGAGTGTTTTCTCTGTATATCCTAAATATTAAAAGCTACACTGTATGACTTGGAAACATTCATAAAAGCTTCATATTCTAAATTCAGTTTGAACCACCTCATATACACTGCATCCTTTCAGAGGAGCAGGAAAAACGTACTTGCTATCTGCCCACATCTGCCAGACACTAAGATCTTCAGTCTGGAATCTATTTGCCTTCAGGTTTTTAACATTTTATATTGCAATTGGCTTCCACTTTTACACCCACAAAAAGGAAATGTCTGCACACGCTGACCTAAAAATGGTCCTTCTATCACATAGTTTCTATGCTGCTCCTTCTATCACATAGTTTCTATGCAACACTGGCAAGATCTCACCTGGAGTACTGCACCCACCTCTGGAGCCCTCAATACAGAAAGGATGTGGACCTGATGGAACGGGTCCAGAGGAGGGATACAAAAATGATCAGGAGGCTGGAACATCTGCTACAAGGACAGGCTGAGAGAGGTGGGGTTGTTCAGGCTGGAGAAGAAAAAGCTCTGGGGAAAGGGGCCTACAAGAAGGCTGCAGAGGGACTGTTTACAAAGGTCTGTAGCGATAGGGTGAGGGACAGTGGTTTGAAACTGAGGAGATACAGTTTGGATGTTAGGAACGGGTTCTGTACCATGAGGGCAGTAGAACACTGGAACAGGTAGCCCAGGGATGTAGTTGAGATCCCATCCTTGGAGATACTCAAGGTGAAACTCAACAAGGCTCTGAGCAACCTGCTCTAGTGAAGGATGTCCCTGATGCAGAGGTGTTTAACTAGATGACTTTTGGAGGTCGCTTCTAATCCAAAACATTCTATGATTCTACGGTACTCTCTGTGAACTCTCGTCTCCAAAAACCAAAGCAAATAGCTATTACAAAAGATTGTATTTGTCTTCTTGATGAGTTGAACATGATTGTCTGCAAAGCCTTGCATTTCATAGTAAGTTGGTAGTCTTCTCCAACAAACATCCAAATCAAGACCAATTCCATTTCTTCAGAAATGTTAAGATTTAAGTACCTAACAAAAACTGTTTGAAAAGTTACCTAGATGATAAGTTTTTTAATAGATCATATATTAAACGGGTTATGAAGGGGGAGGGGGACAAAGTAATCACACCCT
>VWZI01023037.1:0-23600 GCA_013396835.1 Psilopogon haemacephalus
CAGCATGGACTACTTCTTGCTTTATCTGATCAAAGGCTGCCTGTTGTTCAGGTCCCTACTCAAAATGGTTTCTTTTACGAGTCACATCATGCAGAGGTTTGACAATTTGACTGAACCCAGGAATGTGTAGTCTCCAGAACCCCACTGCACCCAAGAAGGATTGAGTGTCCTTTTTGTTTGTGGGAACTGCCATGGTGGAGGCTTTGTTTATCACATCCTGTGGAATGTGGCAGCAACCATCCTGCCACCGCACTCCCAGAAATGGAATTTCTCTGGAAGGTCCTTTGACCTTGTCTCTCTTAATGGAAAAACCTGCTCGCAACAGAATATGAATTATTTTGTTACCTTTCTCAAAGACTTCCTCAGCAGACTGGCCCCACACTATGATGTCATGAATGATTTATATGTGTTCTGGAGCTTTACCTTTCTCCAATGCATTCTGGATCACTGAGTGACAGATTGCTGAACTGTGTTTCCAACCCTGAGGCAAACGGTTGAACTGGTATTGGATTCCTCTCTCCAGATGTGTTGATTTGAGCTAATTGGAGAATTTGAGTGAGATATTAGACTATTGACTGAGAGAGGTAAACACAATGTGTCACTTCACCAAAGTTTTACTGAGAAAGAGAAAAAAATTTGTTTTTAAAGTGCTGTTCTCAAAACAATAGATAGCAGATGGCTTCTGTGCATTCTGCACTGTGGCTGCTTCTCTTGCATGATCTCCTTTGTTTCTTTGTCTTGGTAGCTAATTCAGAGTAATTCTACTAAATACTTTCCTGCTACTCATCTCCTTGGCTGATCTACCTCAGCTTATCTGTAGCATCAATAGGTGGTGAGATAAGACTGGGAAAGGGGGAAAGGTGGTAGGGGGTGTTTCATTACCCTCTCTTGGGGATTTTGGTCTCTGGGAGGGATGTGGTGTCTGTNTGTGCACAGGCCAAATTAGACTGTTGAAAGGTGAATGAGCTTTCTCGATGACCTTCTGACTTTCTAGTTGACAAATCAGCTGATGAATGGGCAACAAAGAGTCACAGTTAGTTCTGTACTGTCTGTGATGCACAGTTTCAGTAGCAATTAGCAGTTTCATATCCTCTATATCATGATGTCCCACTACTGCAGATTCATCTGAAAGTTCAGGTCTAATGGACAATTTCAATTTTCCATCCTCAATTTCTACAGATGCTATTTCAAAAGTCTCACTGGATGGCCGCACAGCCTTCAGCTGTATCCTCCAAGACTCCCAGTTTGGTGTCATCTGCAATCTTGCTGAGCAGACTCTGTCTCCTCATCAGAGTAATTGATGAAGATGTTGAACAGCACCAGACCCAGCACTGATCCCTGGGGAACTCCATTAGTTACAGCTCTCCAGCTGGACCTGGCACCACTGATCAGCACTCTTTCCTCTCTATCTTGTAACTAGTTCCTCACTTGTCTGCTCTTCCATCCCACACTTCCTGAGCTTTCTCACTAGGATGTCATGGGAGATGGTGTCAAAGGCCTTGCTAAGGTCAAGGTAAACTACATTCATTGGTCTCCCTGAATCTACCCATTCAGTTATGTCCTCATAGAATGCTGTCAGGTTAGTCCTGACCAAGGGTGATTTCCCCTTGGTAAGCCCAACCTGTCACTTAACACCTTCTCATTAACTAAACTATGACACTAAGTGCCTCATCCAGTCTCCTTTTAAACACTGCCAGGGATGGTGACTCCACCACCTCCCTGGGCAGCCCGTTCCAATGGCAAATCACTCTTCTATGAAGAACTTCTTAACATTCAGTCTAAACCTGCCCTAGTGCAGTTTGAGACTGTGTCCTCTTGTTCTGTCACTGATTGCTGTAAAGGGTTAAGCTCTCTGGGGAAGGCTTACCTGAACACGACCCTGACTGCTCCCTAGAGGTGGTTTGACCTCACCCCAAGTGCCCCCTCCCCTTCCTGTTGAAACCCCTATAAAGGGGGGATGAAATTCTTGTTTCTCCCTCTTGGTCTCTGCTTCCCTCATCAGCTCAGCGTCTTGCTTCTCTGTTGCTATTTCACCACCTGCTCTCCAGCAAACACATGGGGAGAGCAGCCATATTTTGTACTCTAACTCGTTGCATCTTGCCTTCATCCTGCATCCATGTGCATCTACCATCAGTTTCCACTTCACCACCTGGATTCAACTTCCATCCACTCCCATCTATGTGTTGTATTTAGTTTTCATTTTGTACTTTGGTTCGTTCCCTGCCCCCCCAATACTCTGTAATTCCCCTTACCTGAAATACCCTCTATTTGTTGTTAAAGTTTATTTTTCACTTCCAAATAGAAATAAGTATTTATTGAGCTTTTGAGCTCATCGAGGCTGGCTTAAACTAATACAATTGCCTAGGGGAAGAGACCAATCTCTGCCTGGCTACAACCTCCTTTCAGGCAGTTGTAGAGAGCAATAAGGTCTCTCCTGAGCCTCCTCCTCTCTAGGCTAAACAATCCCAGTTCCCTCAGCATCCTCTCATAGGGCTGTGCTTCAGTCCCATCTGCAATCTTGTTGTCCTTCTCTGGACAAGTTCCAGCACCTCAACATCTTTCTTAAACTGAGGGGCCCAGAACTGGACACAGGATTCAAGGTGTGGCCTAACCAATGATAGGTGCAGGGGCAGAAGAACTGCCCTGGTCCTGCTGGTCACACTATTCCTGATACAGGCCAGGATGCCGTTGGCTCTCCTGGCCACCCAGGCACACTGCTGGCTCATGTTCAGTCAGCTGTCAACCAGTACCCCTAGGTCCATCTCTGCCTGGCTGCTCTCCAGCCACTCTGGCACCTGGCACTTGGACTTATTTAAACTCATGGCATTGGACTGTGCCAACCTGTCCAGCCCGTCCAGGTCTCTTTGCAGAATCCTCCTACCCTCCAATAGATCAACACATGCTTCCAACTCAGTGGCATCTGCAAACAAGGGTGGACTCAAGTCCCTCATCCAGATCACCTATAAAAATATTCAACAGATCTGGGCCCAGCACTGATCCCTGGGGGACACAACTAGTGAGTGGTTGCCAACTGGATGTGGCACCATTCACCACCACTCTTTGGGCTCAGCCATCCAGCCAGTTCTTAACCCAGCACAGATTGCCCCTGTCCAAGCTGTGGGCTGCCAGCTTTGCCAGGAGTTTTGCTGGATGAAGAACTGACTGGCTGGCTGGGCCCAAAGAGTGCTGGTGAATTGAGTTAAATCCACTCAGCAGCTGGTCACAAGTGGTGTTCCTCAGGACTCCGTATTGCAGCCAGTTCTCTTTAATGACTTTATCAACTATCTGGAGGGAGGATCATGTACAACCCCAGTTTGCAAATAGCACTAAACTGGGTAAGAATGTTGATCTGCTTAAAGCGAGGTAGGCTCTGCAATGGATTTTGGACAAACAAGGCCAAATCCTGCACTTTGTTGACAATAACCCCATGAATTGCTAAAGGTTTGGGGCTGAGTGGCTGGAAAGCTTCCCAGCAGAAAAGGACTTGGGCTTGTCAGCTGAGCGCCAGATGAATATGAGCCAGCAATGTACTCACGTAGCACTGCTGTGGCTGCACCCCAATTGTGTTCAGCTCTGGGCCCCTCATTGCAAGAAGGACATTAAGTTGTTGGAGTGTGTCCAGGGAAGCGTAACAAAGCTGCTGAAGGGTCTAGAGAGCAAGTGCTATGAAGAGCAGCTAAGGGAACCCTGAGAAAAGGAGGTCGAGGGAAAACCTCATTGCTCTCTACAACTGCCTGAAACGAGGTTGGGGTGAGGTGGGTCTCTTCTCCCCTAGAGTATCAAGTGATAAAATGAGAGAAAATGGCCTGAAATTGTGTTGGGGAGGTGTAAGAATAGCTTGCCCTGGGAGGTAGTGAGATGCCATGCCTGAAAGTGTTCAAGAAATGTGTGGCACTTTGGCAGAAGGTTTAATGCCCATGATGGTGTTATGTTGATGGTTGGACTTGATGATCTTAGATGTCTTAGATGTCTTTTCCACTAAAACTATTCTATGGTTCTTTTCCATGATTCTCTATAGTAACCTTTCTTTCAGCTGAGATCATTTGTCACAGCTGTGTTCTGTCCCAGCTTCTTGTGCATCCAAGCCTAATAACTGGCAGGGGTGTGTGAGAAGTGGAAAAGATCTTGAGTGTGTGTAAGGACCAAGCCTACTGCTCAGCAATAATGAAAACATTTCTGTGTTATCAACACAAGTCCGTAGCCCCATATCAGCTACTGTGAAGAAAATTAACTCATCCAAAATCAGCACACTTCATTTCTTCTTCTCCTCCTTCTCTCTTTTTTCCCTTTCTTTCTTTCTTCATTTCTTCCTTCCACACTTTCTTCTTTCCTTCTTTTATCCATCTTCTTTTCTTTCTTTCTTTCATTCTTTTTCATTTTCTCTTTCTCATATTTTCTTTCATTCTTTCTATCTTGTCTTTTGTCTCATTCCTTCATTCTTTCCCTTTCTTGCCTTACTTTTCCACATTGCTTCGATTTCACTTTCTCCCTACTCTCTCCCTCTGCCCCACTTTCTTTCTCCTACCCTTTTATTTGTCCTCTCTTTCTGTCCTCATTTATTCTGTAATCAATTTTTCTTTTCATGTTTACTTCAAATTGCTAGATACCACTTCAGGAGATACATATCCATGTCTTCAGATAGTCTCCAGACTAGTTTGGTTATGCTTTCTATACAGCTGTGGGGGGAAAAAAGTGTGTTCATATAGCATGTCAGAACATGCAGGTTCTGAAGCATCACTTGGGCAGCAGGTGGACCATTACTTCAACTCCTTGCTCTCCAAAGCCTAGGGTGACAGTAATAGAGAGAGGCAATTTACCAGGCAGGAGAGCACTCTTCATGGTATTACAGACTGTTTCCCCTTTATAAAATAAAACCTTTTCAGTTAACATTTGAGCTGTTTAAGATTTACTATCACTCATTTCTGAACAAAATTACTTCTTGTGCTTGAAGATAGCATTTGCTCATTCCAATTACTTTAAAAATGGCTTTTCATTTGTGATTGTTAGTCAAATATTCTTTTCTTAAATAAAAATGTGTTACTGTTTCTTAGAGTTAACTATTCCTATGTTTATTTCTGCTTTTCCCTGTCTTCACTTGGCCCCAAATGCACTAAAATGGTCCATCTCCCATCATTTGAAGGTTAGAGGTGACTGGTTTATCTAGAGTTCACTTCAGTTATATTGACATACTCATGCTGCAGTTGGTATTCTTAGGCCTCCAGGCTCTGACTCTGAAAGCCATTTCCACATTGTAAGAGGACAGGATATAGGCTGTGACCCATCAGTAGGTTGTCTACACACTAAAATAATGGAGAATGTGATAAACTGTCACCAAAATACAGTCTCAGTTCCCTGACTCTTAATGGTGGAATAACACAATAGGGTCAGACTGGGTTTTCTTATGAAAATTTTATCAGCAACTTTGGTAAATTGCTGTGGGAAAGGTGCTTTGCTCTCAGGCAGACCTGGAACCTGTTTTTACAGGGTACAGCTCGCATGCGTTGCCTCACTCCCCCAAGATATTAAGGGCACTCAAATTGAATTAACACCAAATCAGGCCGGTGCACTTAACAATACAAATGCACTTAAGGGATGCCTCAGAATGATTTGTGACTAAAGAAAGCAAAGAAGAAATCACCCTTGAAGACCACAGGGGTGGTGTTGTATGTCATATACAGGAAAAGCCATAAGGAGAACTTAGAATACCGGAAAACCATGAACTTCAAGGGCTCTCAGATACCTTAGACCCAGCCATAAAGTAGCTGGCTTCTTTTGTGGTATGTAGAGGCAACTGATAAATAAATTACAGCAAAATTTCTTAGTGGCATGGTCTCCATTACCTCTGACAGCAGCATAACTGCTTTACTAAAATGATAAGAAGTGAATAATGGTATATCAGGTAGCAGCAAAGGAATTTCTCTAAGCTGCCTGTTCTCTCCATGAGAACAATGACACAATGCAGAAGTGAATGAGATGTGATGTGCCAGCTAACAGGGAACTCCAAATGGACGTGTTAAGGCCAAAGCAGATGATCCATAATCCTAGTAAGAAGGTGAAAGCAGTGGGGTTTTGATTTCTGCTAAATTGTCAGACTCATCCTGTACTGGTTTGAAACTAATTGGAATATTTTAATGAGAAAAATTAGATAATAGGCTGTGAAAAGAAAACAATGGTGATGTCTACTTCACTCATAGGTTTGCTGAGATGTGTAAAAGCAAGGACACAAACATAGATGAGACAGACACTCTGTCTTCAGAGTCTGAGCTCTCTCTCTCTCTCTGGCTTCTAGCTGGATCTGTGTAACTCAGCAAATAAATTCTGCTTCTAACCCCCCTCACCAATCTTTTAAATTCATCTTGCATGTAAGGTAGATTCTGGAATAAGGTTGGAGGGTGGAGAGAAGGTGGAAGGGTAGTTGGGAACCAGTCTTGGGGATTCTGATTTCTGGGAAGGGTATTGTGTTTCTGTATTACTTTTTTTAAACTGTATATAGCTGTAAATATTTGTAATATATTGTAAATACCTGCTTGCAAATTGTGCTAAGCTGTTAATATAAAGCTTTGATGATGGATTTGATGATCTTGAAGGTCTTTTCCAATCTAAGAAATTCTGTGATTCTGTGATTCTGTGATTCATTCCTTAACTTCCAGACAGCTGAGTCTGGTCTGTGTGAATTCAAAAGTGTGAGGGGGCAGGTAACTCCCGAACCATCATACATCCATTCATGAAATCACCTCTGTCTGCCATAATTTTTTCACCAAGTTACTTAACAGTTTTTCTCTCTAAGAGTGCAGATCATATCCTCCTGTGAGCTAGAGGACCAACACTGCAAGTTTAGACCACAACAAGGTATAAGCCACATAAAGAGCACCAAGACTATTCTGCACCTCAGGGCTGCTCAGCAAATAGAGCTTTACAGAGGATGCTCACTACAGCAAAATTGCTGAAAGTAATAATTCCCTTCTGGACAAAGAGCAGTATTGAATTTTTAAAATACCATATAGTCAAGACTTCTGTTACATGGATAGTCTTCTGTAATCATGATGTTGGAGACACCATTAATTAAAGCAATATTAGATTTCATTCTTGACACTGCAAAACAAATTTGGGGTCTTAAATAACTGGAATTTAGAACAGAATTGAAAGACTCTTTCTAAATCCAGGATCTCTGTGTCAAACTAAAATGGTGGTGGTTGTGGCTGGATTTTTGCTATCATTGCTGCAGTTGCTGCATAGGATCTTTTTCTGTTATGAAAAAAAGCCAACTCAGCCACATCTTCTGATCTAGTATAAAGAAATTTCCTTGGCTTAGAAGGAGGCTTTATGCCAACTTGAAACATGACGCTTGTAAATTCATTATGGTGTTGTAGAAAAGGAGGATAAAGTTTGCTTTGGTGACTGTGGAGAACATGTCAGGAAACTGTGAAACAAATAGGTTTCTGTTAACTGCACCGTGACTGCTGAGCAACATGCATATGTACTGAAACACTTACTGTCAAAGAAAACTTTATGTAAGGACATTTGTATGAGTTTTCAGTGGCAGGATGGCTCACAGGCTGTGCCGTGCACACTCATCTTCTATCTGAGTGCCAAGAGGAAGGAAAGAAATATGCATTATGCACTACATACTCCAGTGAGGGTTCTAGCAGCCTGTTGGCAGAGAAAGGCATAAAACCACTGCTATGACCAATATGAGTTGGAGAGTAGCACAGCAATGAAATATTCCCACATACACCAGCACAGACAGCCTATGTTACACTTCATGCCCATGGGAAAGGGCCAGTCCACCATGGCAGAGAGTCAGCCTACGTGGCCTGAAGACTAAGACCCAGAGAGAAGCTAGCTGGAGATATTCAGAGCAGAATAGATCTTTTCTCTTTTCATGCATCCCAGAGCACAACAGAGCAGACAGGACACAGATTAACAACCTCTCGGACCCCGACTCTTATTGTGTGAGGGTAACTCTTGAGAATGGCAAGAAAGAGGCTTTCTCCTTCTGCAAATATTCAACTAGGCCTTTTCTGTGATTCTGGTTCTTTTTAAAGAGAGGAAGAGTGGATTAAAGGATTTTCTGTTTATACTATTGCTATCCAAATAGCAGTACATCGAAAGCAAACTACTTCTGAGCAGAATGAACTAGTGTCACTCAAAATGCTCCTAACAGAAAAGGTCCAGGTTGGAAAACAAGTTTGCAGGCAAATCTTTGTGTCCACAATGGCAGAGGCAGGGGAGGAGAAAAAGGTGTGCTGGACAGCAGTTCAGCCTCCACACTATGTAAGTTTTCCTTCTACACTACAGAATGGTAGGAATTCAACACAAATAACCATGCTGTGGCTGCTGAACCAGATGACCCACTAGATGTCCTTCTTAACAAATGTTTTTTATGAAATTAACAGAGGAACTGTGGATCAGCTTCCTGTTAACTTGGGCCCAGTTTCAGCTTGTACTCATGGTGTGCTTATTAATATCATCTTGGAATCATCAAACATAACCACTAAGTTTTTGCATAGACTCAAGAAATATTGCTTTTATCATCTAAAGCAAAAGGATCAAAGTCTAGATTTCTACTCCAGTTTTTGTTTCTGGAGAGAGGTCCCAAAATTCCTTATAAAACTTTTTGACAATTTCTGGGGACAATCTAAGTTTTACAAATTGAGAGACTGAATTTGGTTTATACACATAATTAATATTTGCATGAGTCAAAAAATTAGGCCTTCAATACTTGATATACTAAGACCGAAGCACAAAAATAATAATTAAAAAATCAAGTTGGATGCTAATAATCTGCATTTGCTTCAGTTTCTTTAGTCTCATTGGAGACACAATTTTATATCAAGTTTTTCTTGACAGAGAATGGAATGTTACTAAATGATTAATAGAGCTTATAATAATAAGTAAATGTTTTAAAATCCAAGCCTGTCAATAGGTTGTTAACCATTATTAAAAGCATGCATAACATGCTTATAACCTTCCATATCACTTGTTACTCTGAGGCTTGCACCTCTTTTTCACCTCTCATAAGCATTTATTAAACAACCTAGAAATGAAAATATATTGTATAATGCAGAAGGAATGCTTTATTATTAGAAGCCCATCACAAAGACAGAATATCAGACCAAATCCAACCAATTATTCTTACAAAGGCAGCAAATTATTTGAAGGCAATTGAACTAGATTTTCTATGGTGCAAAAAAGAAATAACAGTCTAGGAATCTCACATATGTTGAAGAATCACAGAATGGTTACGTTTGTTAAGCATATTCATGTGCTGACACAGCACTCCAGATGTGGCCTCACCATTGCTGAACAGAGGGTCAAAGAGCTGAAAAGCAGTCGTCCTGGTGCAGCCAAGACTGGTATTTGCCTTCTTTGCAGTACAGGCGTGTTGAGGTTTCATATTCAACCTCTTTTCCATCAGGATCACTAGGTCCTTTTCTGGAAAACTGAACATCACATAGGTTTATCAAACCTAGGTTATATATAATGAAAGCTCCTCTTCAGTACATTTTAAATTAACTTAGGCCATCTTGGGCACAATGATGAAATGGTAGAGCTTTCAGTTCCTGAGGAAATAAGAAGGGAGCTCAGTAGAGGTGCCACGTTGGACTTCCAGAGGGTGGACTTTAACCTGTTAAGGACACTGGTCTACAAAGTTCCTTGGGAGGCAATACTGATGGGCAAAGGAGTCCAGGCAAGTTGGACATTACTCAAGAATGAAATCTTTAAGTGCAGGGGTAGGCTGTGTCTGTATAGTGTAAGAAGGAGATGAAGACCAACCAGACAAAACAGAGATCTTTACGTGGAATTCAGGAAGAAAGGGAAAGCTATGGCTTATGGAAGAAGAGCCGGAAGTTCAAAAGGGCTACAGAGATTTCATGAGGCTATGCAGGAAGAAAATTAGAAAGGCCAATGCTCAATTAGTATATAATTTGGCTACTGTCATAAAAGACAATTTAAAATGTTTCTATAAACATATGTCCCGGTATGGGTGTGACAAACACCCTAGAATTGTTCCAATCCCTGGGCTCTCTCCTCCCCCTACCGTCCAAGCTCCAGTAGGGGTTGAGGGGCGGGGGCACCTCACGTGGCCCCGGGACACAGGGAAACCTCGGGCGGCAGGTATGCATGGAGTTTTTTGAATCAATTGGTCAGCTAGAGAATGCTGAATACCTATTGGACAGTTTCACGCGCCCCCGTAGGGTATTTAGGCAGGGATCAGCAGCCGTTAGTGGCTCTTCTTCCGCTCTTCCTCACTCTCCTCGCTCACTGTCGTCTCCTGCCGTGGCTGTGAAGAGCCCAGCCACATGCACAGCAGCAAGCAGCGAAGCATAGCAGCTCTCCAGAGAAGCGGCAAGGCTGATCCCCTTCTCTCTCTCTTTCTCTACTTCCCTATCTGGGCTAAGTCAGTCTTTTCCCTTCTTCCCCCCGCCTCAGGTTCGGGAAGGAGCGTGCTTTCCACCTCGCACCTCGTGGGTACTTTATAGGCGCGGTTGGGATCGATTTTGTATGTAACCTCTCTGTTTCCTAAGTTCTGATTGTTAAATTGTTGCACCTGGCGTTTGAGCGACTTGTGCATTTGTTTCTGCTAACCGGAACCCGAAAGAACCTCGGGGAGGCACTAGGACCCCCTCATCCACGGGATATCAAACCTTAATTAAGCGCTATCCCGTCACAGCAGGCCTGAATAGGTCACAGCTGACTGAAAACTGGCAAATGTGACTCTGATCTGCAAGAGGGGCCAGAAGGAGGATTCAGGGAACTACAGACCTGTCATTCTGACCTCAGTGTTAGGGAAGATCATGGAGCAGATCGTCTTGAGGGACATCAGGTAGCATGTTTGGGACAACTAGGGAATCCAGCTGAGTCAGCATGGGTTCACAAAAGGCAGGTCCTACTTGATAAACCTGATCTTGTCCTGTGACAAAGCAGCCTGCTTAATGGATGAGGGGAAGGCTTTGTCTACATGGACTTTAGTAAAGCTTTTGACATCACAGCACTCTCAAAGAGAAACTGGCTGCTAGTGCCTTGGATGAGTGGATGCTTCAATGGGTTAAGAAGTGGTTGGTTGACCAGGCCCAAGAAGTTGCAATGAGGAGTTAAATTCCGTTGGCAGATGGTCACAGGTAGTGTTCCCCAGGGCTCAGTATTGGGACCAGTTTTCTTTAATGTCTTTATCAATGACCTGGAGGCTTAAGAGATTGCGTGCATCCTCAGTAAGTCTGCAGCCAACATAAGGTTGGGTGGGAGTGTGAATTGATTGTTGGAGATTGAAGAGGCAAGAATTATAAATTATGTAGCTTTTATAATTTCCAAAAGCCCCACCCACAATCTGTGTCTAAACTGGTTTAAGTTTGGGTTCTAATTTGTTCGGGAGAAGTCTTCACAAGGATGCCTTTTCAGGTCATTCAGGAAAAATCAGAAAATTTGGAAAGGTTTGGGCATGAAACAGCTTTGCCCTACTTACAAACAGGAGACTGTCTCTTTTACGGCAGCATCCAGAGTCCAGTGCCTGCCAGAGTCCAAGATCGCTGCAGGCACAGCTTTCATGAAGCCACGATGGCAAAGCAAGGCAGGGGAAAGCCAGGGTGCTCCATGGTATTCCCATGAATGGCTGCAGTTTACCGTTAGAGGCAGGTCCTGCAGTGTAAAGGGTTAAGCCCACCCGGGACCCCCTGCCTCCTCCCAAGGGATGGTCTAACCCTTTTCCCAGGTGTCATGGTTAGCCACTCCACTTCCTGCTAGGATCTTGGCTATAAAAAAAAGAGGGGAGCCCATTTCCTCTCTCTCTCTCTTCTCCTAGTCCTGGCTGGTGGAGCCACTGCCTGCCACTCCACCTGCTCCCTGCCACCTCGTGGAGACCACCATTACCTTTCATCTGGAACTGGGACTAATTCTTTGCAACATAAAATTCCTGCATCCTGATCTCTTTCAGCACCACCAACCACCAAATCTCAGCTTTGGGACTCAATCACCTGCTGCAGTTGTATTTCTCCCTTTTTCCCCATTTCTCTGTATTTTCTCCCTCATTCCCATATCCTGCATTTTTTGTTTCCCCTTTCTCCCACCTTCTGTTAAAAAAAAACCCTTTTTCCTCTTATCTATTGTTAAAAGTTTTATACCCTTTTCACTTCCAAATCGCTTTGAGTTTTTATTGGGCTTTTGGGCTCGGGGTAGCTATCCTTAACCTAATACATGCAGCAAGAAGCCAGGATGCTCCTTAAGGTCTGGCTCAAAGTCCCTGCAAGGTTTGTGCAAGGTCTGTCTCCAGGTCCGTGTTCAGGTCTGTTCAGGTCCCAGTGCAAGTGGGTCTGAGTGCGGGGGTCCGAATGTAGGTCCCAGTGCAGATCCCAGTGCAGGTCCGACTCCAATCTGTCCAGTTGCCATATATATACTGGGCAATTTGTTCCTTCCCTGTTCAAGCCCACGGAGGGTGGGAGAAGGTACTTTACACCTATTGTACTCCACTGTGACAGAGGTGGGGAGGGAGGAAGACGGCTTCCTGCCCCATTCACACCTCTGGTGGGGCAGTGGACTTGGGTGTGTTCTGCCACAGTTTGCACCCCATTCAAACCTCTGGTGGGGCAGTGCCCTGCCCTGCCACAGGATGTTGATCCACATTAAGTTGGAAATGCTCTGCAAAGGGATCCGGACAGGCTGGATCAAAGGGCCAGTGCCAATGGGATGAGGTTCAACAATGCCAGGTGCTGGATCCTGCACTGGGGACACAACAACGCCATACAATTCAACAGGCTTGGGGCAGTGTGGCCAGAAAGCTGCCCACCAGAAAAGGACCTGGGGCTGTTGGCTGACAGCCAGGTGAACATGAGCCAGTGGTGTGCTCAGGTGGCCAAGAAGGCCAACAGTATCCTATTTTGTATCAGGAATAGTGTGACAAGAAGGATAGAAGAACTGATTGTCCCCCTACACTCCACGCCAATGACACCACAATTCAAATACTTTTAATTCTGAGCCTTTAGTCCAAGAAAGGCATTAAGGTGTTGGAGCATGCCCAGACAAGGACAATGAAGCCTTTGAAGGGTCTACAGATGTTGAAGGGTCTTATGATGAGTGGCTGAGTGTATGAAAGGAGGTTGTGGTAAAGTGGATGTCAGTTTGCTTGTCACAAACAACAATGAAAAGAGGAAACAGACTCAAGATTTTCCAGAGAAGGTTTGGATTGGATATTAGGAAAAATTTCAGCAGAGAGAGGGTTGTAAAGCACTGAAATAGGCTTGAGGAGGTGGTGGAGTCATTGTCCTGTATTTTAAAATATTAAGGTATTTATGTACAGATGTGGTGCTGAAAGACATAGTTTAGTGGTGACCTCACAGTGCTTGTCTAACATATTGGACTTGGTGATCCTTGGAGAGGGTATGCCTTGCTCACCCAAAGAGTTAGCAGAAGTTTATAATACTGTCAATAACTGGCAAACAAGAAGAGAAAGTGGGGTTTGGTTTGGAGTGCATCCATTTGTGCGTCTCCTGATACTTTAAATGAGTTAATTGTTGGTTTTTTGGTTGGTTTTTTTTTTTTTTTGGAGCATCAGAACTTCCCCCTCCATCAGTCAACTTGTTCTCTTGTTGCAATGTTAATACATGAAGTACATGGAGCAAATCAGATCCACCTGCAGGTCCTGTGGGGACTGGTAGATTGAACTTGCCAAACAGCTATCCATCATATTCGAAAGGTCTTGGCAGCACTCTGATGAAGTTCCTACTAACCTGAAAAGGGGAAACACAACTCTCTTTTCAAAAAGGGAAGACCATGGAAACCGTGAGCCAATGTCATCTCTGCCAATCAAGACTCTCCTGAAGGCTCAACTAAGCATGTGGAAAATGAAGAGGTGACTGGTGGTAACCACCATGGCTTCACCAAGGGCAAATCGCACCTGATGAATTTTGTAGTGTTTTATGATGGAATTACAGCGGTAAATAACAGAAGATCAACTGGCATAATCTACCTGGACATGTGTAAATTGCTTGACACAGTCTCACATGATGTCCTTGTCTCTAAATTGGAAAAACATGGACTTGAGGGATGGGCCTTTGGCTGGATAAGGATTTGGCTGATTTTGCACTCAGAGTTGTGGCCAATGGCTCAATTTCTAAACAGAGACCAGTAATGAGGGAATCGATACTGGGACCAGTGCTATTTAACATCTTTGTCAGTGATATGGACAGTGGGACAGAGTGCACCCTCAGCAAGTTTGTGGATGATATCAAACTGTGTAGCACAGCTGACATGCTGGAGGGAAGGGATGCCATCCAGAGAGACCTGGACAGGCTTGAGCTAAGCCAACCTCATGAAGTTCAACAAGACCAAGTGCAAGATTGTGCACCTGGATTGAAGCAGTTCCAAGTACAGATACAGACTCAGTGGAGAATGGCTTGAGAGCAATGTTGAGGAAAAGGACTTGGGAGTGTCAGTTGATGAAAAAATGAGCTGGCAATGTATGCTTGCAGCCCAGAAGGCCAACAGTATCCTGGGCTGCATGAAGAGAAGTGTGACCAGCAGGTTGAGGGAGGTGACTTTACCCCTCTACTCTGCTCTTGTGAGATTTCCACCTGGAGTACTGTGTCCAGTCCTGGGGAGCCCAACTGAAGAAGGACATCAAACTGTTGGAGCAAGTCCAGAGGCTAACCACAAAGATAATCTGAGGGCTGGAAAACCTTCCGTATGGGGACAGGCCCCAAGAGTTGGGGCTATTCATCATGGAGAAGAGAAGGCTCCAGAGAGACCACTTAGAGGCCTTTCAGTACCTGAAGGGAGCCTAAAAGAAGAAGGCTGGAGAGGGAATTCTTACAAAGGCTTGTAGTGATAGGATGAGGAAGAACTGACTGAAACTTGAGGAAGTTAGATTTAGACTGGATATTAGGAATAAATTCTTTACAGTGAGAGTGGTGAGACACAGGAACAGATTGCCCAGAGAAGTTGTGGATGTCCCCTTCCTGGAATTGTTCAAGGCCAGGCTGGACAGGCCTTTGAGCAGCCGGTTCTAGTGGAAGGTATCTCTGCCCATGACAGAGCTGGAACTGGATGATCTTTGAGGTCCGTTCCAATTCAAATAATTTTATGGTTCTATGATAACTTCTTTCTGGAACATCCCTAACCATAAAGCTGAGCAAGAGTTTTCCATTATATTTATCACACTATATGTAGAGTTAGGTTTCCCATTATGTCCATAATGTTATTAGCAGCTGGGTAAACTTGCCTGGACGGATGCATTCTCATAAAGCTTGCTAATATTAAAGTACAATTATCAGTGCTACTGGAAATTCTTGTAGTTGCAATGGTCTGCATTTGGGGTTCAAACAGCGTGTTAGGCAGATAAGTCAAAACCCTATTGTGACAAGAGAAAACATAAATCCATCTTTCTGTCATACAGAAAGTTCCTGAGAGCATATCATACTTGACAGGGAGTGGTAGGTTATGCTAGTTACCTAGTTCTCTTGTCTAAAGGAGACGAATGAATAAATGGGGTATATAAAAACAAAGTTGTGGTAAAGTTTACACTTTCATCCATTCAAGACAATAAAGCATTTGAATATTTTTCTGTTTTCGGACTCAGAAGGAAAAAAAGAAATGTATATTCATGAGGAAAGAGAGTTTCATTGACTAAGCCATTGATAAATCTAAGTTTTTTCTTTTTTAAATTATGGTTCCAGAGAGAGTCAAGGAGTCCATGCTTTTCAGAAAATTATCTGTGACTGATGACATTTGGGGACTTATTGCACATGGGTGAAATGCTAAATAGCTGAACTCATTTCAGAGAAATCCGTTACTCCTGTAAAGTCCAAGATTGCAATGACAAAGAACAGAAACCTAGTGATGCTATCACAATGACAAAGTGTCCTGGAACACTGAATTCTCCTAGGATGGTCTGAGATGTCTTTTTTAATTGATTATTTTTCTTTTCTTTTGGTTGGTTGGGTTTTGTGGTTTTTAGGTATGGGGGTTTTTTTTTGTTTTTTTGTTTTTTTTTTTTTTAGAACAATAACTTGGTTCAAAGGTTAGTTCTGGCGTGGTGACCAGTTGGGTCTCCATGTGGTATTTATTTGTCCTCATCTAAAATACTTTTGGCACGATATATTTGCATGGGTTAGATGGTGTTTCTAGAAAAACTGAATATCAGTTCGAAGAAAAGGTCACTGGCTGAGTTTCTTATTTTAATTGAATTTTCCTCACTGATGTTTTCTGCTGCTACTCATTTTATTTCTTTGTAGATATTGATTTCTTTTGCAGATTTACTTTTCTTTCTTTGTTTCTATGCTTGCTTTTTCTTGGTTTTGTTGTTGTTATGATCATGGGTTTTTTAGCTTGACCACTTGTGAGTTCTTCGTAAAACCTTTCAGTCTTATTAACATGGAGGAGTATGGTGTTGTCTACAGACTTGTCACTTGTAGCTAGTGTTCATTCCTCCTCAGTACAGAAGGCTTTGGTTCAGTATCTCTGAGAGAGGAAACTTGTCTGTGCTTGAGTTTTCCTATGAAGACAGCTTCAACAGAGGCTGACTGCCTTGTTAACACCCTATTTCCTACCTTTAGTAAACAACCATGCCAAAATTGCTCTCATTTAACCTACTTACAGTATTTGTGGAAAACCTCACTTAATACATCCTCTAGTTCAACAGAGGGCTATGGCAAAGCTCCAGTTCAGAAAAGCATTAGCTCCCTGTTTCCTCCCCAAGTGACTCAGACTATGTTTAGTTCTGTAGGAAGCCTCTTCTCATATCCACCTCAAAACAATGCTAAATGGCACTGAGGTTTAATTGCTCTGTGGTTCTCTGTTCTTGGTCTCCAGCAGAGCTATGTGAAGAAATTATTTTTATTGGTCATCTTATATGTCATCTTCAAATGCTAAGATTCAGAAAAGGAACTTACATTTCCTGCCACATAATTTGACTCTATGTATATAAATATGTACGTATTATTACATATATCGATACCACTATAGCACCACTGGTTAACACCAGAAGGCAATTTCCTCCAGTTGGGCAAACTGTAGATCTTTCCTGAATCTAGCCGTGATGGAACACAATTGCCTTGAAACGGTTCAGGTTTACCCCAAGACCTCGGTTGCACCAAGACAAGCTCCAAAAGCAATGCAGACCCTGATATGCCAAACAGCAGAATTGACTGTAACCTTTTTAAAATTTGATACTTCATCTTTATTTCCAGATGGACTCCCTTGCAGCAATAAAAGGTTTGTTGAGATCAGTATGACTGCCTTGACTGTCTACAAAGATAACCCTGTGGTGCTTCTTCCTAACCTGAGTGCTTTATATTGATGACATTATCATCCACAGGCCTCTGGTATCTGGCACTAACTAATTGACAGCAATATCTTCCAATTTCTATGTTATATAATATAAAGATAATCATCATCGAGAAGGAAAACTCCAGGTTTGCTTTGTGGTGGATAGTCCAGCTCACTGTCTGTGAAGCGTCACCAGTGACATCAGAGGTCCTGCAACAGCAGTGAGGGATCAGGGAAAGCAATTTTTTGCTCTCAGCACATGTGGAAATATTCTGTGACTGAAGAGGAGACTTTACAGATTTCTGGCAGCAGGTTCATTATATCCACCCTTGAGCAATACAGTGCTTCACTAGACACCTACCTTGCCCATATTGAAGTGCTACCTGGAGTAGAATAGAGTTTGGTAGCAAGGGCATCATGCTACATCTGATCTAATTGAAAAGACGAATATCTTCTGGTTAATAAGCAGAGCTACCAGCCAAAAAGTGAACTATTTGGCCATACTTGTTACAGTATTCTAAAACCCAAGTTGCAATCATTTCTCAGTCTGGCTAAATTTGCCTTATTCTTTGCTTATATAAAGATACTGTTCAATACAGAGTTTCAGGATGTAACAGTGGACAAAATCACTTAATGTCTCTGAATATGTCTTCCAATTAGTTACAAGTTGGAATGTCATCAACATATCACCACAGCATGTATCACATGCAGGGCAGAATTTTTTTCCAATTCCTTGTTAAGAAAAAAAAAAATTGTATTATACATCATTATATATTAATTCTTCATATTTCATTCTGGATTTCCATTTTCTGTGTTTTTTCACCAGTTGGTTTTGTTGCACCACTAGAGAGAAAACATAAGAGCAGCAAATTAAAAAGCAGCAACATTGTTTGGAAAAAAACCTCTATGACAGATGACATTCTTTCATACATATTGTGTCTTAAATAAGACATACTTTGCAATTTCACATTACAGATTACTGCTGTGTTGGATTCAAACTAGAGATTGAAGCAGTTTGCCTATTCTAGTGAAATTAGTCCAGTACTTGGGTCATTTTACAAAAGCATTCAGAAAATCCAAACCAGAACTCCTCTCCGTGAACACTAAGTCTGATCTTTACTGTAGGGTCTACATTACCACCTTACTGGAAGGCAAGACAGGCATCTGAACAGTCTTCACAGCTTCCGTAGTCCTATTGACTTCAGCAGGCAGAGCCACAGGTACAGATCTCTGGAGGACTGACATTCACATGTCTGCTCCTGGAGCAAGCTAACTGTTAATTTTAGCAATGTCTGAGATCAAATTGCATGATATGGCAAGCACATATCACATGGTGATATTTGAGCTAGAAATTCAACCAACCTCTTCTCCTTAACTGAAAGCACATTTTAAAAAACATATAGACTAAGTTTAATTGGTGTTTTGGCATCATTCCTGAGATAGAGGTTGAATGGAAGAAGTGAAGGTGCATTTTAGCTGAACAACCAAGAAACTTCAAGCTGACTATGGCAGACAGAAAGCTTCAAGGAACATGGGATGTAAGTAGGTCTTAGACAACATCTGAGATCTGATGGTTTTAAGAGCCTGTGCCTAAAATGAAAACAACAATATAAGCTAATGCGACATAACAGTAAACAGAACTTTTTGTAATCCATAATATTCTATTGAAACTATACTTACTATACCAAATGTTGTTACATATTCTGGTGTAACTCATCAGAAAAGAAAGGCCTTCTACCGGTATCACCTTCTTGTGTTAGAATATTTTTTAAAAATAGAATACTGTTGTATAAAAACACAAGGGCCACACAGAATTCTATTTCCTCGTGATAATAATACAGATAATTTTTCAGTGGTCAAGATCACTAATGTGTCCTCACTCTTTTAGATTTACAAGTAGTCAATGAGAAGTAGAATAACATCCAGAAGTTAATGTTAATGAAATCAAATGAAGAATTTTGAAAAGTCAGACCTGTTATTGATATGCCTAAATATTGACTTTAGCCCCTGTGAATAGATCAATAGGGTTTAATGTCAGAATGGACTCATCATAACTAAAGACAACAAACTTCCCTTAAGAAATGCCTGCCTCTGCCCAATCCATGCTCTTGAACTACAGTGCACTATTTATAAAAGAGGAGGGGAAAAGGAGAAATCTTGGCCTAATTCCCCTCAGGTATAAATCATGACCCCTGTTGTTTCAATGGCTAACACTATGAACAACTGTCTTCATTTCAGCCAAAATCTGTCTAATTTAAATTTTCCATATCTTACTTTTGTTGGGTGTTTGGCTAATAGAGAACAGTCCTATAGAGTAATCTGCATGCAAATCCACTCCGTGTCTTGCCGTCAGGGCATGGCATCACCTGAGATTTCTTTCTGAACCCTCTATGTATTTCAGCTCCCTCTTGGACCTTGGGACAGTATTGCAGCAGGTTCAGTGTCAAGCTTATCAATATTGATCAGAGCACAGCCCTTTAATCATGAAAATCACAAGCCATTGTGTTGTCTTTTTTCCATGATAGACTCCCTCAATTATAAGACTATCTTTGATGAAAGAGTCACAGAAATGCACATAATTTTCTTGCATTCCAGCCATACCAAATAACCAATATTGCTATCTGCTGTCCCTCCATTCTTTTGGAATGAGCAGCCATTTATAAGCAGTTACAGTCACTCCTCAGGGAAATGTTAAACAGCATAAGGCCAGGACAAACATCTGTGGCCCGAGAATAGGACTCAATTTTCTTCTTGAGACCTGCCCCAGGTACACTATCTGAGTGCAGTCTAGCTTTGGTCCCATTCTAGGCTTGCAACGAAATGGCATGTTAATATAAAATAAAAAGTGTCAGAGATTTCTTAGTTTATTGGATCACTGTGCTGCTTTTATCAAACAGAATGTAAAATGTCACAAACACACCAGTTATTTCCCCAGACCTATTCTCTTTACCCACACTGTTAACAGAAATATCATCCTTTTATTCAGGGCCTAGTTGATTTTCCACTATTTTACATGTCAGTGTTGTTCAAAAAAGCAAGCTGAGTAATTCCTTTGTATTCTGATCCAGTGTTTGCTTTACTTTCTAGGAAGAGCATGTGTGGGGAGGCAGGGGGGGGAAGGTTAGTGTCCCAGAGGAGTTCTTAGCCGTTTTGTTTAAAATGTTCTGCTGTAAGTTCTTTCAACAGGTGATTAACTAAACAATGTTCAAATATGTTCTTTAACATTGCCTCTCATGACCATTGGAACTAAGAAGAGTTCAGCATTTTGTGACAGAAGTAGGATCTTCTATCAAGTCTGTGACAAAGATAGTTGTTGAATTTCTGTGTCTTCTGTACTATAAAGAGTAACTGTATGAAGTAGTGGTGGGTCTTTTGTTTCCCTGTAGACATTTCCCATAGGCACTTCTTCATGAACTTTTGCTTTTCCCACTAATTTTCTGGGGTTTCTGCCTTTTAACTCACATTTGCTGATGCAAATTTCGATTTTGCCAATATTTTTCTACATGTTTGTATAAAAGAGTATTTATTTTCACCTCTCTGCCTGACTTTTAAGAAATAATTACAATAATAATTATTTCAGAAGCTTAAACTATAGCAGCATTACACTGTGTTTGTTTGGCACCTGGAGAAATGTTTCATAGCAAATAACAAGACTCTTTTTCCTAGATGATCTCATTTTAAATTGTTTTCAAATCTGTGAAACTAATCTTTTAACATTCTTTTCTACATGTGTGGCTCTTTCAGACTGTGTTCTAGTTGCACATAAATATAATCAGACTGAGGCATTTCACATCTGAAAAACTACTGACTTTATGATCTGTTGTCAACTTATATTTTTGCAGCTGAAGCCCAGCATAGGGTTCCCCGGACTTACATATAACACACATTAAATTAGAAAATCTCAGAGCATTTGTCACCTGGGCCAAAAGTCCCACAGAACTCATCCATGTATTGAAAACTATGGATTACTCTACTGAACACAATTTCAGTTTACAGGGCAGTGCTCAGAGCAGTTGCTATCTAGGCAATGGCCTGATAGTTGCACAACATGGTAAGAACAGTGAAAAAAGAAAAACCTCAGGAACTTCAAAAATTAGATAGGTCCATGTTCCAACTGACACTGTGGAATGAGCTTGAGATCTTTTTCAGTCCATATTTAAATGCTCTATAAAAGTGAGAACCTTTCTTCAAATCATCAAAGTGTCATTATTACCTAGTACCTTCTTCATGGAAAGGCACTTAATTTGGAGCATATTTGGTACCCTCTTTAAGCAGGGTGTGTGAAGAGAGATCATATGTTCAGATCAATCAGAATAAATCCACACCTGTCACTGATCTCAGTGGTTCTGGATTTCTCCAGTGGCTGATGGCCATATATCTGATAATACAGCATTGCAGCAAAGAGCAACCTAATTTGTAAAAATTCTTTTTTGAGGAACTAAGCCCATCACAACAGGAATTCTCAATTCAGATGGGTCTCCCCATTATTTGAACTCAATAGTCATCTATCTGCTGTAGTATCTCAGTAGCCAGTCTATCAGCTGGTGTGCTGTCAATGGTGAAATGACAGATGCAAGACTTTATGCAGGCATGCCATATCCACAGAAACTGCAAAATTAAGCCCTGCTGCATGAAAATCATTGCATTAATCCACAGCACATAAAGTTGCCACTTTCCAAAACTTCTTTCGTGTTTCATAAGAGGAAATTACAAAGGGAAAGCTTATTTAGTGACCTAGCAGTCCCAGAAAGACAGACTATGGTCTGAGGGAGATTAAATCCCTCCCACATACATTGCAGGTAGTCGATTGTAGAAACTCTAAATATGGACGATTTGCTGTATCAGGATATTGGAATCAGTAAGCCATGGCAACAGGATACCTAAAAGGGAACAGAATGTCTAAAAGAGGGACAAGATATCTAATAAGGACAGGATGTATTGTATAAGAGTTATGAAAGGTCGAAAAGGCGAAGAGAAACGGCCTTGAGAGAAGCAGCGACTTCCATAAGAAGCAAATGAAAAAAATTGCTACATAAGAACAACAACACATTTATTTGCCAATAACCATAAACTGACCTCCGCGATTATGTAATTGCATGAACACCTGGCTTTTACCAATCAGCTATAGCCACCAGATGCATGGACAACAGTTTTTGTCCAATCAGCATTTACCACATATGCATGATATCTTGTATGTATTAGGCTCAGAATGTATATAAGCCCACTCTAAGGCTAATAAAATTGAGAGAATTGGTTTGCATCAAACCATCTCCCATCTCCTGGTTCGTGGCGGTCGATCATCAGAGGTGCACTATTGTCAGAAACAGCCTACACTCATTTCTGCTTTGATGCACCTCATTGCTTCAGTGCCACACTTTAACTGAAATTCTCTCCAGTCATGCATCAATGTCCTGCCATAGATCAGCACACCAAATAGGCTTTCCTTTCCTCTGCCAGCCAGTCTTTTTCCAGTCCTTTAGCCAACCCCAGAGAACATTGGCTACCATCCATGAGTTGGTGTAGAGGTAAAGGATAGGCCAATTTTCCCATTCAGCCACATTAAGAGCAAGTTGGACTGCTTTTACCTCAGCAAATTGACTGGATTCGCCTTCTCCATCTTTCACTTCAGGAACTCTCCTGGTAGGACTCCAGACTGCTGACTTCCACCTTCGCTTGTTCCCAACAAGACGACAGGAACCATCTGTGAACAAAGCATAGTTCTCTTCCTGATCAGAAAGATCACCATAGGGAGGAGATGCTTTAGCACAAATTGGATTCTCTTCTGGAGGTTTTGTACAGCCTGTGCCTTCAGGACAGTTGGTGATCACTTCTACCAGACCAGGTCGATCAAGATAACCCATGTGTGCTCATTGGGTTATCAAAGCCATCCATTTAGACCAGGTTGCATCTGTGGCATGATGCAGTGATGAACCTTTGCCTTTGAACATCCAGTTTAGAACTGTCAATCTAGGAGCTAAAAGCAATTGTGACTCAGTTCCAATCACTTCAGAAGCTGTTTTCACTCCTTCATAGACTGCTAGTATTTCTTTCTCTATTGGGGTGTAATTTGCCTCTGAGCCTCTGTAGCCACGTCCCCAGAAACCAAGCAGATGACCAAGTGTTTCATTTAGAGCTCTCTGCCAAAGACTCCAAGTTGGACCTTTGTCACTCACAGCAGTATACAGAATGTTTTTAATGTCCAGACCAGATCCTACAGGTCCCAAGCCCACAGCATGGACTACTTCTTGCTTTATCTGATCAAAGGCTGCCTGTTGTTCAGGTCCCTACTCAAAATGTTTTCTCTTACAAGTCACATCATGCAGAGGTTTGACAATTTGACTGAA
>VWZI01023037.1:24200-55541 GCA_013396835.1 Psilopogon haemacephalus
ATCATGATGTCCCACAGCTGCAGATTCATCTGAAAGTTCAGGTCTAATGGACAATTTCAATTTACCATACTCAATTTCTTCAAATGCTATACCTTGAAACAACCTTGTCTCAAAAAATCAATTCCCAGAATGCAAGGCACATCAGGACCAGTTACAATAGTATGCTTCTTCCACTCTTTACCAGTTAAACTTATCTCAGCCTCCAACTTATTTAACTCTTGAGATCCACCAGTGTTACCAGAAATAGTTATAACCTCTGTCCCTTTGCAATTTCATGGCAATAAAGTACACTGAGCACATGTATCAACTAAAGCCCTGTCTTTCCAAATTTTTGAACTGCCAGGCCACCTAATGAATACATTCCAATAGATTCGGTTTTCTCCACTATCCCTTTCCTCCTCCTGGCTAGAGGAAGGGCATCTTTAATGCTGAACATGGCATGTAGGGTGTACATAATGATTGATGTTGTTGTGAGAGGAATTGCAATTATTAGAATAATTATTAGAATAATTGCAATTGCTCTGAGGAGCTGAAGAAGTGACAGCTACTCTTCCGGCATTGCTGCCTCTGCTTCTGCCACTCTTCAGTTCCCTGACTCTCTTTGAAAGCACTGAAGTAGGTTGACTATTCCACTCATTCATATTCTCACCAAATTGGTCATGCAGGATTACCCAGAGTGACGCATGTGATTGCTGGTGTCTAGGTAGAATTTGTCTCCTGGGCCGGAATTGCCTTGCAGGAGGTGGGCATCTGTTCCTGATAGCAGAAACATGCACCCATTCAGATGATGAAGGAATGGTATCCTTTGCCAGACTGGATATGGAGGTTTTGAGTTCCTCCTTCAGTTCTTTCATGCTATCTTTAATGCCATCCTTAATCTCTCTAGCCAATTTTTTTATGGCATAGACTAGGGTACTATGTGACAAGCTGTCCTCTATCTTCCTCAGTCAGTGAGCTCACCAACAGTGAGCCTTCCATTATCACCCTTTGACAGAAACTTGCTAGCCAAGATGTTAGCCTAAGATGAAGGAGCAAATTTAATAATCTTCTTTATGTGACCTGTCCCAAGAGGAATGTTATCAGGTTCATGTATGGCATGATCTCCATAAAGCACTTCCTTCACAGCAAACTCCTTCAGAAGCTTAATTCCCTGCTCAACTGTGTTCCACTTCCTACCATGGCAAGTCATCTCAGGAGGTGTGTCTCATACCCACAGCCAACAGAACACGTGTCCACAAGCTAACCACACCAAGATTGGTTGCCAGGTGTTTGTCCACTCCACTCTCCTTTGCAAGTGGGCCTAGCTGCTTTGCAGACTTGTCTCCTACCTGTAGGGCATTTGCACCAATAGAATGGCATCTCACCAGCCAGCTTAGGGTTGGCTCTCCTGATTCCCTTGAATATTCCTAACTTCCCTGACCTCTCTGAGGAGATCATTAGCGCCCTGGATGTCATCCCTCTTCTCCTCTTCTTGCTGGTCTGTTGATACCTGGCCAAAAAAACCTCTCCTAACATCATACCTAATCTCCAGAGACCCATCTGTAAAAAAGGTGATACAGAAACACTACACCCCTCTCAGAGATCAGGCTTTCTAACCACCCCTACCACCTTCCCCACTTCCCCGGTCTTATCTCACCATCTGTTAATGCAGGAGATAAGCCAAGGTAGATTGGCCAGGGGGATTAGCAGTGGGAAAAGCAGTTAGCGGAATTATTCAGACACAGCTATGAGAGGCAGGGAGAAAAGAGTCATGCAAGAGCCACAGCCCAAAGCAGTCTGAAGCAGTCTGACTGTCTGACTTATCTATATTTTGGTTACAGCTCTTGAAATATTTACTTTCCTTTCTCAGTAAAGCTATGAGGGAAACAGCATCATTTGTGCTTTCCTCTCTCAGCCTGTAGTCTAATTTCTCATTCAAATCCTCCAATTAGTTCAAACCAGCACATTCAGCCACAGAAAAGATGCCATCAAATACAGTGTTGGTGTGCCAGCATTGTTGCTGAGCCAGGTTTCAGTATATTCTGCCTCTCAAAATATTTCTTTTTTGTTTTAGCACAACCACCCTGCACCCATGCTTGTTGACAAGAGAGCACACATAACAGGACCCTTGAGAGAAATATGAGGTGACCACAAGTTACCCAGCCAGCAGCAATACCAAGCCCGTGCTCAGCACTGGGCTCGCTGCAGGATGTTGTGGAGCCAGGAGGACCAGCATGTGATACCAGATCAACAGTGGAGATGTTGAGCAGCCATGATTTCAGAAAATTCATGTGACACTCCAGAACCAGGCATGTGCATATTGCTGCTGAGCTGGCTTGAAGATCCAGTCTTTTCTGAGGTCTCTATAAACTTCCTCCATAAACTTTAGATCAATAGATGCACTTCTCTGAGGTTACTGGCTTAGCCTGTTCAGTATTTTAAAATATATATTATAATGAATTTTCCATCAAAGCCGTCACTTCCTATCTGTCTTAAAAGATAAATATAGGAAGAGCTTTGCTATATAGGAAGAGCATTGCTATAGGGAAACCATAACTAGTTTTCCTTTTCCAGGTAGATGCTGCCTATGCTGTGATACTTAAATCCTGCATCATCCCTCATGAGATAAGAATTCTTAACAAAACAAGCAAACAGGAATTTCCCATTTACCAGGAGCGCTTTGATGTTACTGTCAAAAACTTATTACAGGGCAAAAAGGGCAGCACATCTTATAAGGGAAGCCTAGATTTCTTGTTAGTATAATTAAAATTGTACAGTGTAACTAAGCAACAACAAGTAGTCTTAACAAGTAGTCCAGCTAGAACAATGCCAACACTTATCATCCAAATGATCTGATTAACACAAAATAGGTCTCCTTAGTAATGCAGTTAAGAAATCATCCTACAAAACCCTATCCTACTATCCTACCCTTTCTCTGGCTTCATACTGACCCTTCCATGACTCTTATATGTCCTCAGGTCTGCAGCACCTTGCTCTGTCTGTTGGTTTGAAGCCCACATTATGTCCAAATTTATTCTGTGTGCAGTATTTTACAGTTCTTAGATACCTGTTGCTTGTTGCTCCTATGGCCAAATTTGCTCAGGTCCCAGGTCCATGCCTTTTCAGCTGACAACGGTAAGATGCTTATAGCACTGGGGTCTCCAGTGCCACTCTGTTCCTTTTCCCATATCACACCACACCTCTGTACCTCTGTGCACCTGCTGTCTGTCATACTAGGCCTGTAAATAACAGCATAATGATATCCTTATGGAAGAGTCTGTACAGAGTAACTGTACTAAAAAATACTAAATTATGGCTAAAGTATAAAATACTGTTATTCTTTAAAGTACAAAAATATGGCTATTCTGTGATTGTACAAAAGAAGCAAAATTAGACAAGGATCACCTCATCATTGGAAGAACCATTACAGCTAAGTCAACTAAACCAAAAAGACCCCTCACAAAGCCTGGCAAGCTTGCCTCAATCCTGAGACCTTGCAAAGTTACTGCAAAGTCTACAGACTCTACTATATGCTATACATGATTACTGAGAGTTTCTTGTCAAGAAAGTAAAAAAAATTACCCTGGAGGAAGAGTCATCATTCCAACAAAATGCTTCACATTAGTGTAATGGGAAAAGTAAACACATGAATGTGTTATCAGGAAAATAAAAGCTGAGCTGGTTGCTTGCTATTCATCCTTTCCATGATGTCAGTAAGCTTATAATCCACTCTTTCACCCAAAGACAGAGTCTCACACTTCTCACTTCAGTTATCACTGCTGTATTTCCTGTGCCATCTGAAGGAACAAAACCAGAACTGCCTATAAATACATTTCTGAAACTGTAGTGCAAGGGCATTCAGCTTCTTTACAAGCACACTATGAAGTAGATACTTCTGAATGTGCAGTATATCAACATGGAAATGATGAAAATACCAACAGCTTTTCAAAAGCCTACGTTTGCTTAAAGAGTGTCCATGTACGGTACCCCATGTTATTTTGTTCCATTCCGTGCTTTGTAATGACACTTGCATCTTCTGAGCTCAAATAGAACATGCCATCTGTATTTGGCAGAACACAGTGCCACCCATCACTGTGTATACAGCTCACAGATCATTGACAGATGACTGTTTGCATTCTTACAACTTCCAAATGCATACATTGTTATTTTTCTTACCATTGTTCAGAAAGTTCCATGTACTATTTCATACACATGGGAATACATTCATGTATGCATAAGCAAACATATGAATTTTGAATGGACATCTTTGCAAATCGATTTTATCCCAAAGCAGATTCTGCAATCAGATTTAAAATCCTCTGGAACTGGAGATTAAAATCTAAGTAGTGCAACAGTGCATCTGATAGCAGCACTGCAAGATCTCATCTGTAGAGCTGGTGCAACATTTGGAGAATGAGACTACAAGGTGGAGAATGAAACTACAATGTTACAACAATGCTTCCCAATATTCATTTGTACTTTTAAAACCAGTTTTGCAGAGAAAAAATGGAAATGGCGAACAGCACCTCAAAACTTCTGTTAGCAGTATTAATATCAATGACTCTTGCAAAACCAATAGCATATATCTTCCTCTTAGCACCATGGCACATGTTTAATTAATCAGACCTGCCATCCTCATTTGCCCTTCACTGGATTTCACTGATGATTACCCAGTGGAAAACACAGCCCCTAAAACAAACAATATCCATTTTAACTCTTTCCAGCAGCTAGCTTTTGGAAGTGTTAGAAGCATTATCAGAGAAGATTGTTGGAACTCCATTCTGGACTCCACCACCCTTCTGCTATTTAACCCTTCATATATATTACAGACCAACTTGGAAGGAGCTGCTTGCTTTCCTCATCCATAACTGCTTTTCCTTCAAGATCTCTTTTCTTTTCCTTTCAGCTCTAATGATAGGATTACAGCCAAATATTTATGCATCCTGTGAATGTGAGGCAAGAGACATAGTAATTGCTAAGTCATTCTAATTTATTCTATTAAAGGAAACATGTGAGGTAGCATAAAGCCATCCCTGACTTTAAAGGGAGGACTTTTAATTTTAAGCCACTAGCAAATTTTACTTGTAAAGGACATGAGAATTTTATTTTCTTATTGTTAATGCTACCCAGGAACAAGAAAGAAAAGTCATCTAAGAAATTAAACCCTTGTAAATATAATATAATTCAGAGACAGAAGCAAAATTTTCCTCTGGGTCATTATTAGTGAAACCCAGTGAGGCGATAATAAGGACACGAGACCTGATTAATTAAACATTTGCACTATTGTGTGTAATTACAGTTCTGTGAATCATCCTGTGGACATCTGTTTACACAGGACCATGGGACTTGCCATGCTGAGCTTCATCAGGACCTCAGGGAGACCCAGCATGTGGCACGCATGCCGCTGGTGCCCCATGGCTACTTCCCCAGACCAAACAATCTTTCTGAATGCCCAGGCAAACACATCACAGCCTGACAGTCTGGCCACATATTTGTGGCAGCTTCCTGCCAGATAAAGTCTACGAAAGGCCCTGATTCAGTGCTCCAAGCTGATCCACTCATGTCCATCAGTAGGTGAATCTGCAGCAACAGCTCTAAATCACCACATTTAGTTACCCAAGTGTACTGTGACACTCACTTAGTGTGGGGATGTGTTCCATATATCTTATATTTCAACCTATGTTCAAGCTATGGAAATCAATATTCCAGAGCTTTTACTTGAAGCATTCTTTGAATGGTCTGCACTATATGATATTTGCAGTTTTAAGCCTGTTTACAGCTTTTAGTTTCTAATTAACTTATCTCAGGTTTTGCAACACTGTGATAAAAAAGACTTGAGCTCCTGAAGCATGGTAAGAATGTTGGTGCCAGCATTATCACCTTGATGCTGTGGAGCTACTGATAGAGACAGCAGCAGTCTGCCTAAAATTTGCTGTAGTAGAAACATTCAATTGTCATAGCTTGCATATATTGTAGAAGTCTACAGTAACTCCATCTTGTAGCACGTTTCCACCCTGAACAATGACTATGACAACAGCATTTTGGGGATCTGCTTCTCAAAGATGACTGGGACTGACAGTGCTCCAAACAGCCCTGTCACAGCAAAATGATCTCTCTTTCTGGAGAGGCCTTGGAACAGCTCTGCTGTTTCTTAGAGACATTACATCCATGTCCCCTGGGATGGAAAGAGCTAGCTGTTGCAGAAGTGTGTTTTGAAGCATTTCAGGGAAATAAATCTACTCCTGAGAGAAAGCTCACTGTTTTGGCCCATTCTTGGGTTCTACTTCCAGATGTAATCTGGGGTATTTGGAAATATTCTATGTTACCTGAAGTGCAGCTCATAGTCAGAGCATCCCTAAGGGGTGAAAAAAGAATAAACTGTAGAAGCAGCATGGAGGAAGAAAGTCCAGTTTCATACAGTTATATTTTTTCTCTAATTAACAACTTTCCAATGTCTCTCCTCCTCTTTCTATCAACAATTTTATTTGAGTATTTTTTACAAAACTTGTATCACCCCTTTCCCTGCCATGTAAGAACATAGATTAAACCAGACTATTTCTGAAAAGTCCAGACAAAGTAGCAAGTATAAATATCTCAGCTAAGCAGGTTACTTCTTACATATAGCTGAAAGGCACAAAAGACTTCACAGCAACAGAGATTTAGATGCACATAGCCAGAAGGGGAAGAAGGTTGTACTTTCTAAAACTTCTGCTGTGTTTTCTGTTGTAAGAGGAACAAGTGTAAAAAACCTGTTAGCAAAATCCTGCCAGGCTCTGTGGGTGTCAGTATCTTGTGCATGCAAACAGACAGTTGGGTTGTGCTTACTGCTACAGAAATCCAACTGTCACAGGTCAAAAAGACATGCTGAGTTGGCTCAACACAATGTTAGAAACCCATTGCTATTGCTCTTTACTTGCAATAAAATATTGTCTGCCACAGCACCACTCCATTGTCGCATTAAATTATAGTATTCATATCAGGTTAGTGACAGGTTATACTTTGCTATGTCTTCTTCACCCTGCACTCCACATAGGCAGTCCTGGCATCCTGCTGCAAAAGCAACGAACTCTGAACAACTTTCAGGTCTGCCCATTAGTGTGACCACTTCCTGTGTGGGCACAACAGGTAGGAAGAAGCACCATTTTCTAAACCTTAGAATATGGGAACATGCTGGAATGAGAGCCTAGTATTGAAAGGCAAAAATACACCTGGATCCTTAATTCATATGTTCAGATAGATGGTTGCTAGATGTATGGCACCTTTGAAAGGAAATACAAGACCAGTGAGCAACTCACAGATTCACAGATCGCATTGGGTTGTAAGGGACACTCAAAAGCCATCTTGTCCAACACCTCTGCAGTCAGCAGGGACACCTCCAACTACATGGGCAATCAGAGGTGGGCACAAGCCAACCTCATGAGGTTCAACAAGACCAAGTGCAAGGTCCTGCATCTGGGTTGAGGTAATCCCAAGCACAAATACAGGCTGGGCAATGACTGGCTGGAGAGCAACCCTGAAGAGAGGGACTTTGGGGTGCTGGTGGATGAGAAGCTCCACATGAGCCAGCAGTGTGCACTTGCAGCCCAGAAAGCCAAAAAGATCCTGCGCTGCATCAGGAGAAGTGTGGCCAGCAGGTCGAGGGAGGTGATTCTCTCCCTCTGCTCTGGCGACACCCTACCTGAAGTACTGTATACATGTTACAAGAGGGATGTGGACATGCTGGAGCATGTCCAGAGAAGGGCCATGAGCATGATCAGAGGGCTGGAGCACCTCTGCTATGAGGAGAGACTGAAAGAGTTGGGGCTGTTCAGTTTGGAGAAGAGGAGGCTCCCAGGTGACCTTATTGTGGCCTTTAAGTATATGAAGGGGGCCTACAAAATAGCTGTGGAGGGATTTTTTAGGGACAGGACTAAGGGGAATGTGAATTGATTGTGGGCAATTGAAGAGGCAAGAATTATAAATTATGTAGCTTTTATAATTTCCAAAAGCCCCACCCACAATCTACGTCTAAGTTGGTTTAAATTTGGGTTCTAATTCATTTGGGAAAAGTCTTCACAAGGATGCCTTTTCAGGTAATTTATGAAGAATCAGAAAATTTGGAAAGGTTTGGGCATGAAACAGCTTTGCCCTACTTACAAACGGGAAACAGTCTCTTTCATGGCAGTGTCCGGAGTCCAGTGACTGACAGAGTCCAAGATCGCTGTAGGCNAGTCCAAGATCGCTGTAGGCACAGCTTTCACCAAGCCACAATCATGAAGCAAGGCAGGGCAAAGCCGGGGTGTGCCGTGGTATTCCCACGAATGGCTGCAGTTTACCGTTAGAGTAAGGTCCTGCAGCAAGAAGCCAGGGTGCGATGGTGTAAAAGCGGGGACTGTGTGCTTTCTCATCGCTGTCCTTCCAGATGTTCCTCAAGGTCCGGCTCAAAGTCCCTGCAAGGTCCATGCAAGGACTCGACTCAGGGTCCGTGTCCAGGTCCCAGTTCAGATCCATGTTCAGGCCCAAGTTCAGGTCCGAGTTCAGGTCCATGCAAGGTCCCAGTGCAGGTCCCAGTGCAGGTCCATGGAAGGGTCTGACTCCAATCTGTCCAGTTGCCATATATATACTGGGGTGATTTGTTCCCTCAGTGTTCAAGCCCCAGGAGGGTGGGAGAAGGTACTTTATGCCTATTGTACTCCACATTTCAAAAATATGGTGCCAGAAGTGGAGAGGGAGGAAGGCCATTTCCTGCCCCATTCACACCTCTGGTGGGGAAGTGGACTTGGGTGTGCCCTGCCACAGAATGGAGCAAACCTGGAGGTGGGAAGATTCAGACTGGATGTGAGGAGGAAATTCTTCACCATGAGTGTGGTGAGAGCCTGGAATGGGCTGCCCAGGGAGGTGGTTGGGGCCACATCCCTGGAGGTGTTTAAGGCCAGGCTGGATGAGGCTCTGGCCAGCCTGATCTAGGGTAGGGTGTTCCTGCATATGGCCGGGGGATTGGAACTAGATGATCCTTGTGGTCTTGTCCAACCCTGACTGATTCTATGATTCTAGATCAGGGTGCCCAGGGCCACATCAAGTCTGATGTTCAATGTCTCCTTGGAGGAGGCTCAACCATATCACCAGGCAGCCCATTCCAGTATTTTACCACTCTGATTGTAAATAATTTCTTCCTTATGTCCATCCTGCTCAAGTTAAAAATCCTTCATCCTATCACTATAAGCACTTCTAAGCAGTCCTTCTCCAGCCTTCCTGTAGGTCCCCTTCAGATTCTGAAATGTAGCTATAAGGTCTCCCTGAAGCCTCCTCCTGTCTTGGCTGAACAGGCCCAATTTTTTCAGCCCATCATCACAGAGGAGGTGCTCTGGCCCTCTGATCACCTTTGTGAACCTGTTCCAGCAGATCAATGTCTCTTTTGTGTTGGGGGCCCCAGAGCTAGATATAGTACTCCAGGTGAGGTCTCACCAGAGTAGAGTGGCAAAATCACCTCTCTTGTCCTGCTGGCCATGTTGCTTTGACATAGCCCAGGATGAAGTTTACCTTCTGGGTTGAAAGTGTACTTTGTTGGCTCGTGTCCAGCTTCTCATACACCAGTACCTCTATGGTAGTTTGAGGCGGTCCCAGGTTCCCTTAAGAAAATTACAGAGGATGTTGCAGTACAGTTATTCCATTCCATTTTTTGGTATCCCAGCATATAAGCCAGTGATGGCTGATATCTTTCTCTTTCCCTTCTCCTCTCCTCCCTTGACATCCCTCTCCAGCAAGAGCGGCATCCCTTCTTATCTCATGGTTTGTGTGTGGGAGATGGCTTCTAGCTGGCAGGGAATTTTGAGCTGTGTCATGTGGTCTGCTGAGGCCTTGTAGGCTTAACATGGGAGGTAGAGGGGGTTAGGACTGGGGGGGCAGAGAGGGGCGGCAGTTCTGACTTATTCTGGGCCCTGCTGGGATTAAAAGTGATGAAGGATTCTAGATAGTTCTAGTCTGATAGACCTGGCCTACCTTGTGGATGTATCCATTCTACCTAATTTCCTTTTGCATATATAAACTTTCAATCAGTGTGCAGTATCTTCATTCTTATGTTTCATAAGGAGTAAGAGTCACTTCTGTCCTCCAGTCCTGGGTAGTTCATGGCCTCAAACTACAACTGTCCCCAAGTCCTATTCTGTAGGGCTGCTCCCAATTTGGTATGGTTTATAAATTAATTTAGTAATCAATATTAATACAAAGGATTAATATTCTGTGAAAAAAAAATTATTAACATTAAATCTAATCAGAATTCTTATTTATAAGATTCAAACACACAGTTGTGGGTGCCTTCAGAGAGGAAAGAGACAATTTAGAACAGTTAAGAAAAAACAGAAATGCGAACATTAATTGGACCTGGAAAGAGAATCTTGTGCTCAATATGTTGCTTGCCCTTTAGGGAGACCTGACAGGCTGAAGCAGAAGGCACAATACAGTTAATTACAGAACCAAACCAGAACTTTAATTACAAAGAGTATTTTCAGCGTATTTAATCACAAACTAGAATCTCTGGATTTCCAGGGCTGCATTATAGTTCCAGGCAGTACCCAAAGATTTGGAGGGTTTGCTGTCAGTTGTTTTGTAGCTGTTGGAGGCTTTGGAGTTTTCCCCAGGCTCTAGGAGAGTGTTGGGGGGTTAGACAGTCTTTGACTTGGTCTTGGTTCCTTCCTGGGCAGGCAGTGTGCAGGCAGACACGATATCTTGCTGGTGGCTAATTCTTGCCTCTCCCTAAACTGAGACACAGCAGCTTCCAGGTGGACAAGCTTCAAGCATCAAAGCTGGTTGTTACACAGCAAAGCTGGTTTGGAGCATGGCAGCATGGCAAGGCAGAGCACAAGGCAGAGCAGAGCACAATGAGGCAGAAGCATATTGCTTTACAGACTCGCTCGTATCTATTAACTGCCCAAGTCCTGGCTCCGTTTGGCCACAGACATTCACCAATCAGAATGGCACTTAGTCAAAACTAACCATATTAGGTGAAAACACAGGACATGTATAAGCAAGTGTGCACACCTTGTTTTCCCATCGAAGCAGATTTGGTGGTGTCAGGCCTTTTGTCTTCTTTCCTGCACTGCTTCCCACTTTAGCAGAGGAGGAAGAGGATCATGGGATCATGCCTGGACAAGCCAGGACATGTATTAGGCCTATATTGGCCTTCCATGACACTATGGAATCTCATGAAATTCTCCTCATTGTATCTTCCCCTTCTTTCCCTAGTCTTCCCCTGGGCAAGACAACTTAGTCCTAGGTGTTTCTCCTTCTGAACAGCATGATGCCCAGTAAATAAATAAATAAATAAGCTGTGAACATCAATTCAAACAAACAAAGACCAAACAAATATTTACTCTTGACCAGTATCAGGGGTCAGTTCACTTAATTGCTCTGTCCCTCAGTTTACCTCTGCGAAAGGTAGATTTTAATATTGCACTGACTCTAATGCACTAGTAGGCTCTCTAGATAAAAACCACAAGGTAATGTATGTTGTTATGACAGCAAAAATATAGCAAATCTGTCCAATTGTCTCATCGAGTAGCGTTGCTGATTTGTTAATTGATGCCTTTGCAAACACATGCCAGAGCACTATCAGTATGAAGCTCCCCCATCTGATATACCTTGAGTGCTAAGTACTGAAAACAGTGTGATAATCAGCTTCCCCTCATTTTCAAGGAGTTTGGACAAGAGAAACACAGAGAAATCCCCATAGTGATGCTACACTGCAACTTTGCTATTGAGATCATTTGATTTGCCAGAAACCACACTTGTGAAAACAAACAGCAGGCAATCCTGCGTGGCATATAGAAAATCCAAGGAGTAACCAAGACAGTATTTTTTTTTTTCTTGTTTAAACCTTGCTCTGTGCAGTGTCGACTGCATGACACAGCAACAGAAATCAATTGAAAACTCTAATAAGGACATCAGATACAACTGAAGGGAAGCAGGAGAAAAATATTGTAGATGACATAGAACACCTGTCTGAGTACATGACGGGAATGCAAGAAAAGACTACAGTTCACAGTGGTGTCAAATGTGCTTTAGCCTCACCAATACTAGTACAATATGACTTTGCCCTGTTTGGCAAAGCCAGCACTTCAGAGAAAATGATTGGCTGGTCAAAACAGCCACTCTCTCCTACCTGCAAAGATACCCAAACACAAATATGCATCAAGGCAAAAACGATCCAGAAGTGACTGGATGAAGAAGGGTAATTTAGGCAAAAAGTGCAGCCATCACAAGTGCCAGTCAATGCATGCAGTGGCCATTGCAGAAACAGTCAGTGGTCAGAGTGGCAGCTCTCTGGTCAAGGCAGGTTACTGCACCAACAAAGGGAGTATAAGCATGTTGCAGCCCTGCTGCATTCTGTGCTGTGAAGATGGCCAGGCTGGGGTTCAGGTTCCTGCACTCTGGAACACCTCGTTTATGTTTAAATTCCAAAAGAACTACCCACGCTAGCTAGTAGATAAAGTTGAGTCAACCTTACTCAGACAGGTTGAGTTTCAATCAAATCTTTTTATTTAAGGACAGCAGAAAACTATACGTGCTTTCAGCTGGTGGCAAGGAGTGACATACTTACTCCTGTTGTATGTCTTTGCTGTCTGTGCCACAGATCTTTCCTGGCCATGCGGCACTCCATGGCTGGGTAGACTTTAATGTCAGTAAAAGGTATTTATAGAAAAGAAATAGAAAGGAAAACTGGGGCGGGGGGTGTGGTGTGGGAAAGAACTGTACATAACCCATATACAAGCTGGGGATCCTAAATAGTAATGAGGTTCTCTTCACTGAACTCTTCTATCTCAGATTCTATTCTTCTAATGTTTACTTTTTATTTTAAATATAAAAACATCGAGAGAAAAATCTGAGAGAAGCACAGGTAAGGGAATCTGCATAAGACAAGGATCTAGAACATTTGGCTCTATATATCTCACAGAAGAAGTATTTTATCTTAGATAAATCCTTTAAAACTTCTGTAGGCCATAGTAATGTCAGCCTTAAAATGAGCTTAGCACACATTATAAAAGGCTTTCAAGGACTCTGAGAAAATAAAAAGTNGAATCATAGAATGGTCTAGGTTGGAAGAGACCTCAAAGATCATCCAGTTCCAACCCCCTGCCACAGGCAGGGACACCTCCCACTAGATCAGGAAGCTCAAGATCTCATCCAGCCTGGCCTTGAACACATCCAGGAAGGGAGCAGACACAACCTCCCTGGGCAACCTGTTCCAGTGCCTCACCACCCTCACTGTGAAGAATTTCTTCCTAACATCCCAAGAAATACAGGTTGCCTTAAAGCACTCGGCATCTCAGCAGGCAAGGAACCTTTATTGGGTGCAATGTAGGTCCTGGTGAGTAAAACACTAAAATTCCTCTATTTGCTTCAGTGAGGTCAGGATTTCACACAGCAGGTATCGCATCTTAGTCTCTGAATGGTTTATTAGTCCTGCAATAAGTCCTGCACCGCCCTCACTTGTCCTTTCTCAAAAGGACCCTGATGTCTCCATGTCTGCAGGTTCAATCTGCATCTGGTGATCGGCACCTGAAAAATATTGTCATCTGTGCATATAAGGCATGTTAGGCATTTCTGGCAAGGTAGTGCACATTAGGGCCCATCTTATCAATCCATCCACTACATGTTAACTATTAAATCAAAAGAAAAGCTCAGAATGAAAATCATGCGGCAGAAAACATTGTGTCCTGTAGTTCCACTGATCTGCCTGCAGGAAAAGATGTCTGGACTACATGGCAGAGACCTTGAAAAAGAGTCAATCCAGGATCAATTCAGAAATTTACAGATATGAGTTATCAGCCCTTGTTTATTCACAATGATGAGAAGAGTTTAATTAATACCACAGTATTTGTCAATTCTGTGCTTTTAAACCTTACCTTTTGCCCGCCGGCTAATCAATATATATCTCAATCTTCTTCCCTTTTCAGACATGGTTTTAACATCTCGTTGAACAGAGTAACAGACTTCACAATCGTTAATTGCTATTACCAACCCTTTCATTTTCTGATCATCAGCAGTTTCTATAAATTCCACTTTCATCCATCTGTTATATTATCCATTCTTATTCACCACTTATTTCTGAAGTATTCTGCAGAGGTTTTATTAGCCAGTAATACAAAGTATTTTTTTATACTTACTTACTATTCTCAGAATTACTCATCTGACATGGAAAAATAGATAAGAATGAACTTCAATGTAGATATACTCCTCTCTACCTGCAAAATCTAAAATATGAATGAGGAAAATGCAGCAATTTTCTCTGCCTCAGATACAGTTAAGATGGGATATAGTCTAAATTTTACATTCAAGAATTTCTAGATGGTAATCAGTTCCATCAAATTGAAAATGTTTAGATGTCTGCCAGTTCAGAACCTACCACCAAGAAGCTGTTTTTCCACCAATCTTTGACCAAATGCAGCACATAGTAGCAGTTAATTTATACTTCCTCTCCTCTCTGTTAATCCACAACATCAACAGTTAGTCTCACTGACATCTCATTTCCATTTTATTCATAAAAACGAAGTAGAGAAGAGGTGGGAGCAGAGTCAAATACCCCTGGAGGAGTATACTGTTGCCACCCAGTTGGGCAGGTATGGATGGAGTTAGGACAACTGCTCATAAGCAGTTGAATCTGGCAAAAAAATGTGATGGACAACAGGGAAGTATTCTGCAAATGCATGAACAGCAAAAGGAAAATGTAAGCTTACTGCTGTATGGATAAGGTGACGGGAAGCTGATAGCAACTGACATAAAAAAGGACAAGGTATTCTGTGCATTCTTTGCATCAGCCTTCAGCAGCAAAAACTGCCTTCAGGAATCCCAGGCCACTGAGATCAAAGTGAAAAGCTGGAGCACAGAAGATTTGTTTGTCCTCCATATAGTAGTACCAAGGTAGAGAGGGTTTTGTACATAAGCTCAAAAATGCTGGGGGAGCTGCTAATGTCATTATAAGGCTACTCTTGATGGTCTTTGAATGGTCATGGCAACTAGGAGAGCTTCCAGAAGACTAGAACAGAGTAAATATCACTCCAAGAATGGCAAAAAAAAAAATGTTTGGAGAACCACAGGACCCTCAGCATCACCTCAGTTCTTCGTCTAATGAAATGGAAACCATTTGCAGGCACATAAATGGTAAGATGGCAATTGTGAATAGTCAGCATGGATTTACAAAGGGAAAATCTTGACTGCCTTTCCCAGTGTGGTAACCACTGTGGTGGATGAAGGGAGAACAGTGGATTGCATTTACCTTGACTTTAGCAAAGTCTTTGACACTGTCTTCTGTAACATCATCAGAGACAAGCTAATAAAGTACAAGTTAGATAAGTGGGTAGTGAAGTGGATTTGAAAGTGGCTGAAGCATCAGGCACAATGCTATTCAGCATCTTCACTGATGGCCTGGAGGGTGGGCTGGAGTGCATTCTCAGCAGGTTTACAGACAACACAAAACTGGTAAGAGTGGCTGATACAATAAAGTGTTTTCCTGCCATTCAGAGCAATTTCACAAGCTAGAGAACTGGGCAGAGAATATAAAAGTTCAACAAAGAGAAACTGAAAGTCCTGTAACTGGGAAGGAGTAACGTCAGGCATCAGTACACAATGGGCATTCAGCTGGAAAGCAGCTTTGCAGAAAAGGATTTTTAAGGCTCTGATCAGCAGCAAGCTGACCATGAAGGAGCAATGATTCTCAGAGCATAAAAAGTCAACAGTATCAAGGGCTGCTTCAGGTATAGTCACCATGTCAAGGAAGGTGATCCTTGCTTTTTGCTCAGCACCAGTGAAGTCACTTCTGCAGTATTGCGTCCGGTTCCGGGAACTCCAATACAAAAAAGCCATGGACATACTGGAACAACTGCTCAGGGCTGCAATGATGATCAAGCTACTGAAGCACCTTTTCTGTCAGAGGAAACTAACAGAGTTATGAGCAACTTGTTCAGCCTGGACAAAATCAGGCTTAGGGGAACCTTACCCATATCTGACAAGAAGGAATGAAGATGAGGGAACCAAGCTACTCTCTACAGTGCCCAGTGAGAAGTGGCAACGGGCACAAAATGAAAAATGAGGTTGCCTTCGGTCACAAATTGAATTGAACCTGTTGCTGTTATTCATACCATGATGCAGTCACGCCAGCTTCAAAAATGAAAGTGATAACTGGAGTGGAGTATTATGGGGCTTGAAGTTCATCTTGCAACATGGAATGTTTCCTATTCTGGTCACTGCATGTGCGTTACAGGTCCTTGGGTGTTGACTCTTCCACAGGGATGGCAGCGGGACCTGTGGGGGAGTCAGGTAGCTGCTGTGTTTATTGTTCTATTTTATGCTGGGTTTCCCACTCCCCAGCTGTATCTCTCTGTACTTCTGGAAATAGGCTAACCTAAGGTAATCATGCATTGTATTAGTAGATTAATTAGATTATTATCTAAGGTGATTATGCACTGTGATTATGATATCTCATGTTACATTAAACTCTTATATCTTTATCTCAGTCCTGAGTTTTGTATGTTACTTTTCTCTTTACTTTTGTGTTGGGAGAGCAGGCAGGTTAGCCCCTGTGCCAAAGTGTTACACCTTCAAAGATTAGGAAGCATTTTTTATTTTTTTACTATGAGCATACTCTCATCACATCTCCATACTTGAAGATACTCAAAACCCATCTAAACACAGTGTTGGAAAACCTGCGATAGCTGATCCTGCTCTAAGCAAGGGGATTAGACTAGATTATCTTCAGAACCCCTTCTAACCTCAACCATTCTGTGATTTGTAAACCAGTGGTTTATTTGCAGTTATTTGTTGCAATAATTTATCAATTTGATGACTTAGGTCTTTGGCCCATGAAAACGATCACATCATCTCCATGATGGTATCACGGAAGAGATCAAGTCATAATCATAAAAGAGCTCCTTAACAAATCAAAGAAACCCGTGTAACTGCAAGCTAAAGACAGACAGAACAAACAATGGTAGTTTTAGACCCACTAGCCTAACTTCAGCACCTGGAAAATTTATGGAACAAACACTCCTGTAGACTGTTACAAGTCAACTGAAGCATGTGATCAGGAAAAGCTAACACAGAGTTACCAGGGGCAAATCGTGCTTGACACACCTGGTTACCTTCTACAACAAATTAACTGGCTTAGTTGATGCAGGGCAAGCACTGTCTATCTGGACTTCTGCAAGGCTTTTTACAGAGTTTTTCACAGCCTCCTCCTAGAGACACTGGCACACTACCACCTGGACTAGTGGTCTGTGTGATGGGTGGGGAACTGGATGCTGGACCATACCCAGAACGTGGTAGTAAATAGCAGCCAGTCACGAGTGGGTCCCTTAGGGATCAATATTGGGACCAGCACTGTTTAATGCCTTTGTAACTGATCCACATGTTGGGATCAAGAGCACTCCGATGAATTCTGCAAGATGACACCAAAATGAGTGGGGGGTAGGCTGACACTCCAGAATGGAGGGACACCCTCAAGGAAGACCTGGACAGGCTAAATGAGTGAGTTAGCAAGAACCTTACGAAGTGCAGTGGGGACAAGTGTAGGATCTTGCAATGGGGCATGCATAATCCAGGAGTGCAGCTCAGGCTGGAATCCACCTGGCATGAAAGCAACCCTGTGGAAAGGGATATGGGGGTTTTGGTAGATAACAAGCTCAGTATGAGTGAACAGTGCATTGCAGTGACAAAGAAAGCGAACAGGATGCTGTGTTGCATCAACAAGGGCACATCCGGCAGAGAGAAAGAAGTCATTGTCCCACTCTGATCAGTGCTTGTCAGGCCACTTCTATTGAACTGATAGCTGTATACCTGTGTATCAGTGTGTCTCATCATTATTGTGCGTTGCATACTATGTTTTTCATGTATGTGCCAAGTGGATTGATTTTCATGACCTTCATTTTTCTATTACCTTTGCAATCCTTCACATTCTTATGTTGAAACATTTTAGTTAACATGAGTATGGCATAATTTAGTTGATTGTTTTAAGACAAGCAGCTATGTTTGTGTAATAATGGTAAAATAATGCTGTCCTTGGGGCAGGACACATTTTTATAGGCAAACTACTCACAATATGAACAAATAGGGAAAAAACAATGTGTTAAAATATCACTTAGAATTTACTAATTTTGGTAGTTCACACAAACAAAAATTTAAAAGGCGGCATATTGTTTTCAAGCCAGGTGAATGAGCCTTTAATTCAGACAGAATGTTTAAACTCTCACTTAATTTACAGGAAAGTGTAGAAACATTCAAAGATGAACCTACCTGGACCTGCTTCCTTCCTTCATTCTCAGAGACAACTCCTACATTCTGGAAAACGCAGAATTTCAACTATGGAAATAAACATACATATATATATATATATATATAGACAATAAGACAAACAAAGCAGGCATGCACAGAAAACACAAAGACATACAGGAAACAACAATGATAAATTGGAGAATTCAATGATTTGTGGAAGTCATGCAGAAATTTCTATCACAACACTTTCCTCAAGACTACATCCCAGATTCCAGTCTAAAATCAATTCAAGTAGCTCTTCACGTTTCATCTTCATGTCCTGAATATTTATAGCTTTCTGAAATCCTCATCCTTGTTTGTAAGATTGTGGTCTCTAAATTGGCTGTGAATTAGGTAACTGTTTTAATGAAAAAGACTACTAACAGCTGCTTAAAGTTCGTATTTGACTAGCTCATACGGTGAACTGTAACTACCCTCTGAACTTTTTAAGAGGTTTGTGTAGACTCAGATAGTGGTACAAACCATTTCAGTTATTAAAAGAAACCACGTCTTTTTGTGCAGCACCAAAAAAGAGGAAACTCCTCCCTTTCAAATTATAAATCTTTATAGTGCAATTCTTTAAGGCTAGGAAGAAGACTTCAGACACTTTTCAAATAACCCCAACCGTTTAATCTGTACCCTTCAGGAAGTCAAGCTGTGTGTGTACGTGAGACAGAAAGAATTTTGCTGAAATAGGAAGAATCATATGGTTCTGCTCAGCCCACTGTAAAACTAGCTGCTTCTGAAAGAGAAAGGAACGACATATCCTTTGCAGAGAATGGCGCAAATAGCTCATGAATCTTCACCCTTTTGTTGCTTATCCAGGATCTGTAATAGTGGTGGACTACAACTAGCAAATTTCTCCCAAATAGAAAATGGACAGCAGAGCCATTAAGAAAGGTACATAATTTTTTGTAGAAAACCAGTAGCTTCTAAGTTCAGTTTATGGGAAAATAAGTGTAGGTAATTCATTAAAGTTCCTGTTTATTACTTCCTTCTAAATTTACCATTACTTCAGAGTTTGTTCAGTCATGGTGTTCCCTTCTGGGTTTTAAGTAGTTTGTTTGAAATTCTAGAAAATCCAATATCCCAGTAGTAACACTTACTTATTTCACTACCTTTCCCTGTGCAGTAATCAGCCAATCACACAGGTACAAAAGTTCATGGCAAACACCAACTATTCCACAAATACATACTTTCTTCTGCTGTAACTGCAGTTGTGAATGTGTTTTGTACTGGAGGAAATCTGCATTTTCATTACATTAAGATACCTTCACAGGCTGCAGGACATTAATACAGTAGAGATGACAATGAACAGGCTTTGCAGATAGAAAACACTTTCATTTGAAAAGAGTTTTTAAAAAATCTGGAGAAAAAAGGGGTGGACATTCTTAAAAGAATATACAGTCAGGCTTCTGGACAAAAGGATTCCATCTTGAAGGCTAAGCTGGGCAATATTTTGCTTGTTTCTTTGTTGTTGTTGCTTGTGGTATTAAGTGGCAGTTGACATGGAAGATAAAGGGGGTTTTACTCTTCTTTTTATAGGGAGCTGGCATTTGCTGTCCAAAGACTAAATTATTGCTCAGATCACATGACCCCCTTCTGTTGCCATTGAACAAGGCCAGAAGTTATCCAATGTCCTCTGAAACTATCCAGACATTCTTAGGTTTTCTTTTCTTCATGGTCCTTTACAATTAAAGCTGTTTCTGTATATTATTTTCCTTCATTAAAATGCCTGTTAGGCACAGTTTTTCTAATTGGTCATTTTCACATGCCTTTTCTCTCAGAACTTTTTTGACCAAATGACTGGCACTGCTTTGAAGTTAGCCTAAGATTGCGATATTTGGCTCACCCCTTGAAAAGGGGGTGGCAGATAATTAGCTCTTTTCATTTTACAGTTGTCATCAAGTTTCTTCTCTCTTGCTAATAATCTGACACACTCTGCCTCACCAAGCAACAGTTGGTTCTTCCTGATTGTTTTAAGTGCTTCTAGGTAAAATAATGAGTCCAGTGCAATACACAAAGTATCTGTAACAGCAAATGCATCACAAAGTCCTAAAGAATATACTAAATAAAATATATCACCAACATGTTCAAGAACCCAACTCCCAGATCAAATGTTAATTTACAAACACATTGCATGGACAATTAAATTCTGAGCTACAGCTGGTTCCCACAACTCTTCTTACTGCTTCAATACTCTGTATTTGCTCAGTGCTCCTTGCAGCACGGTTGTGAGCTTCTGGAAGCTGGAAGGATTTTTTTTTTTTTCCTTGAGACAGTGACAGACATGAAAATTGAATTCCCACAGGTCTGAGCAATACAGGCTCTGCTGGTGAACCATACTGCTCTCCACAGTGTATGAGACTCACTGCAGATCAACTTTACCAGTAATTTACACTGTAAAATAGTTAATCTGGTTCCAAACACTTTCATGGTATCTTAGATACTAGAAAGAAGTTAAATATATTTACTTGAACTAACAAAGATGGGTCCTTAGATGGGCTGCTGTTTCTAAAACACTATTGTGACTTTCAGTAGAAACTTTTTGTTACCATTCACCTAAGATTCAAACACTTATGTTATTCCCTCAAAACTCCAAGTGTGACATCCTGATGTCAGCTAATAAGATCGTATAAGAATCTAGATGTTCACATAATTGCATCAAAAGCCTCATGGAAGCTAGGTTTATTTGCATTTGCAGGCTTCAGCTAGGATGGTTGACATCAGCTTGAAATATGAAACTGGCTTCCAAAAAATAATTTCAAAAGTCTTAACTCATGAGCATTTGTAAACTCATTTCCAAGACACAGTACTTGTATGACTTCCAGAAGGCATCCTGCAGCCAGGAGAAAAACCCTGGAAAGCACAGAGACCAAAAGCACAAGAAAGCCCAATGGGGCCAAACAAACAGCATGCATACTACTTCAGCCAAACTATGGAAGTGTATAACCCCCCTCTGTATGACGGCAGTTATTTTGCAATAGTTGTTCTACTGTGTAAAAAAGCACAACAGGAAATATACTCCAGCTCACTGTGCTCTCAAGCTCTTGTAAGTTCACCAGTGTTTACTGCTTCCCACACTCCTCTTCAAAGCTTTTGTTTGAGTCCACAGTTTACAATATTTTCTACATCTCACTTGCCAAGCCAGCATCTATTTTATCTTCAGGTTTTCAGACTGAGAAGTATTCAGAGAAAAAGCATGAAGTTTTTTATTCCAAGCTTACAGAAAGACAGAATGAAAAGCCATTGCAGTGTCCTAAGGCAAGCTTACAAAAGCTACCAGAACGTGCTTCTACAACAAATCTGCCTTCTGAGTTGGCTTTGTACTTTTCAAAGCACATTTACAAATCCATGTATCACACCAGGCCAAAAAAAATTATATAAAGAACCAACAATTCTGTCTTATCAGTTGTCTTAAGAGACAGGGTGAATACATATACAAGAGAAAAAAATAGTTCACATTTCCTGTCAGTGTATAATCAATGTGGCCACCATTTAGGCAGTACAGGATTCTTACTCCGGTGGAGTACGACTGCTCTCTCCTGCATTCTACTTTTCCATACCAGCACAATATGTCAGTATATACTTTGCTGAAGAGAACTTTCTGTCAACAATAAGTGTTTCACTGGCATTAATGTGCAGTAAAAGACATCGAAGCATGACTCAATTAAACCACCAAATACTGCATTTAAATAATATTAACCTCTGACATTTTAAAAGAACTGTGCAAGATTTTAGCTGCATGCCTCTCGTTAAGGTCAGTGCTTTAATATATACAGCTTACCACCCCAAGTGCCTGACATAAACTTGTATTAGTAAGCTGAGAATGAAGCCTGAAATCAGGATTTACCTTCTACTGCAAAAATATTGCAACTAAGACTTCTTCCATGCTATTGTTTATGGTAAAACAATTATTAACTTTCATAAGGCATAGTGGTAGAAAAGGATTTAATACTTAATTCCTAATTCCCTTGCATTCTTTGATTACTACCTTGTGAACTGAAAAATCTGGAAATTACTTTTTAACGTTTTTTAATCAGTAACAATCTCAAATACCATCTAAATTTCAGAGGGTGCAGTACAGCTTTGGGTGTTTCCCCATGTTTGCCAATAGAGTCTCACATATTTGACAGACTTTATGTCTGGAGTCATGATAGGCTAGCAAATCAACACAGCTTACACTTGAAAGCTACCAAAACTATTGTCTGATTCACACAGAACTTACCACCACCCAGACTGTCACTGCTAAGCAAATGTGCCAGATTCTTACACCTAACAGCATTTCCTCAGCAAAGTGTAAAAGGTGTATGCCTTATTTAATTGACTACTGTTCACAAGAACATAGTCTATGATGCCTGTTGCCAGGACTTCTGGGACCACACCACTTCTGTGAACCACACCATTCAATCCCATATGTGCCAATATTAGTGGTGCTGCTATATGGGTTAGCAGTGTATCACACCAAAAAAAAGCAACAGAAATATTCACAGGATTACAGGATGTTAGGGGTTGGAAGTGACCCAAAGAGATCATTGACTCCAATCCCCCTGTCAGAGCAGGACCATACAATCTAGTAAAAGGTCACAGTGGAATGCATCCAGATGGCCCTTGAAAGTCTCCAGAGGAGACTCCACAGCCTCTCTGGGGAGCCTGTTCCAGTGCTCTTATAGTGAAGAAGTTCCCCCTTCTGTTGAGGTGGAACCTCCTGTGTTGCAGCTTACACTCACTGCTCCTTGTCCTAATATTTTACGTATTAAAAATAATTAGCATTGTTGTTTTAATTTCAAACAATCTCCCTGTGACCATTACGAAGTGGCAGGTTAAAACACTTGTTTACCATCAAAAGAAAGGGTATTTAAACAATAATGCTCAGTAAACACTGCAATACTTGCATTTCAAATAAACCAAATGTTCTTTTTCTATTTTTTATTTATAAGTTTCATTGAGTTAGTTGAAACAAAGTCCAACAAGTTCTTAAGTTTTATCAGGGACAGCAGAGCTGTAAGAAGGCAATCTAACATCAGTAATAGCTTATAAAGAAACAGAAAGCATAGTACAGTACAAGTGATAAAGAACTGAAGAAAAAATATTATGTGAATTTCATTACTTCTGTCTGAGTGTTCCTTGGAAACAATTTAGTTTTCAGACAATTCCTCCTATTTTTCTTTGTCCTCATTCTATTTCATTTACATAATAAACAACAAAGATTCAGTTTCACAGGCATTGCTGAATGACTGGCTTGCAAAATAAGAACCTTTCTTTTTTTAGCACCACTTGGTATGTTAGTCAGCCAATCTGAGTACATGCTAAAGAAATATGACTGTTACTCAAATATCCCCCCAAATCATGGTAGATGTCACCTAGAAGGCAGCGACTGTTAGGGCTAGGGTACAAAACCCACAAGAGGTACATTTCTCAGTGTGCAGGGGCACTGGCAACATCACCAGCAGGGAAGCAGCGTGGGCCAGCAGCATAGGTGCAGAGTAGCAAGCACCAACAGCAACAGCAGCAGCAGCAACAGCAGCAGCAGCAGTGGTAGGGAAAGACAGGGACAAAGACGGTCGATGGGCCCTCCACCCAAGACAGATAGACCTTCAATGCATGGCTTAACTTTTGCTGCATTTGTATTATATATTGAAGGAATTGCAAAGGTTTGTATCTCCAGCTGTGCCAAGGTTGCCCAGGATTTATTAATCCTGAGATCACCTTGCAGTAGTACATTTACCACCAGCAATCCCAAATTTGTATCTGTTGCTTTAATAAATTAAACATTTGATGGTTTAAACTTTCTGAACCTGTGTCAGTGTAAGCCCTTTTTTTGGGCACTAGAAAAAGAGGCAATCATCAGTTTTGTCAAACAGTTCCAGTAAGAGTCCTTGGACTCTTGATACAGGTAGACACTGGGATCTTACCCGTAATGAGACATCCAAGTCTACAGCTGTAAAATTGAAGTCACTGAAGAGGTAAAGAATCAATCAGAGAACATCATTATATCAGTTATCATAATTATATCAGATATCATATCATAATTACATCAGTTCCATGCACTCCATGTGCGTGGAAGTGTTTTGCTTTTTTTTTGTATTATTATAATATGTATAAAAATCACTATAGATTCCATTATTTGAGGTGAATGTTCAACAAACAGGAAAAAATATATTTTAATACTTTCAAAAAATATATTTCAATACTTTCAAAATAAACACTGAGTCTATTTTTTTTTGCCTTACAGAAAGCCTGATGTGAAATGATTGTCCAAAAATAATCAGACTATGAAGACCAAAGTGAAGGCAACAGGTAATATATAGTAATTTCATTCTGTACAATATGACAGTTGAAAATATAGTGCTAAAAAATTAGTTTTGTAAGTTTGTATTTCAAGGCCAATCAAGAAATGTATGGCAAGAGAAATGCTGAGTAGGCTTGGTTTGCAGCACCAACAATGGCAGAAGGGTACTCCTCACATAAAGATTTGTTCCAAACTGTGATTTCAAGGGCTTGAGTTTTATTCACTCAAAGGTTAATCAAATAACAAAAACACGAGAAGAAAAATGCTACTAAATCAATTTTGTATTTAAAAAAACAGAGTTTAAATAATTTCTAAGAGCTGAGATATGCCATTGAATATGCAGATTTATATAAAATTTAAAGCCTTGGAAAACCTTTCAAGTAGAGGATGACAGCAGTATGACCAGATACTGTTGTAAGCAATCAAATGATCGAACTGACCTAATTGACAAACAGGTTATACAAAGCACTGCATTTGACTTAATCCAGGGCTTTAGCAGCATTTGAGAATTTCTAAGAGGCCTTTACACAGCAAAATGGCCAACTGTTGAGTAAGGAAATATAAACAAAATACATGAACAATAAGTCTGTTTCAAAACTGTCTAAATCTTGGGCTCAAAGGATTGTGATCAGTAACACAAAGTGCAGGCACTAATGGTGCACCCCAAGGGTCAGTTCTGGGGCCAATACTTCATTAATGATCTGGGCGATAGGACCCAGAGTGCATTCCATAGGTTTGTTCATAATACAAAGAAGGGAGAAGTAACTGATAGACCAGAATGGTTTTCTGCCATTCAGAGGGACTTTGACAGGCTGGAGAAATAGGCTGACAGGAACTCCACAAAATAAAGGAGGAAAAGAAAACTCTCTACCTAGGGTGGAATCACTTCACACACCAGGACAAGTGAGGATCCAACACTGACTGAGGATTAACTGAGGAAGCAGCTTGGCAGAGAAGTACCTTGAGACCCTCATAGGCTCCATGTTGACCATCAGGCAGCCACCTCCCCCTGCAGCCAAAGCAGGCAAATGCCCACCTTAGGCTGCGTCAGGAAGAGGACTGACAACAGGTCAAGCGTCAGTTCTTCCCCTCTGCTCAGAGTTATACATATATGACTAATGGCTTTAGTCCTGAGTTCCCTTAGTACAAGAAACTTGGATGTATTGAAGTAGTTCAGAAGGGCCACAAAGATGGCTGACAAAATGACTGGCACATATGTCACATTAGAAGAGGCTGGGAGATCTGTGATTTCTTTCAGCCTATAGAAGAGATGGCTCAGGGAGAACTCAACAATGTGTACAAGTATCTACAACCTAAAGATGGAGCTACACTATCCTGGTGCCTAGTGATAGGACAAGAGGCAATGGGCACAAACTGAAATACGTTAAATTTCATTTAAGGAAAACATAGTGTTACTTTGAGGGTGATTCAACACTGGAATGAGTTGTTAAGAGAGACTTCATCTTTGCAGATATTCAAACCCACACATGATGCTCAGCAACCTGTTGTAGGTGACTATGTTCTCAGCAGGGGCACTGGACTACAGGATCCAACCTAAGCTGTGCTGAATTAAATTGGTAAAGGCATCCAAGATATTTTCCAGCTATGGAAGGATACTCTCAGGAAAGACTCCTGAATTTACATGTGTGGGAGAGAGGGGGAGGCAAAAAGCCCTTTTGTACTAGCAGTGTAGTAGGAATGGCTTTGAGAATGTAGAGCAGTAATACAGCCAGCCCAACAACCAAACTCTTTGCTGAGAAGTACACAGACATGGGTCCACAGAGGTGCACAATTGTTGTGGTGGACCTGAAGGGTCAAAAAATAGGCTATACATGTGCTGGCTTGTTCAGACATGTTTTTGTGATCTCCCTCCTTTCGTTTGGGGAGAAGCAACCGTGGGAAAAAGAACAAAAGACCTGGAGCCATGAAGTCTTGCTTACCCGACTTGTTTTTCTCCTATTTGCATCCCATGGTAAACCAGGTGCACATGCTTGCCTTGTGCTAAGTTTGTGCTAGGCCTATGCTCTCTCCCTAATATGGACATAGCAAGCCTGTGGTTTCACTCAAATATGGTGAAGCTTGGCTTACTGCCATGCCAATTGGATAAGCCATTATGTCCAAAGGCCCAACCAATCTCAGGCATTGATATAAAAGAGATAAGCAGGTAACGCAATGTGCTTTTGCCACTGTTTCATGCTTAACTGATATCCTGTGTTCTTCTGTATCTGCGCCTGTGATGCCTACCAGCAGTGCTAATGCCTTATTATATATATCAATATAAGCTATATTCCAGCCAGGAACTGCTTCAAGTTTACCAGGCGCAACTTTAATTGCTTTCACACGACAGCTGCATACAACAGCCAGCATGACACACCTGCTGAGACCCATTCCAAGACATCTGCCTGCACCTGACAGAGCAGACCTACATCTCAAAAGAGGAGCAAGCCCTGGAGGCAAACAGATCATCAAAAGCCAGGACCAAGTCAGAGACCATCTGCCCCTTCCCTCAGCAGCATGGGGTGAATCAGAAGTCTCAGTAGTGGCCAGTGGCCAAACCAACCAGAAAGGCAACAGACAGAACTCTCTGCAAATGTTTAGAGTACTGTCCCAATTGATTGCTAGCCCCAGAAGTTGAGAAATTATATTTGTGAGTAAATACCTCAAGCTTTTGCATTTACCTAGCCTCTGCTCTATGCAGTGGGGCCCTGAGTCCATTTAGTGGCCAAGCAGATAACTAACTGCAAGTGGAGTAAAAACCTCCTCTTCCAGTTTAATTGAGTCTTATTTTATTTCAATTTAATTCAATCATTTATGCATATTGATAGTTAATACCAGATCTAAACATAATTTATGGAATGCATTCTATTACCATTACAATCAAACCAGTTTACTATTAAAATCAGTGGTTGGGGGTGGAAAACTTTGAGTATCAAAATTAATAAACAATATTAATTTTGAAAAATCATGTCACATTAATTAATCAGAACCCTTTCCATCGCAACAACACACTTCATATTAACAGCTGTAAAAATCATATATTTCACAGTCAGAGATGTGCTGCTTGGTGGGAAAATAAATTAATATTGACACTGAGCAAAAGGCAGATTTGTGACCAGTGATTTATTGTGTCACTTTCAAAAAACATGGAGAATGTTCTAGCTCCAGCAAACATATGCATTCTTCTAAATAGCCCATTTGGTTGTTCCCACAGAGATGTGAGCAGCATTCTCATAGAGCTGTGCTGATGACAATGAATGCAGCTCTCTGGAAATCCCAGGTTCAAACCAAAAAAGCTCTGAAAGTAGGGATCTAGTTCTCAAGCTCAGCAATTTTCAAAGCAAGACAGAGAGCGGAGGACACAGTCACGATGTGCTTTTGGCAGTTACTGTCACAAAACCTGTGTTGCCACATTCTACACAAGCATGATCCTTGCTGTGTCCCCAAAAAGGGAAAGAAATGCTTTGATAGGATCATTTGTTCTCTGCTAACAGGAGATCCTGTCAGCTACATTTTCTTCTGCTCATTTGGAATTTATCACAAACTTCAATTTATCAGATGCCTGGAAAAACCACACAGGAGTATCTGAGTAATGATAATCCAGTTTTCTATTCAACAAGCCCTTCATAGTATGAGAAAGAAGAGCTTTCCTTTACAAATGGGACATCTGATAGCCACACAAATTATATTTCAAAGTCCCTGTAAAGTGGTTTATGAAAAATAGTCTGCAACTCACAGCTTGTCAATATTTAAACAGGGTAAATGAGGTAGATGACCTCCTTTCGGTGAAAAAATACAAGTTAGTTCTTGTAAGGAATGATAGCTCACTAGACAATTCCTATTAACTACTCAGCAGTTTGCCATTTCTATAGACCCTGTGAAATCAGATGAGCCTACGGTTGAAGCAGTAACAGGAGTAACTGGAAGAGATCTCAGTAAGATACCGATTTCTGAAAGAAATCTTTCCATCTCTATACACACAATAGCACATTAATGGTAATGATGGGAAAGGGACAAATAGGGGACAAATTTTCTTCAGTAGTTTGACATTATGTAGCACAGAGCAGCCACTTTCTTTCTCAAACAACAGAGTACCATGAGAAGGCATTTTTTGAAGTAAAGCACTTTATACACTTCTAAATACAGTAGAGAGAAAATGTTTAGTAAAATCTATTATTTCAGTCTTTACATAAATATAACAGATCTTTGACAGTGTGGTAAAATGCAGTGCTTGCAGCGTCTTTACTAGTAACAGTCACTGCAAGGAAGGCACAAAGCCAAGAATTTTGAAGGGCAATTAAACTTTTCTTCAGTATTCAAGACTGACTACACCATCATAAAAAAAGGATTGTTGCTCCTCCATCAGCCAATTCTTAACGTGTGAGAGTTCTGCAGAATTTACATGGTTTTGGATGGCTCTATATTAATATACAGACACATGCACATCATGGCGATGAGCAATGGACTTGCATAATATAGAAATATCTGAAAACTTGAAGCTGTGTAAAATTTTCTGTTTTAAACTTGAGATTTATTTTAGCTTTTCTGGTAGTTCAAAACAATGGTATTTGAAAGACTTTGGTCACTATAAATACTGTAATATCTATGCAAATATAATTTTCCATCCAAAATGGAATTTCAGAAGTAATTGGGAAGCTTTAAGATCAAATTCTACCTTTGACATATTAGAAGAAATTACAAATGCCATAATGCATAATACTATTTTTCTAATGTATCACAGGCCCATAATGAGAAACAGTCTATTATATAGATTTTGCATTCAATCTTTTTGTCAAAAACTACATAGCACATCAAAAGTTAATAGCTCTGGGGAGTTCAGTGATTAATATGAAAACAAATGGTATATTACAAATTTCTTTTGTTCTTCATTCACAACAATGTAACTGCAAGGGCTTAACCTTTAAGGGTTAAAGAGTTTAATCAATGTCAATGTCTGATCTTCTGAAGGCGATAAAGAACAGTCTGTCTAGCGATACCCAACAGAACATCACTTTGTCAAGCCACAAAGCGCCCAAAAGCTTGTCAAGTAAGTTACCAGAAACCTCTTTGTGGTTAGAACTCAGCTCCTTCCTGCTTGACCTATTATTTGATATTTGACCACTTGGTTGCAAGACACTTGCTCTTTCCAGCTGAAATGTCACTGGGGCATCTTGTCAGCTCCCCGACATCTCGGCCTGACATACAATTTTACTTTTGTGTGCTACAAGGCAGAAAATGCAGGGCAATGGCCTTGCTTTAAATTCTGTCAGCATCAAAGATGGGCGTCACTCTTGGGTCTTACCAACAACAACAAAAAAGAAGTCTATTTGAAGGTCAAAACAGCCATTACTTTAAAGTCTTTCAGCTTAAACTAAATATATTACCTGCAACACTGGTTTGGGAAATGTCCTTATAAAGTACATAAACATATCATCAGAAATCCTCCCTGCACAATTGTTCTTCTTTCTTATGAAAGACAGACTTGATAAAAGGGTGAGTTTTCAGTGCCTGCAGGGACCAGATTCAGCAGTTAACTTAACTTGTTCAAATAGGCAAGTGGTATCATGTAGCTTTACAAGGAGCAACCTGACCTTCTCACATTGACCAGCAGTGACATTATTGTGCAGGAAGAGAAGCAGTCACATCATTTCTGTTTTGCACAACCTGCTTAAAGTTTGCAACTAAATGCTTGTCTTCAGTTGAGCTGACAAGAGAAAAGAGGGGGCTCAGTGAACCATGGCAGGGCTGCCATGAAATGACAGGAATCATTGGCATACATTTCAAATAGCTCTCTCAATCCTATTAAAGTATTGCAGTCCTGCTTTAAAATAGACAAGTATGAAACAACTTTGATAGATAGAGACTAAAATGGCTTATTGATTTTTTTTTCTTTAGACTGAGGAAAATTACCCAAAATGTGTCATTCTTTAACATTTAAAAATATACTACATAAAAAATGAACAACTGCAATAAATAGAAGTTAAAGAAAATAACTGTTTCAGTAGACAAAGAAAAGAATGAGAAGCATAGAAATGTGAACATACAAATGCACATTTTCATTAAAACATAACTAATGTGAAAGAACACATACACCAAACTACGATGCAAAGGTAGCAAGAAACTGCACTTTAATTGCATCATTTTACATTATTGCCATTTTTCCTTTTAAAACATTACTGATACGAAGAACCTGAAAATCCACTTTCCACTGTTCTTTTGGGACTGGATGTGACATTCAGGCTGAAGGAATTTACTGAAGACCAAGAACTGGCTCTATTGTGCATAAAGCTGTAGAATGTGTGAGGATCAGCATGTAATGCCAAAAAATCTGGGATGCAGCTCTGATCAGGCTGAATTCCTAGGTTGAAGCTATGGTGATGTCTGAACTCCCTCTTGATTCCTGGAGTAAAATAAATAAATATTATATTTTTTAAAATAAAACTTTATCNNNNATAATTATTTAACAGGCAGGAACAAAGGACATAAGCTGGAGCATTCTGCAGTAGTAAGCGTTAGTAAACAATAGTCTACTTTATTTGAAGTGGTACAAATACTTAACAAAACCTTTTCCCCCCTTTGCATTATCATTCCTAGGGAGTGTTTTTTTTTCAGTCAAGTAAACAAACTTATTCTACAGTCTCCCTGCCACTGTTACTAGCCAGAGGAGGTATTTACTTATTTTAAAATTTGTTTTACCATAAATTGAAACAAAACAGTTAATACTCTTCAAATGTTAGTCTGTGAGAAGATACTCAAAGCATATACATGGAACATACATTGATGAGGAATACGAT
>VWZI01023038.1:11119-24908 GCA_013396835.1 Psilopogon haemacephalus
TGCTGCCGGAATATTTTTTTTCTCTGTGGGGGGAAAAAAAAAAAAAAAAAGAGTTGAAACATTAAATATGCATTAAATAAATAAATGTCCTCCAGATCTTTTTTGACCTCAGAAAGAAATGGTGAAAAGATGCCTGTATTATCCTCCTCGCTTGCAAGGCATCAATCCTCCACGGGAAGGGATCTGACTTCCCTATGGACGTACCTCAAGCTAAGCACATTGCTCAGAGCAGATGAGTGTGACATGAAGGTGAAGCACCCTGCATGCTGGGTGAGTCTAGAGCTGAAGGACAACACACACAATAGTTGGCCTGCAGGTCCAGGGAGGTCATTCTGACCCTGGACTCAGCACTGAGTCAAGGCCACACCTTGAATTCTATGTCCAGTTCTGAGCCACTCTATTTCAGAAAGATGCTGAGGTGCTTGAACCATGTCCACAGAAGGGCACCAAGGATGGAGAGGGGGCTGGAGCACAGCCCTAAGAGGAGTGGCTGAGGGAGCTGGGGGTGTTCAGTCTGGATTAGAGGAGGCTTAGGGATTACCTCATTGCTGTCTAGAACTACCTAAAGGGAGGCTGTAGCCAGGTGGGCTTGGTCTCATCTCCCAGGCACCCAGTGACAGAACAAGAGGACACACTCTCAATCTGTGCTAGGGTAGGTTTAGGCTGGACATTAGGAAGAAGTTCTGCACAGAAAGAGTGATTGGCATTGGAATGGGCTGCCCAGGGAGGTGGTGGAGTCACCATCCCTGGAGATGTTTTAGAGGAGGCTGGATGAGGCACTTAGTGCCATGGTTTAGTTAATTAGAAGGTTTAGGTGATAGGTTGGACTCGACAATCCCACAGGTCTTTTCCAACCTAGTTGGTTCTGTGACAACAACAGACCAGCACCACCCTCCTCAAATGATGACAGGGGCACTGAGAAAATACCAGACCTCCCAAGACACTCCTGCATGAAACATCATCCCTTCAGTAAAAAGGTACCTGTGTTTTCTGGGTAAATACAGCAAAACTGGCAACATCTGCAAAAGGCTCAGCGCTCCCCAGACAAGAATTGCCAACCAACCACCTCACCCAGCCAGAGCCTAGATGGCAAGGTGGCTGGCTGCCCAGTTCCTCCAAACTTGCACCAGGTTGTTAGGTAGCTAATGGGATGCCAACACCCAAAGAAGTAGTGCACAACATGAGCCTGCAGTGTGCACACGTGGCTCAGACAGCCAACCGTGTCCTGGGCTGCATTAAGAGAGGCATTACCAGCAGGGCAAGGGAGGGGATTCTCCCCCTTTGCTCTGCTCTCCTCAGACCCCACCTGGAGTAGTGTGTGCAGTTCTGGAGCCCCCAACGCAGGAAGGACATGGAACTGTTGGAGAGAGTCCAGAGGAGGGCCACAAAGATGATCAGAGGGCTGGAGCACCTCTGCTATGAGGACAGGCTGAGAGAGTTGGGGCTTTTCAGCCTGGAGAAGAGAAGGCTTCAGGGAGATCTTATAGCAGCCTACCAGTATCTGAGGGGGGTCTACAGGAGGGCTGGGGAGGGGCTGTTCACAAGGTCTTGTAATGACAGAACAAGGGGGAATGGGTTCAAATTGGCGGAGGGGAGATTTGAACAGGATGTTAGGAAGAAATTCTTCACAGTGAGGGTGGTGAGGCACTGGAACAGGTTGCCCAGGGAGGTTGTGTCTGCTCCCTCCCTGGATGTGTTCAAGGCCAGGCTGCATGAGGTCTTGAGCGTCCTGATCTAGTGGGAGGTGTCCCTGCTTATGGCACAGCGGGGTTGGAACTGGATGATCTTTGAGGTCTCTTCCAACCTAGACCATTCTATGATTCTATGATTCTATGAATTATCCAGCTCCTGACTGTGCTGTAGGCACGGGGACTGTATTTGGTTTAATTACAGACGATTAGTAGAGCTAACTTAGAAGCATCCAAGAGAAGAACATCTCAGGAGTACAGCTACATTGCTTAGAGAGCTGCTGGGAAGCCAAACCAGCTCAGATTTGCTCATAAAAATCCCCAGTTTGCCCATCCCATCCCATGGTGCATATGCTTCTTGGTTTTCCCTTAGCTGCATGCCAGTGCAAGAGCAGAACTCAGTGAACGAGCTCTGTAAATTTCCATTTTGCTTTTAAGATTCAGTTTTTCATTACTGGGATTGGGGGGGAGGGAGGGAAAAATCCTCTACTTTGTAAAAATGTGAAACATTTTTACTCCTCTTTCCAAGCCAAGAACAACACCAGATGGAAACTCATTTAAAATTCTTCCCTGCTTAGAGCTCTCCTTCTGCAAGTAGGTTACTACAAGCAGTCAGACAGCCCTGGGAGAAGAAAAATACATAAATAAAACCAATGCAATATGAAAAGTGATTTACATTATATGAGATGACTGGCAACAGATGAAAACTGATGAAACCACACGGAATGTTTTTTTTTTTTAAAAAAAAAAGTCTTAATATTTACTTTGAAAACAGTCAAAAGTGGTGAAAAATGCCAGCAGGTCCTACCAGATAAGGCATGAGTAGTAATTGTTCCCAAGGACAGCAGGGAAAACCTGGAGCAGCTTTATTCTACAACATTTGATATTCATGATTTGATGATACTGAGGATTTGATATAGATGAGCAGGACGAGGGGACTGAGTCCAGCATCAGTGAGTTTGCAGATGCCACCAAGTTAGGAGCAAGTGTGGATGTGTTAGAGAGCAAAAGGGTCCTGCAGAGGGACCTGGACAGGCTGGATGGGTGGGCAGAGGCCAATGGGATGAGATTGAACAAGGCTAAGTGCAGGGTTCTACACTTTGGCCACAACAACCCCAGGTAGAGCTACAGGCTGGGAACAGAGTGGCTGGAGAGCAGCCAGGCAGAGAGGGACCTGGGGGTGCTGAGAGATAGGAGCTGAAGATGAGCCAGCAGTGTGCCCAGGTGGGCAGGAGAGCCAATTAAATCCTGGCCTGGATCAGGAACAGTGTGGCCAGCAGGACAAGGGAGGTTATTCTGCCCCTGTACTTGGCACTGGTCAAGCCACACCTTGAGTACTGTGTCCAGTTCTGGTCCCCTCAATTCAGGAGGGATATTAGAACGTGTCCAGAGAAGGGCAACGAAGCTGGTGAGGAGCCTGGAGCACAGCCCTGTGAGGAGAGGCTGAGGGAGCTGGAGGTGTGCAGCCTGGAGAAGAGGAGGCTCAGGGCAGACCTCAGTGCTCTATAACTACCTAAACTGAGGTTGTAGCCAGGTGGGGTTGGGCTTTTCTGCCAGGCAACCAACAACAGAACGAGGGGACAGTCTCAAGTTATGCCAGGGTAGGTACAGGCTGGATGTTAGGAGGAAGTTCTTCACAGGGAGTGGGAGGGAAGAATCGCCCAAGTGTCTGAATATTACTAAAAGAATGTCATGCTACACATTTCTAATCAAGTATCAGAGAGTGATTGGCATTGGAATGGGCTGCCCAGGGAGGTGGTGGAGTCACCATCCCTGGAGGTGTTCAAGAACAGCCTGGATGGGGTACTGAGTGCTGTTGGACAGGGCTGGGTGATAGGTTGGACTGGATGAGCTTGGAGGTCTCTTCCAACCTGGTCTATTCTACTCCTATTCTATTCTATTCTATTCTATTCTATTCTATTCTATTCTATTCTATTCTATTCTATTCTATTCTATTCTATTCTATTCTATTCTATTCTATTCTATTCTATTCTATTCTATTCTATTCCATTCTATTCTATTCCATTCCATCCCACTCTATTCTATTCCATTCCATTCCACTCCATTCCAATCTATTCTATTCCATTCCATTCCACTCCATTCCAATCTATTCTATTCCATTCCATTCTGTTTCATTCTATTCTATTCTGTTCCATTCTATCCCATTCCATTCCATTCCATCCCCATTCTCAGCTCCTAGGATATTAGGACACAAACTGACTTGCCATAAGACAAACCCTGCCACTTGCAGAAGGCAAAGGCTCCCAAAAGCCAGCTGGTCTCTTATTCCCTATTCTTGTGCTATGCAAATGAGCGAGAAAATTGGACCAGAGCAGAGTCCGAGTGGTGCTCCAAGCCACATTTCCAGACAAGGCATCTCGTTGCTTCCTGAGTTTCCAGATGTAGCTTTAAGCTGGCTGCTTTGCATGTGGCTGGGTCACATTTCCTGCTGGAGTCAAAGGAAGAGTTCTGCAGGCAACTGATCCATAATCCCTAAAGTCTGGAGCATTTTGCAGCTCTGGAAGGAAGGCGAAGCAGCTTTTTTTCTCCTGGTCTTTTTTACCGTGGTCAACAGTCTGACCAACAAACTGGCGTTAAAAATCAGTCACAGAAACATTCTCTGACAAGGGAGAACATTTTGCAAACGGTGTCAACACAGCAGTTTTACTCACAACCTGTGCAGCAGCCCTTAGTAATCAACCACTAACCGAGAACTGGGGCTCTGCAGCCTGGAGAAGAGAAGGCTTCCAGGAGATCTTACAGCAACCTTCAAGTATCTGAATGGGGACTACAGGAAGGCTGGGGAGGAGTCTTGTAATGACAGGATGAGGGGGAATGGGTTCAAACTGTCAGAGGGGAGATTTAAATGAGATGTTAGGAGGAAGTTCTTCACAGTGATGGTGGCAAGACACTGGCACAGGTTGCCCAGGGAGGTTGTGGCTGCTCCCTCCCCGAAGGTGTTCAGTGCCAGGCTGGATAAGGTTTTTAACGATCTGATCTAGTGGGAGTTGTCCCTGCCTATGACACAGGGGGTTGGAACTGGATGATCTCTGAGGTCTCTTCCAACCTAAACCATTCTACGATCACCAGGTAGTATCAGACCATCAGTATCAGAAGTCTAACCACCGGCATGTGTTTAACAGAGTGAGAGCTGCGAAAGTCAAGTGCTGTATCTGCACTATTTGCAGAGCATTCTTTATTTAGATTTCTATGGTAACTGCTAAGAGGACTGCAGTTTGCATGGGGAATGTTTTCGTTCCCCATGGTCCAGAACAGCAGGATCACTACAAGCCTCTTTTAAGGCTTTTTAATAGGAAAGAAGCGAGAAGCAAGCATGTTAGCAAGTTCAACAGAGAGAAGTCTTTACTCCTTGAGATGGAGTTCTGTGTCAGCAATAGTGTGGCCAGCAGGACAAGGGAAGTTATTCTGCCCCTGTACTTGGCACTGGTCAGACCACATCTTGAGTACTGTGTTCAGTTCTGGTCTACTCAATTCAAGAGAGATATTGAGGTACTGGAATGTGTCCAGAGAAGAGCAACAAGTCTGGTGAGGGGCCTGGAGCACAGCCCTGTGAGGAGAGGCTGAGGGAGCTGGGGGTGTGCAGCCTGAAGAAGAGGAGGCTGATCTAGTGGGAGGTGTCCCTGCCTATGGCACAGGGGGGTTGGAACTGGATGAGCTTTGAGGTCCCTTCCAACCAAAACCATTCTATGATTCTATGTAATGATCTAAATAAAATGAGGAGGGGGGTAGGAAGAGATGTAGAAAGAAGCACTGGGCTTGCTGATTGAGAATGTGCTAAGGGAATTCCTTGAGGACTGGTCTTGGGCTTCCTGAATGTAATGGTTTGATGTTGACCTCAGGCACAAAAACTGAGAGTCATGATGAAATCAGATGATGGCAGACATTTGAGAAGTGCTCTAAGTTCACTTAAGACCTACTGAACTTAGAGCACTTCTCAAATTTCTACCATTATCTGATTTCATCATTGGTCCCAGTTTTTGTGCAACCTCCTCCTCCTCCCAGTTTTTTTATGACATCTTACCTGTCAGAATACAACTTGCACAGAGGGAAGAGGGACAACTTTTTTCTCCCTCTAGCTGGTAGGGATTCGGGGAATGGACAGATGCAAAACCATGCTCCAGGTGTATGGTACTGTCACTTGCAGCAGGCAGCACTGCTCATCATTAAACCCCAGCAATTAATGTCAGAAGTGTGTCAGAGAGTGTGCTGCAGTCTACAGTCAGCCTACACCTCCACAACAGCCTGTAGCCAGCCTGGCCCCACGTCAACTTCTGCTTCCCACACCACATCCCTCAGCCACACTGCTGCCTCTTCATGGGTTTTTTCCACCTAGTCCTCCCACACTCATAACCTTGGACTAATTTGGGGATAATAAAACATCAGGGAGAACAACCTGATTGTGCTCTGCATTGCAAACAAATAATCAGAGTTCAAAGAGAATGGGGTTTTTTTTGCTTTTTTTTTTTTAATTTTTAAGGGAAAGCTGCAAAGCAGACAGGCTGAAGGAGTTGGGGCTTTTCAGCCTGGAGAAGAGAAGGCTTTGAGGAGACCTTATAGCAACCTTCCAGTATCTGAAGGGGGCCTACAGGAGAGTTGGGGAGGGACTGTTCACAAGGTCTTGTAATGACAGGATGATGAGGAATGGGTTCAAATTGGTGGAGGGGAGATTTGAATGGGATGTTAGGAGGAAGTTCTTCACAGTGAGGGTGGTGAGATACTGGAATGGGTTGCTCAGGGAGGTTGTGGCTGCTCCCTCCCTGGAGGTGTTCAAGGGCAGGCTGGATGAGGCCTTGAGCGTCCTGATCTAGTGGGAGGTGTCCCTGCCTATGGCACAGGGGGGTTGGAACTGGATGAGCTTTGAGGTCTCTTCCAATCTAGACCATTCTATGATTCTATGATTCTAAAAATCTGCTTCTCACATGATGTACAGAATATGTCAATTCTAACACCATAAATATCTGTCATCTCACTTCCCTTCTTTACCTGAACTTTGTTTCTGAAGAGGACATCAGCCCCAAACACCAGGTAGTCTTTAGCCTCCAATATTCAATGGTAATTTTCAAAGCTCCAGGATAAACTAAGCCACTGATTTCTATGGAATATTCCCCTTCCATGTCCTAGGTATGGCCACTCTCAGCACTTCTGCTGCCAAGAGATGGTACCACACATCTGCCCTCTGGGAGCATCATGAGCAAGTCTGAAGCAAGCACTTCCCAATGGGTCAAACTGAGTTAAGTTTCTGGGAATTGTGATTCCTCTTTAGCCAGAGACTATTTTTATCAAGGAGAGAGGAAATCCTCCCCCTGCCTTCTGTGAGCTTTATCATACATTCACAAGCCAAACTGCACAGGACTCTGAGAACTATCACACCCCCAATAAGATTACTGGGGGCTTAGGAGGAGGACAGCAATTGCTGATCACAGCACAGCAAGAGCCCTCCACTGCCACCTTCCCCTTCCTGTTGTCCAGAAGCAAGGTGCAGAATGAGGGTCCAGAATGAGGGGGGACACAGTCTCAAGTTGTGCCAGGGGAGGTATAGGCTGGATATTAGGAAGTAGTTCTTGCCAGAGAGAGTGATTGGCATTGGAATGGGCTGCCCAAGGAGGTGGTGGAGTCACCATCCCTGAAAGTGTTCAAGAAAAGACTGCATGGGGCACTTAGTGCCACTGGATAGGGCTGGGTGCTAGGTTGGACTGGATGATCTTGAAGGTCTCTTCCATCCTGGCTTATTCTATTTTATTCTATTCTATTCTATTCTATTCTATTCTATTCTATTCTATTCTATTCTATTCTATTCTATTCTATTCTATTCTATTCTATCCTAGCAGAAGGCAGCCAAGGTAAAGCACTCTGTGCCTACCTGAGTGATGGCTGAGGATCTCTCCGTCTCAAAAGTCATCATTAGATGAACACATTTACCACAGAGCAGGAGGCACCTATTGCCAAAGCTTGATCAGCACAGGGAATCAGCAATGATCACGATGCTCTCCCTGCTGCCTGGAGACTAGAGTGAAGAGGGTGGAGGCAATCACAGGATGTTAGAGGTTAGAAGAAACCTCCAGAGATCAAGAAGTTCAACATCAGCAAGTGCAAGGTCCTGCATCTAGGTCGAGGCAATCCCAAGCACAAACCCAGGCTGGGCAGTGAGTGGCTGGAGAGCAGCCCTAAAGAGAGGGACTTGGGGGTGCTGGTGGATGAGAAGCTCAACATGAGGCAGCAGTGTGAACTTGCAGCCCAGAAAGCCAAGCAGAGCCTGGGCTACATCAGAAATGTGGCCAGCAGGTCAAGGGAGGTGATTCTCCCCCTCTACTCTGCTCTGCTGAGACCCCACCTGGAGTACTGCATCCAGTTCTGCAGTCCCTATTACAAGAGGGATGTGGACATGCTGGAGTGTGTCCAGAGAAGGGCCACAAGGATGCTCAGAGGGCTGCAGCACCTCTGCCATGAGGACAGACTGAAAGAGTTGGGGCTGTTCAGTCTGGAGAAGAGGAGGCTTCCAGGTGACGTTCTTGTGGCCTTCCAGTATCTGAAGGGGGGCTAGAAAAAAGCTGGGGAGGGACTTTTGAGGCTATCAGGGAGTGACAGAACTAGGGGGAATGGAGCAAAGCTGGAGGTGGGGAGGTTCAGACTGGATGTGAGGAGGAAGTTGTTGAGCATGAGAGTGGTGAGAGCCTGGAATGGGTTGCCCAGGGAGGTGGTTGGGGCCACATCCCTGGAGATGTTTGCAGCCAGGCTGGATGAGGCTGTGGGCAGCCTGATGTAGGGTAGGGTGTCCCTGGGCATGGCAGGGGGGATGGAACTAGGTGATCCTTGTGGTTCCTTCCAAATCTGACTCTATGAGTCCAACCCAGAGCAGGACCATACAGTCTAGCACAGATCACACAGGAACACATCTAGACAGGCCTTGAAAGTCCTCAGAGAAGGAGACTCCACAACCTCTCTGGGCAGCCCATTCTGGCGCTCTGTGACCCTTTCAGTAAAGAATTCACCTTCCCCTCCCCAACACACCCTTGAGCACCAAGAACAAGGAGCTCTGCACAGCTCAGGCAACCCACAGAGCCAAAAAGCAAAGCAGTGTGGTAGCAGTGGTGAAGGTAAGCTTTACTACCAGGGCCCCATCAATAGGCACCATTTGGCCTGGTTCCTCCAGGGGGGGCTTGTAAAGATCAGCCACCCCCTCCTGCCCACCACCTCCCTCCCCTCCAAAACTGTGGTGCCTGAGCACAGACAAAGCCTCCCTCTTTTAATGCACAACTTCATGGCAAGAGCATGAAATGGCAGCACAAGGCAGCAGTCCAAGAAAATAAGGAAAACAGCAGGTCCGTAGAAGCGAAGCACCAACAGCAGGTCCGTGGAAGAGAAAGGACTCGCACAGCACCACTGAGCTGCACTGGAAGCCAGAGAATGAACACTCAAGTTTGGCTTAAACGCTGACTTAAGTCTGCTAAAGCTTTGCACCGTGTAATAAGCATGAAAAATAAGAGCTGGTTGCAGGCAGCAAAGTTGGAAAGCGCTTCCTACCTGCAGTTTGTACTCCTCCCTTGATGCCATAAATCAAATTGATTTCAGTATCGCTGAAGGAGAACCATAGAATCGTAGAATGGTTTAGGTTGGAAGGGCTCTAGACCTGGGCAGCTACAGGTTACACACAACCTGACTGTGAACTCAACTTAGGTAATGACAGCATTAAATAGACAGGTATTATCATAGAATGGTTTAGGGTGGAAAGGACCTAGACCTGGGCAGCTTCGGGTTACACACAACCTGATTATAAACTCAATTCAGATAACAGTAGGATTTAATAGACAGATATTATCATAGAATGGTTTAGGTTGGAAAGGACCTAAACCTGGGAAACTTCTGGTTGCACACAACCTGACTATGAACTCAACTCAGCTAACAATAGGATTAAATAGACAGGTATTATCATAGAATGGTTTAGAGTGGAAGGGACCTAGACCTGGGCAGCTTCTGGTTACACACAACCTAACTATGAACTCAACTCAGACAACGACAGCATTAAATAGACAGGTATTATCATAGAATGGTTTAGGTTGGAAGGGCTCTAGACCTGGGAATCTTCAGGTTACACACAATCTGACTATAAACTCAACACAGATAACAACAGCCTTAAATAGACAGGTATTATTATAGAATGGTTTAGGGTGGAAGGGACCTAAACCTGGGCAGCTTCAGGTTACACACAACCAGACTGAACTCAACTCAGCTAACAACAGCATTAAATAGACAGGTATTATCATAGAATGGTTTAGGGTGGAAAGGACCTAAACCTGGGCAGCTTCTGGTTACACACAACCTGACTATAAACTCAACTCAGATAACAACAGCATTAAATAGACAGGTATTATCATAGAATGGTTTAGGGTGGAAAGGACCTAAACCTGGGCAGCTTCTGGTTACACACAACCTGACTATAAACTCAACTCAGATAACAACAGCATTAAATAGACAGGTATTATCATAGAATGGTTTAGGGTGGAAGGGACCTCAAAGATCATCCAGTTCCAACCCCCCTGTGCCATAGGCAGGGACACCCCCCACTAGAACAGGTCGCTCAAGGCCACATTCAAGCTGGCCTTGAACACCTCCAGGGAGGGAGCAGCCACAACCTCCCTGGGCAACCTGTTCCAGCTTCTCACGGAGTCTTCAACTTCCTCCCTGCCAATCTAATACAACTAACTAGTTTAATACAGGGAGTGCTCACACAGTACAAAAGTGCTCGCCATGACACAGTAGCCAGCCACACACATGCCCCTTGCCAAAGAAAATGCATCATGTTCACCTCTGTACCTCCAAACCAAACCTCCTGGAACCCTCTTCACAGTAAATCATTCCTTAGAAGCTTCCTAGCATGAGCTTTGCTGAAATACCTGCTACTGTCTTCTGAAAAGCACGCCACAGAGCTCTCAAATTGCCTGCCTCAGCACTTGGATGTGTTCAGGCATGTCTGAAGGAACCACATTCAGGTGAGTTGTCTGCAGAGAAGTTACTCTGAGGCATCCCCCTGCACTCAAACTATTCCTCTGCTTGGTGATGCCAGCTTCAAAATGCACCTCCCACGCACTTGCCGTGCTGAAGCAGGAGCAGACCTCAGTCCACAAGCACTTTTGTATGTGCTTAGACAAACATCCCCAGGGAGGGACTGTCATTATACTCAGCTAATTCCTTTTTGTACTTACTGAGTAATTCCCAGCCTGTCTCACTGCTCTGGACTACAGCATCCTTAAGACACGTGCCACAACAGAGACATCTTTATTCATCCCGTACTTAAAGACTAGACTCAGCCCCTCCTGGAGCTCAGAAAAGGCAGAAGTAGCAGGGATGAACAAAAAGAGATATCCAGAAGCTGTAAAAAAAAAAAAAAAAAAAAAAAAAGATATCCCTAAATGCCTAATCACAGGCCAGCAGAAAGAAATTGCTTCTAGATCAATCAGCAATAACTTGCCAAGACAATAATTAAGAGAAGTAGTTTGCAGACCTGAGGTTCCTACTCTCCACCCAGGTAGAATCATATAATCAGTCAGGGTTGGAAGGGAACCACAAGGATCATCCAGTTCCAACACCCCTGCCATGCACAGGGACACCCTAGAGCAGGCTGCCCACAGCCTCATCCAGCCTGGCCTTAAACATTTCCAGAAATGTAGCCCCAACCACCCCCCTGGGCAATGCATTCCAGGCTCTCACCACTCATGCAGAACAACTTCCTCCTCACATCCAGTCTGAATCTCCTCACCTCCACCTTTGCTCCAACAGCTTGACACCTGAACTGCTCAGTACTCCTTCTGGAGTATAACTCCAGCATAACTGGAGCTAACACACCAGTGACAGCCAGTTGCTTAGGCACATCACAAATCTCTCTGCAGTTCTACAGTAGCCCCACACCATGAATGGCCCAAAACATCCCTGTTCTCCTTTTGTGAACTACTTCTGGCAGCATCCCTTGAAGCACTGTAAGATAGCTAGCAAGGAACACACATCCCCTGCTAGGGAAAGGCCAGTTGGGAAATGCAGGGACAAGTTCAGTTATAAGTCATAGAATCATAGAATGGTTTAGGTTGGAAGAGACCTCAAAGATCATCCAGTTCCAATTCCCCTGTGCCATAGGCAGGGACACCTCCCACTAGATCAGGTCGCTCAAGACCTCATCCAGTCTGGTCTTACAACACCTCCAGGGAGGGAGCAGCCACAACCTCCCTGGGCAACCTGTTCCAGTGTTTCATCACCCTCACTGTGAAGAACTTCCTCCTAACATCCCATTTAAATCTCCCCTCTGCCAGTTTGAACCCATTCCCTCTCGTCCTGTCACTACAAGACCTTGTGAGTAGTCCCTCCCCAGGCCTCCTGTAGACTCCCTTCAGAGACTGGAAGGTTACTATAAGGTCTCCTCGAAGCCTTCTCTTCTCCAGGCTCAAGAGTCCCAACTTCCTCAGCTTGTCCTCATAGCAGAGCTGCTGCAGCCCTCTGATCATTTTCATGGCCCTCCTCTGGACTCTTTCCAACAGTTCCATGTCCTTCTTGTGCTGGGGACTCCAGAACTGCACACAGTACTGCAGGTAGGGTGTGAGGAGAGCAGAGCAAAGGGGCAGAATCCCCTCCCTTGCCCTGCTGCCCACAGCTGCTCTTGCTGCAGCCCAGCACACAGTTGCTGTCTGGGCTGCACTCACACTGCAGCCTCATCTTGAGCTTTGCATCACCCCAGACTTCCAGATCCTTCTCCTCAGGACTGCTCTCCAGCCACTCACCACCCAGCCTGTATATCCGAGGGCTGGGGTTCAAGAGGGAGCAGACAAACTCTTCTCAGTTGCACCCTGTGATAGGACAAGGGGCAATGGAAGTAAACTACAGCACAGGAAGTTCCACCTCAACATGAAGAAGACCTTTTTTACTGGCGCACTGGCACAGGCTGCCCAGAGAGGTTGTGAAGTCTCCTTCTCTTGAGACTTTCAAGCCCTGTCTGGATGTGTTCCTGTATGACCTGTTCTAGATTTTATGGTCCTGCTTTGGCATGGGGCTTGTAGTCGATGATCAATGGAGGTCCCTTCCAACCCCTAACATCCTGTGAAACAACCTGAGCTGAGGAGATGCTCAGCAGCACTGCACAAGCCACATACCTGAACTGCCCAACCTCTTCAAGGCATAAGGGGAAACAGGCTTCCTCCTCAGCTCCAACCTAAACAGTCAGGCAATATTTCCTCTTACCAGATCAGAGCTGGCTTTCAGACAGCCAGGAGAGGCTGACAGCTAATCAAGGAAATCCACCCCAGGGAACTGAATGCTCACCTTCTCCAGAAATCACCAAACCCATCCAACTGCCTACAGAAGCTGAGTTATGTTGCAGTCCCTGCTGCTAACACTGCACTCCTGACGTTTGAAGCTTACCTGCAAAGGCATCACCACCAAAGCTGCCACCTCACACAGATCTACAGACAGCTCACACAGATCTACAGCCAGCTCACACAGATCTCCACTGCTGTTGAACTTCAGAGCATACCGCAGCAGTATTTTTCTTTACATTATAAACTGCAAAATCATAGAATCAGACAGGGTTGGAAGGGACCACAAGGATCATCTAGTTCCAACCCCCCTGCCATGCCCAGGGACACCCTATCCTACAGCAGGCTGCCCACAGCCTCATCCAGCCTGGCTGCAAACACTTCCAGGGATATGGTCCCAAACACCTCCCTGGGCAACCCATTCCAGGCTCTCACCACTCTCATGCTCAACAACTTCCTCCTCCCGTCCAATCTGAATCTCCCCACATCCAACTTTGCTCCATTCCCCCTAGTCCTGTCACTACCTGATAGCCTCAAAAGTCCCTCCCCAGCTCTTCTGTAGGCTCCCTTCAGACACTGGAAGGCCACAAGAAGGTCACCTGGAAGCCTCCTCCAGACTGAACAGCCCCAACTCTTTCATAAATACATGTCCAAGATACTCTTTAAAAAGGTAGCTGAGTACTTTGTTCTAGGCACATCTGTTAAACGACAGACAACTGGGTCTTGAGCATCCTGATCTAGTGGGAGGTGTCCCTGCCTATGGCACAGGGGGGTTGGAACTGGATG
>VWZI01023039.1:0-32183 GCA_013396835.1 Psilopogon haemacephalus
GCTTTGGCTTTCCTGACTTGATCTCTGCTTCCTCGAACAATATCATCCTGGTGATGTTTAAAAGATAGCGAGATATGATTTAGCACCAGATTTGGTAGAGTTAAATAATAGTTGAACTCAGTGATCTTAAAGGTCTTTTGCAGCTGAAATGATTCCATGCATCTGTGATTCTTCTCTGTTTTGCTCTTTCATTTCTCTTCCCTCTCTCTTTTACAAAGCTACCTGTTTAAGATAGGATCAAGATGCAAAGTGTTAAAGCTGTCACAATCTTCATTAGCAGAGGACAATGACTTCCCTGTGATGTTGGAATATAAACCTACTATCAATTTTTTTTTAATTATATGGGTTTTTTTTATTCTGAGAAGAAAAATTGACAATGTCAGGTAAGGAGGTGTACTTGAAAAAGTGCTTTAGTCTTATCCCATTTGCTAGTAGGGTAGTGTGGATAAAACCAGATGGGTTTCCAATAAGTGGACCTGTTATGAATAACCCAAGATGGAGGTGTAGTTGCACTTTAAGTGATTCATCTGAACAGCACACTGGATTGTTTTACATGTGCAGGCTAGAATTTTATAAAGTTTCTAACTTTGATACTGGTTTGAACCAGACAGTTCAAGAAAACTTTCATGTAAAGAAAGATAAAATCTGACTTAGGCTGTGGAACGGAAACAGCTTTGTAAAGAAAATTATTGTGCATTGGTATCTAACCAATTCCTTACATTGTATTCTGTTCTCTGCTGTGCTTTTCCTGTTTCCATGTGCTGCTTGTAGAGATCCTTCAAGATTCTGGGAATATTAGAGGTTTACATGGACTCAGAGGAGGTAGGGTCATTTGTGAAAGAAAAATATATAGAATGTTAATGTATGGAAATAAGCCCTGGCTCAGGATGCCTCTGAGCTGCAAAGGTTTATGGGCTGAAGAGCACTTTATACTCTTTGTAAAGCTTCTGCTCTTGGCTGCTGTTGGACAAGAGGTTCTGAGCAGTGTTAGGCTGACCCAAGGCTAGGTTGTTCCCACGTTGTAGGCATCCTGTAAATTATCTTCTTCATTACCTGTTTTATATTGGCTGGCATGGCCTGTTTCTTAACTGCAGGAAGGCACTCATTTCAGACCAATGCAGGTCACAGTGACCATTATTGCCGAACGGTTTGTAGTAACACTGCAGGCGTGTCTGTGCCTAGTGCCAAGCAGGCTTGGAGTATACAACAGAAGGTAATTTCTTCATCTAATGGTGGTGAGTGTGGAGGCATGGCAGCCTGGAGAAGCTTGACTTCATAACACCAATATTGCATATTCTTATGTTTGCATTTGTGCAGCTGCTTAGTGGTTTTGATGAACCCTGATAGTCCAGCTTCAGATGCCTAATGGCTATCCAAGACCCTGCTCTTAATTTCCTGATTGACATAGTGTGTTTGAAAGTATGAAGCCTGAGAAGAAATGTGTATTAGAAGGACTTGTGGTGCATGGGCTCCGTGAAGCTGTGGCTCTGTTTGTGAAAAGGTAGTAATCAGAATTTTCCATTTAAAATACAGGGTTAGTTGCCCACTTTCAGCTTGCCATGCTCCTTAATTTGTGTCTTAAAGCTCTCATCCATTGGTCATCTCTATTCCTTTCTCAAAAACAAGGTGGGTGGCCTTCTAATGCAGAGACAGGTCTTGACTGGTGCTCATTCTGGACTTCCCACCCTATAACACTTGGGAACAGATCAGCAGCAATCCCAGCAGAGTCATACCCAGCTGGAGTGTGAGTGGTGGTGGTGGTATAGCACCAGTGAGGTCTCCAACTTTCATTACACTTCATGCCAGGGGAAGTCTGTGAGTAAGCTGAGACTGTCCCCTGACCCTGGTACAAGAAGTTTGCAAACCGTTCTGCCAGAAAAGGAAATCTCTAAAATTTAAGGGCTAAAAAGTCTTTCTATGAATTTGACCTTTTACAGAAATAAGAAGTAGAGAGGCTCATTAAGAAGAAAACCCCATTTAATACCTGAATTTCTGTCAAAGAAACACACAGCACCAGCCCTGGCCTTTTGAATTCTTGGGGTTCTGTTGGTTTTGGAGGTAGTACAATCTGTCTTAAAAATATTAGTCTAGACTTCTGCAGCAGTTACCCAACAAGTAATGACTTGGCTATTTGGTCTATTGTTAAATGCTCCTGGTAAAGTAATTACTGCAGATATTGCTGCTTGGGCCGACCCTGAGAGCTCAAATGGAGGTGGAGGAGAAAAAATTACTTTTGAAGCCTGCTATACAGGCTGTCTTACAGTAATTGCACCATAAGCTGCAGATGATTCCTGCTTCATATAATAATAGAAGACACATTTTGAAAGTGGCTTCTTTACTCCACTTAGTAGACATTTTGATAGATGAGCTCTCTAAAGGGAGGATTGTTAAAGCATCTTAACCACATAAAAAGAAGTTAAAAGGAAGAAAAAAAAAAGAAAAAGTAAAATGAAGTATTATCAGCAAATTAAAAGTCTAGGAGTCAGAGCTATGCTCTTTGACCCACATTCATTTTCTTTGTGCACCCTAAAGTAAGGAACAGTGCTGGCATTAGGAGGACAAAGCTGACATCTGTTCTCTGTGCTGGGTGAGGATACATTTGAAGAATGGGTAAGGTATGATAAAAAAATACAGGGGAGAAAAACTTCAACATTAGCCAGAAAGTTCTGGCTGCCTCAGTGTCCGCTCTGTTTTATCTCAGCAAACTATACCTATTTTTACTTTCTTCCATGTGTTTTCAAAGGGCTGGATGTGTTGTCACCCCTTTTTTTTTTTTTTCTTTTCTTTTCTCTTTTTGCTAGTGCTGCTTGAACATGTTTCAGCTCTCACAGGTGTCACTGTAGGCAGGGATTTTATCTCTGAATATCAAAGGTTTGATCTTATTTCAGAAAAGCATGAATGAATTCAGATCTGCAGCTGGGGAATGAGCAGGAGGAAAATAGGCAAAGTTAAATAGGGTTTAAGAGACAGCAGAAAGGAACGCACAATTTTTGGTACAAAACCAATATTATATTCAAAAGAGACTTGTTAGAGAGGCATGAAAGCTTGCTACACTTTATCTGCTCTACCTTAACTTGTAAATTAAAACTTGCTTCCTGTACATTTGATTTACTGCTTCCAGGTTTATTAAGAATTTGCTGCTGCANCTGATCCAAACTGGTTGTCTGCAATAAGCCAATTAAAGTGAGTAGTGAAAATCCTACTGAGCAGATCTGTGGCTAGTAGGTAGTCTGGGCAATAACAGGTATACATGTATGATGTGTTCAGCAGAGAGAAAGAATTTGCTTCAATCAGTCATAGGAGTTTTGAAAAAAACATTTTTAGGATTAAGTCCATAGATCCTCCTACATAGTTCTGAGAAGTGGATGATTTTAGCTGTACCTAGTAATTTAATAAGGGCATCAGAATACCCTCATCTAGTTTTAAGAGGGAACTTTTCATCATATGAAAGCTGGGCTAATCCATTTTTCTTTAGGAACTTTTTTTTTAATATTTGATTTGGTTTTTTTTGATTTTACTAATTTCTTCTGAGTTTAGTTCTGTAGCAGTCAATGCAATGTGCAGACCTCAGAGAGTTGCAAGCTGAGACTGTGATCCAGGAGGGTTCGTGCTTAGCATTAAGCAAGTGCTTAACTCCTATTGAAGTCTTTAAGATTTAAACAGCCACTCAGAGCCTCAGTACTGTAAAGGAGTGAAAAAGATGCCAAACATCTGAAGCACAATCTTAGGTTTATGGTTGCTAGATTTTTATCCTTTTTTTTTGTTTTGTTTTTTGGTTGGTTGTTTTTTGGGGCTTGATCCAATGTGGGTTTGCATCTGTAGGCTTTAGATTATCAGATGGAAAACCTGTCCCTCCATGCCTAACTGCTTGTGATGGCTGCAACAGCCATCCCAGCCCCTTCTGTCCTCGAGAAACACAAGGACACACATATCCTAAGTTAGAGGTTGGTTCAGAGATTTTTTTTTGCCCCTGTAGAACTTTGGCTACTGTTTATGATCACCCTGAGGGGATAAGAAAGGGTTAGGGTGGGGAAGCAGCTCCAGGATTTGATAGCCTGGAAAAGGGTTATGACATAATTTATCTGGTGCTGATGCTATATAAATGTATATGTGATAAATAGCACTTAACAATGTGAGAAATCTCTTCTAGCATTTGCCAATATGTTTGCTATGTACTGGATTTGTGAAAGACCCTGACAAAATTCCTAAACAAACTAAATTTTCCTTTATTATGTACTCTTGTAGTTATGATTAAGAGGTTTTTGGGTTTTTCCCAGTGAAGGCAGTAGTGCTAGCATGTTCCTCAGGGTGAATGTGGTCTAGTTTATTTTAGCAGGAAGGAGTTTAAGTGGGAGTGAGCCACAGAAATGTGTGCCACTTGTCTAAAACAAACAAGCTTTAGGCTTTATTCCTTGTAAGTGACATCTATTATTACATTTTTAAGTAGATCTTTGTTAGTGAGCATCTGCAAGTGCATTTGGTCAGATGAAAGGATCCAGGATTATGTTTATGTTACAGAACTGGAATGTTCTTTTTAAATAAGGACTTGCACATAAGCCAGCTGAAATTAATTGGGAATTTGCAACTGAACAGATACGAATGCCTAAAAAAGTACTGTCAGCATTGCTCTTTTACATGAAATGTTATCTGTGCAGCCATTTTAGACATTACATATGGTTTTCAGAGGATCTTGAGACCATCTGTTTTGCATAACCAAATAATTAGAATGGATGATTAATAATGTTGCGTGCTGATCTAGACCAATCATTGCAAGTTATATCAACATATAAAGTTCTATCAGCAAGAGATATGTGAATATCTTCTCAGTGTGGCAGATTTGTTTGCAAGTTTGTTCTTGCTGTGATCACTGTATCAATTTCTGTGATGTTTAAGGGGTTCTTAGTTCACTTTTCTCCCTCTGAGGGATTCCAGGGATATGTAAATAAATTTAAACAAAACAAAAAACAAAAACACCCAAACCAAAACTTGCATAAGCATAAATCAAAAACATTTCCCATTTGATATTTTGTAGTTCTAGAAAGCAAAGTGATGTTTGCAAGACCTTAACAAAGTGTGTAGAAATCATCCTGGGTTTTTGAAGCTTTGCTTTAAGTTTTGTTTATTAAGGGAATTCCAGACTTATCTTACTGCACCATGGTTGTGATGTATGCAGGTGCAGTTGCAGCTTGGCTTTCAGCCAGAGGTGGAAGCTTATTAAGGAGCGTTGATTCCCTGGCTGAGCATTAAATTTGTAATTGCTGCCTTGAAAATATTCTCCATTAAATGTGTAATTGAACAAGCTGATTATCATTATTGTCATCATCTGTCTGCTGACCCTAACGGAGACTAGACTTAATAGAGTGCAGAAAAATGCCATATGTGGAAGGTTCTCTAAAAGGCATGGAGACAGTGTCTTCTAAATAGAAATAATGCTTTTCACCTATTTCTTGAGTATTTTTCTCTAGCATCTGTGAATTTGTGTTGGGGCCAGGTGCATCTTGGAGTCTGATGATCTCTGACACCACCACTCTCTTCAGATAGTTGAATCCGCAGAGAAACTCTTTGTTTCTTCAGTACCATAACTTATGGAAAAGTCCATCAGCTGTAATTTCAGATCGTGAAGGTGAATGGATGAAGTTTTCATGACTTGCTGGCATCTACATTTGGAAAGATCTACTGGGAATACATAGGCTTGTTTTCATATTATTTCTAGGAATAAATGCCAGGATCTATCTGAAAGTTGAATTCTCATAAGATTGCCAGAACCTGACCTAAATGATTCATTTTCATTTTCCATTTTAAATGGAATTAGAAAGAAAAAACATCCTTATAATTTATAGTCATGTATTAATTATACACTTATACTTTATATTCTAGTCATTGTAGCCTTTCTGTAAAGGGGAATATCATCATACTTCTAATCACATGTAGTTTCAACTCAGTCTACTTACATTTTTAATACTCAACTTTAAGGACTTCTGTCTGTACATGTGTTCTTGATGCATCTACTTGCATAAGAGCCTTTTTCCCTTCTTCTGTTACACCATTTCTTTTTCTTTTCATGGTTGAATTCAGGCCAGTAGCCATAGGCAGTCAATATGATGTCTCCCAAGAATTCACACCATAGGGCATCAGTTATTTAAGTTCAAGGTTTTATGTATAGCCATGAGCTTTACTCAAAGCTCCTTTCATAATCCCAGTTTAATAATGATGGCTGATGGGTACCTTTCTTCTTCTTTCTGTGAAGGCAATATATGTACAGCCAAGACAGCAGATTGGTGATAAGTCATAGAATCCAAGTTTTTCCCTAGAGGTGGACTGAAAAGTACCATCTATGGAGCACAAATGTTGTTCTGCACGTTTGCTCGTTGGTCACAATGCATGCCTTCCTTAGTGTTTGAGGTGCTTCACCTTTGTTTCTACACTAATGCTGTCACCACTCCCAGTTCTCTGTTCATGAGCTGCTGCTGCCACCTATTTTTATGACACTGAAGAAAGTACATGTCAGATTATATCCTCTGTTAATATACACAGATAGAAAGCATTGAACCTTCGTCTTTTCACACTGACAAAAATGAACCACAACACCAAACTAAGAAAAGACAGAGATTCAGCCTTTTCCTAAAACACAGCTACACATCTTCTGGGAGAGCTGAAATCTCTTTTCTTTTTGAAATACCAGCTTTTGATTGGAATTGATATTTTTAATTATTAAAAAATGGGAAAAAAATAATGTAAGGATCCAATGACACAAGTATACCTTCTAGATTGCTTATGTTTATTGGGAAATTTTTGTAGCTGTATTAATTTACATGAGTATTTCTCTTTTAAAATCACAAGACAGTTGCTCAAGAACAAAACCCTGAGTAAAATCATAGTCCTGATGTGCTGGGCTGGCCACACAAGCACAACAAATAAAGAAACTTACATATTTCCAGGAAGAAGTACCTCAAGAGGAGCATTTGTGATGCTGCAGCCTCTCACCTGATTGACCTTCAGCACAGCAACAACTTCTATGGTCTTTTTGTCACTAGGAAGCTTTTTTTTTAAGTTGTGGCATTTGTAGCAGACACATAGGAAATTATTTTCCCTTGTATACTGCTTCACAGACCTTGTGAACTGGCCATCTGTTGCTACAGGAATGGTGTGGAAGGGCTGTGCCAAGAATGGGGGACTGTGTGAACTCTGGAATAATTCATCACAAGAAACTAAATGGGAGTGGTGCATCAGTCCTCCTGCAAAAGGAGGTGGTGTGTTTCTCCCAAGCTATGCAAAGCCATCACCCTGCATGACTTTGAGTTTCTATGCTGTTCAGTTAAGTACAAAAGTGTTGTGTTTCTTCTGTTTCACATAGCTCTTACTCAGCAGTGGAAAGAAATATCAAGTAGTGTAACCACTTTCTTCCAAATCTTGGGCCAGAATCTCAGCTGGTGTAAGCCAATAGAACTCCACTGACATTAAATTAGTGCTCTAGTGATTCACACCAGCTGTGGAACTGGTCTTCTGTCTCAATTTATGAAGGCCTTCTACTAAATGTCAGGAAATATGAAATGATCTCTTATAGTCAGCAGTTCTCCAGATGTGTTAATGGAGTTTAAGTTTACCAAAAGGCAAGACTTCAAAAAGTGATCCAACAGAAGAATAAACTTGCAAAAAGAATGCCTTACTGACAGGCTTTTTGGCAAGAGAAGACTATACAACTCACTGCAATTTAAAGAAATTAACTCAGTTATGCATCAGGGTATGGTAATACAGCTTCAGTGAGAATCCAAGACTCAGAGTAATTTCACAGCACAAAGCAAGCCGTTGGCAGTCAGTGAATAATTGCCATGCAAATAGGACTCATCAAGTCTTTAAGCCAAAATTAAGTTGCTTGTGAACTTCATTTATAAAAGCCTAATGCTTCCACTTTTCAGGGGTAGTTGGGTTTATTCACAGGCATGGTATTACAGCTCTTGGAGATTAAATGAGGACCATGTTGTTACAAGAACACAGAAGCTGAATAGTTCTAGCTATGTGGTGTTAAAACTCAACAGTAATCTTGATTATGGATGTGATCTCATGTGTGGCATAAAAAAGTTATTTTAGCCAAAGAGGATAAAATTGGTGTTGACACTGCTTAAGCACTGTTTGGCTTACTTTTCAAAGGCAGAAAATGCTGGAACAGGTGAAACCTCAAAGTCAACAGATGTGGAATCTTAGGAGTCTTTTAGTCTTACATACCTACATGGCCTGGGGGCATATGCTCTAGAAAAACGATTTCCAGTAGCTGAATGACCTGTGGTGGTACAGAGCATAATTTACTTGCTGATGAGACCTTTCAGAATTAATTTAAATGGTCAGTGTGTAGCTTCACACAGTGTGATTTACAGATTTTCTCACTGAAGTCTTAATGCTTTAGACAGACCTAGAAAGATAAAAGAACACTGTTTCAAAAGGTAAACTTGAGCATCATGCTATGTTTGAGTATGTTAACTGTCTTTTTAAAATTAAAACTGGGGTGCAAATGAGTTGATTGCTAGCAGTCAGAGCAGCATGGAGTAATCTGATCTTGCTGACCACTGGATCAGAAGGCTCTGATTCTGACATTTTTTACCTGATTGCTTCACAGTTAGTCCAAGTGACTTTTGGTAAGATGTGTGTCTGTCTAGATGTCACTGCATACTAAAAGGAAAACATAAGTAAAATGCTTGGGCAATTTATGCAGACCTGAAGGAAAGCATTTTATAGTAGTTTACAGAGGAAGCCTAGCTAGGTTTCCAGAGAGAGTAATTATCATAATCAGGATATACCAGTACATTGAACTTAAAGTGGTTTTCAGAACTGGAGTGATGGATAGAGTGGTGAGGAAACCCTTCCAAATACTGGAGAGATCTTAGGAAGTGACAGCCTCCAACACTCAGCATTTACTAGGCTTTTGCTGATTCCACGCAAGCACAGGGGACTCCACCCCAAAATGCAAATCATTCCCCAGGTTCACAGCAGGAAATATCATAGTGAGGGCTCTGAACCTCCAAGGACCTGACAGGCTGGAAGTGTAAGAGGCTATGAATCACACAGTGGCTGGGGTCTTGAGAAGTTCATTGCATTTTGAAGGTTGGAGTGTTTTATAAAAACTTATGCTCCCTAGAGATTTCTAGGTAGTTCTTGATTTTGAATCTATTGGAAACTAAGTTTTAAAAGGAAAAGGAATTGCTTAGTTTCATTAGCTATGTTGACTCTACACCATGGAGCAGTTGAAGAAAAATACTCCAATTAATCTGAAAACTGAGTTTGCTTTTGCATGCCTCATTGCACTCGGCTCTTATGTGGCAGAATCTGAAAGTAATGCTTTCCATCATTTCTATCTCATTATTCCCATTTTGGTGGCTGATGAGTTGGCTTTGATAATGTACAAGTTTTCCACCTGCCGTCAGGACTACACCGGCAAAATACAATGGACATGAAACCATCCAATGAAACCATTCATTGAGTTGTGAAACAAACCAGTCTAAAAACCTACAAGCAAATAATATCTGCTTCCTGCTTCCTACCCTGATTCCCTAAAGCATAGTCATAGAAGCAACAAATCATTCAGTTTGCCAAAGACCTCTAAGATCATCAAATCCATCTGTCAGCACCACCACACCCACTAAACCGTGTCTTGAATCACAGAATCACAGAACACTAAAGTTTGGAAGGGACCTCCAGGGGTCATTGAGTCCAGCTCCTCTGCCAAAGCTGAATCATCTAGGGTAGTCTGCACAGGGATGCATCCAGGAGGGTTTTGAAAATCTTCAGACTTCTCTGGGCAACCTGTTCCAGTGCTCTGTCACCCTCACTGTAAAGAAGTTTCTCCTCATGTTGAAATGAAACCTTCTATGTTCATGTTTGTACCTGTCAGGCCTTGTCTTACTGCTGCACGCCACCAAAAAGAGATTAGCCCCATCCACTTGACACCCACACTGCAGATACTTGTAGACACTGATGAGATCCCCTCTCAGTCTTCTCCAGACTAAACAGCCCCAGGTTTCTCAGTGTCTCTTCATAGGGGAGATGCTCAAGTTGTCTAATCATCATCATGGCTGTTCACTGGACTCTCTCCAGCTGATGAAGTGCCACGTGTACATGTTTTCATAGCACCTCCAGGGCCGGTGACTCCTCCACCTCCCTCAGAACCCTGTTCTGGTGCCTGGCCACTCTTTCAGAAAATAAAATTTTCTTGATATCCAACCTAAATCCCCTGGTGCAACTTGAGGCCACTTCCTCTCAGTCTATTGCTAGTTTCTTGGGAGAAGAGACCAACTGCCATGCCACTACCATCTCCTTTCAGGGAGTTGTAGAGAGCCATGAGGTCTCCACTCAGCCTCCATTTCTCCAGACTAAGCAACCCCAGTTGCTGCTCCTCATTTTTTAAGCAGCCAGTGACAGCAACCTGGAATACCTTGTCAGTGAGAATACCCATATCTACAACTGATATTCTTCCTCTTTAAATTTCACAAAATCAAAGTGGTACGTGCAAGATTCAAAGGATTTTGTGGATTCAGCCCACACATGTTAATTCCTGTGGGGATCAGAGTCTGTTGTAAATACCACCAGTTTTGGAAGCAGGATACCCTGCCTTTGCAGAGCTGTCTTTACCAAAATGGTGTCCCAGGGAGGGAGGAGAAACAGTGAACATGGACTTTTAGGAAAATACCACAAGCTCTTGTGGCCATGTACACAATCTCTGTTGATGAGGACAGCCAAAGGAGTGATAAATATGACAGCCTGGTGGAGGGTAGCAGGTTATTCAATGTAATGAATTCAGGTGTGAAGTTTTCAGGTGGAGCTCTGTGGTGTCCAGCTGCCTGAGGACCAGCCTGCACCTTGGCATGCAGCAATCACTGAATAGCCAGTGCTTCCATTTGTACTTTTACAGCAAATGTAAACATTACACATGTACCACGGAAGGCATGGGATTTGAAAGCCCTGGTTTCATGTATTACAGAAGGGTTTTCTTCATTACTCTTTGTTTTCATCTGCTCTTACTGGTCAGAAAGAGGCCTGGAACTCTGGGCTGTGGACTTGTGAGAGAACTCCACCTGATTCTTTGTGTGCCTCCATGTCATCTTGATGGACAACAGGCACATGCTTAGCACCAGAGAGAAAAGAGCGGCTTACAGAGCATCATCATCCTGTGCAGTGGCAGAACTGCAAATCCTTTTGTATGTTTTCTGCATTTGTTATCTCCCTAGTCCTCCATTTGGAAACTGTGTGAAATTAATTCTCAGGGTTCTAAAAATTGTAGAAAAATAGCTGAAGCCTTGACATTTATAAGCCGAATTTAATCTGTTGTTTTGTCATTGCCATCTCAGCAAGTAATAAGGTATTATTGCAATGAGCACTTTTCTTGTATGTATAACCTCAACAAAAATATCAAAATACACTATTAAGTGCCTACCTTGGCAGTGTATATACTGGAATTGTTTACATCTATATCTAAATTTGTTTCAAATCTCTTTGCTTTGTATTTCCAGACCTGATATGACCTCAGAGAAGGCATTGGGCAAGCATTCCCCAGATACGATGTCTCTTGAAACACTGGAAAACACTTGTGAGCCAGAAGATCTGTTTGATGACATCTAGCTATGTGTTGGCTGAGAAACTGAGAGACTGGTGTCTCTAATAAAGATGAGCAGTAGAACTAAAAGTCTTTGTTGTAGACTTGGAGCTGCAGTCTTTACTTAAGGTGGTATTCGTTGACACATTGCTGTAATCCTCTTGCACTGCACTTGTCCTCATTCTTCACTATACAGTTGTAGACCCTTGGCCTGCTAGACTTGATTTGTGGCAGCCTTGAAATCAGTTTAGCCTCTGTGTAGATCTTTTATCATGTATATGATAAAAGGAGAGCACAGTCACAGTATTTTTACATCCTTAACAGTCTCCAGCTGCTGATTGTATGAAGGATCAGCTGGTTTTCAGATGTCCTCAGAGAAAGTCAGGTGTGAAGAAGATTAAGTCCACCACTGTGCTTACCCTATATACTGCCCTTTTCTTGACAAGTTGGCTGAGATGTGGTCTAACTAAATCATCTTCAATTTTGCTAGATACGTAGCTTCCTAAACTGTCCATTTAGAATGATCTTTTCTGATGTGAAGCATCCAAAGGACAATCATTTCACTTTTACTTGAAGATTCTCTGCATCATAATGCATTATAAGATATTCTAGCTTTTGGGAGTAAAGTGCTTATAAATTCAATGTTGACTCTATTTTAACATTTAGTGGAAACCATCAGCCTTGAAAATGGTAACTTTTAATACTTCATTATTTTCTCAAGGTGATTTCTAAAAAAGCAAAATAAAATAAAGTGCATTCTAAAAATATATCTGCTTGGGTTTTATTTGCTTAGACACGAGTAAAGGGACTGACTAGCAAAGTGTATGACCTTTTCCCAGCCAAACCTGATGCACTTAGATTTAAGGCTGTTTCATCAATGAAATAACTTAGTGACATGCATTTACCTTGAACAGTCAAAACAAAGAGTACAGAACTAAGCATGCATGTCAGGTTTCTTCTTTGCAGTTTTAAGAGCCTGAATCAATTCTAATTTAAGGCAGAGAGAGCTAGTTTTTCTGTCTCAGAAAGGAGGTGATCCAACAAGGATTTTACACGTGTGAGTAATCCCACTGAAGTGGGATCTGTGCTCTGTGGCTTGCAATAGTCCCTAGAAGCTACTTGGTGTTTTTTGAAATGGTTCTGCCAGAACTGAATGTTACATTTAACTAAAAGCATCCACGTAAGTATTTGCATGTTCAGGACTTCTTTTAAAAATCTACATGAGGATCTAGGAATATCACATATTTGAGCATTCCTTTCTGGAAAACATGGTCACAGCATTTTAAATTCACAAAAGGCTTTGGGACAATGTTATAAATCATGCAGTAAAAACATGAATGGCCACAATATTTTGCTTGCTACAAAGGCTTTGTGCCTGAGAAATGACAGGACCACAAAAGACCTATTCATACACCCGTTCACAGACACTGCCTGATTTAAAATCTTCCAGTGCTGATCTGACAATGCTTTCAACAAAAGCTTGTATATAGTTTCAGTTTTAATGTGAAAATGTTCCATGACTTAACCCAAAATAGAAGAGCTTGGTTTACTTGTGCCTGCAGCAGAAAATTAAAGTAAATGGAGCTGAACATCCCGTGAAACTCTGCTTTCAAGAACTGTTGGTTTCTAACAGTAAAATGTTGTTATGTAAATAGGAAAAGTTACACGCAGTTGGCAGATGTAATAAAGTCTGTCAGAATGTTTATTCTTTTCTCTCTCTCTTTTTTTTTTCTTTACCTTTTTTTTTTTCTTTTCCTGTAGGTTTATAGAATCAAGATAGGAGTTGAGCAGAAAGCCACGTGATGGCAGATAGATACTTTTAACTGTGAGAGCACAGGCAGGTCTGTGTAGTTATGAGAGCTTTGGTGCAGAGCCAGTGAGACTGTCTGTATACCCAAGGACACCTCTTCTGCCCTGGGAGCCTACTTACAATATGTCAGTCTCCACAACCACATGAGAGGTGTTGGTGAAATGCTCCTTTCTCCATTCAAGAAGCACAGGGAACTGCTTGAGAAAATTATAAGGGAATGGAACATCCTCCTTATGAGGAGAGACTGAGGGAGCTGAGACTCTTTAGCTTGGAGGAGATTGAGAGGTAACCTCATTAATGTTTATAAATACATAAAGGTTGAGTGCCAAGAGGATGGAGTCAGGCTCTTCTCAGTGATGCCCAACAACAGGATAAGAGGCAGTAGGTGGAAGGTGAGGCATAGGAAGTTCCATGTAAACATGAGAAAAGGTTTTTCACTGTGAGGGTGACAGAACACTGAAACAGGCTGCCCAGCGTAGTTGTGGAGTGTCCCTCTCTGGAGATATTCAACACCCGCCTGAATATGTTCTTGTGTGATGTGGTATAGGTGATCCTGCTCTGGCAGGGGTGTTGGACTAGATTGTCATTTGAGGTGCCTTCCAGCCCCTACCAGTCTGTGATTCTGTGATTTGTGTGAAAAATTATTGCTGTTCTGACAATCAGGTTCCAATTTCCAGTTAACTCTGAAAAGGAAAGACCCAGCAAAATGAGCACAAACTTGTTTTGTGAGAGCAGAAATAGCCTTGCAAAAGATGCAGAAAATCAGTGAAACCTCTTTAGGATGCGTTTTTGTCTACAAGTGAGGGCATCAACTTTGTCCTCAACTTGTTCATCCCAATGCATTACAGTAGACCAAATGGACTTCACTGAACAAACCAATCTATTTAAAACTCACCTCTGATCCTTGGGAAGTGAGCTCAGTGATAATGCCTGGTAACATATCTTTCTAAAACATACTAAAGGCTGTGTTTGGTGCTTCTAGGTTAAGTCTCTCAGCAAAACTGGGATCTTTGCTACCCCTCCATGCCAGTCAAGTTCTTGCTGGAAACACTTTCCAAGGCTTACAGAACTGGAGGGTTCCTTTGTGAGTTAGTAGCCTGTATTAACTTCTATTGGCTCCTGTTTATGTATTAAATACAAATTTCAACCTATTTCATAATAGCGTAGTATCCTAGTTTATATCGTGATCTCCCAGTTTATGTTGTGATCCACCATAATCCTTGGATTCTTCCACGCAGAGTTACCAGGTAGTCACTTGTTTTTTCTGTCCTCCATGCAGCTGACTGTTCTCATATAACTGGCATTTAACCATACTGACGTTTTGTGGCTGATTCCTCTGGTTTATCTAGATATTTTGATTGTTCATTCTTCCTCAGCTTGGTTTTGTGAGGCAATGTAGTCAGTTCATTCTCCACTGCTAACATCCAGACCAGTCATGAAAACACTGCACAGTTCTGGACTTAAAGCATCTCTCCATTCATCCTTCTATTTAGTGAAGATACTAAAGTTAGACTTATGTTGTGAGCATACCTTTCTAACTCACCTTTTGGGGGACCATGTTTTCCAGGCATGCTTATAGAACTGTCACATGAAGTAGCCTGACAGGATATATCAGTCAGTTGCTTCTTCACTGTCCAAAATACTTCAGTGCTGACAGAAGACAAACTAGAGAGCCATACCCACAGATGGGTTTTCAAGACAGGAAATTAACCAAAGTTAGGAAACACAGATCACATTTCAAAGTGGATCCTTAATTAATACTTCTCTTTGATTTTCCAGGTGGATTTTTTTCTTCTCTTTAAACTACTTTTGGGGAAGATAAAACTTGTAGTTGTTTTACAGGAGGAAAAACCTGCTATCTTTCCTTAATAGTTTAGACTTATCTGAAGTTTTATATGTTTAATGTAACTACTTAAAGGGAATGTGCGTGTTTTATGCATAACAAATTGTCAGGAGAGGTCTGGGTAAATNCCTCCTTTCTTAAGGAAGAGCTATATAAAGTATTGCCTTTGGGAGCCAAATATTATTTTGATTTTCAGATAATGTTTTGGCAACCCATATATCTTTTTAAACTGTGTCATCACTATTATTCCCACAAGTAGCCGCTTGTGTGTATAAATGTGCATATTAGATATATTGTTTCTCCTTGCTTTGTACATGTAACACATAAGTGATTGTATGTATAAACATGACCTCCCTGTCAATGTTTAGTATAGCCTAACTGGCTTTGACAACTTCTGCAGTTTCATCTACCAGCGTAGAAGTACTTGAGAAAGCAAGAAAACCTTTGGAAATTCAGGTGCTGCTAAATGTTTAAGGTAAAGCTGCTTTTCTCTAGCTTGCAAAAATGTAGGAAAACAAAGTGTGCAATGAGGGAAGTGAAAATGATAGGAAAACATAGCAATAAAAGCATGTGCAGACTGCTTAGAGACTAAGGTGATATATGTGAACATATTCTGAATTTAGAAGCTGGTCATCCCACTGAATGAGGAGCAGGTAGAAGAGGATTTCCATCTTCTGGAAGCCCTCTTCTGTTCCTTCTTGTCTCTAGTAATGCATCAGTCCTTTCGTCAGGGTTTTCTGCTCAGTACTTTATTTCTATAATTTTACTCTTTGTGAAGTCTGAAGTCTCATTAATTTCTCTCCCACCCAAAAAAATTCCTTTTCATTATCTGTCATCCTCTGTCTCATTGCTTTTCCATATAATGTTGGTCAATATCTGAATTTTCATTCTTCTGTGACCATTAAATTATATTCCTGCCATTACAGTTACACTACAAAATCAGTTTCAGTCAGAACATCCATCAGTATTAATCTGCTAGCATTAAGAAAGTGAAACATGGTCTATTTTTAAAACCAACACTATTAAAAATTAAAATATGAAGCTGAAGGAATATTACTTCTGGAGGCCCATCATAGTGAGTCTTGGGACCAGTCTCATTTAGGATTTTCATCAGTGCCATCAACATAAGTAGTAGGAGCTCCAATGAAACCTGTTGGTGATGTGTATCTGGGAAGCAATTTGAGAAACAGCTGTTTCTCATTTGAAGTAAAAGCAGCCTCCACATTCAAACAAGGCATGAGAAAGGCTTGAAGAATTTAGAAGTGTTTGATGAGTGGCTGTGTTACAGCGATTTGTAGGTCCGTGAAAAGAAGGAAAAAGCATAGGGAGAAAAAACAGTAGCATAATGAAAAAACAAGGGCATGGCTGGCAAAAGGCAGGAGTCCAGTCTGAGAAAGAGAGAGAAGCATATGAGAAATGGCAAGAAAAAGAGAACGGGAAATCACTTTTGGCATAAGTAATGACTGGGAAAGGGGATGAGGATTGTGTAAAGGCACTTGGCCCTTTTTAATTCATTCTGTTTGGAAACAGGATAGCAGCAGATGCCTGCAATTGTCTTACTATGAATTGCCTGCTAGTCCTGCTTCTCTGAGGGGATAACAATAACCACAAATTGCTTCTTTTGCCTGAATTGTCAGGTAGCAGCCTTAATGTCACCTGAGGTGAGCTGCTTGTTGATGACTATAGTATTTTCAGGTTAGTTCTTGGGGAGGAAGGTCTTTCAAATTTTCGTAGTTCTGTTAGTATTGTGCAAAAATATTTAACTGAATAAGGTGATCATATCTACAACATCATAGACTCAGAGGATAGAAGACATTGGAAAGGGACCCTGAAATCCTCTAGTCAAGGGGTCAGAGAAGGCTCAGCCATAGCCAAGTCTTTTCACTCCGTGCCCACTCCATTATTACTTAATTAGCAGAGAAAAAAAATTCAACTGAATCTTCCAAAAACCTTTGCTAGAAATAGCAGTTCTGAATGTAAACTGCTGTGTCTGCTGGGATTTTATGAAGTTTTCTAAACTCACCTGGCAGCACCAATAATGAATGCTTCAATCCCATCCTACTGCGAACGCATTCTGTCTTCATTGCTTTTGTGTACCCCAGGTACGATGAAGGTTTTTTTTCTGAGTCTTAGTTTATGCCTCTGTTGAGAGTTAAACCAGTGGGTCTTAGCTGTAATAGTTTCCACAATGAGGAAACAAATGCATTAAACCAATTTAATGTTTAAGCAAAAATATGCTGTCATTATCCAGCTTGTGAAGATCCTCTTCCACACAAAGATGCTGTTTGTTTGAGGGAGACCAAGAGGAAAGTCTAAGGGGAAAATAGACATCCAGAGGTAGACATCCACTCCAGTGTGCTCTGAAGAGCATGAAGTTACATACTACTTCACTGGTGTTATGCAACTACAGTTGTTACAGTATTTTTGTGTAGTAGTCATCACCACAGCATGAAGTACCTATACTACTCTGAGTAGTTTAAATGATATCACATTATCCTTCTTTTTCTGCTTAGTTAAATATCACTTGGAACTCCTGCCTCATCGTTCTCATTCCCATCAGTTGAGGTTGTGGGTGTAATCAAAGCATCTACTACACATCCCTCATGTTAGCTTCTGTTTTTCTTTCTGGGCTGTTACAAGTTCCTCTTTGACTTCCACAGTAGTTGAATGCTGGGTTTTAAATACTATTTTATTTTTAACTAACAGCCAGAATTCTAAGCAGAAAAGGCTGGCCATGATTCCACATTGTCCTTCAAACTTATCTCCAGACTGCTCTAGTCATATGTAACATAAAAAGATGGTAAAATACTTTTACAGGACTATTCAAAAGCCTAGTATGGGCAGCTGGTTCCAGAGGGAGTTTAAAGTCACTGCCCAGAACTACTTAAAGTTAGCATTTTTCCCATTTTCAAGAAAAATAATAAAGAAAACTGACTGAGGCACAGCTTTGCAACCAGCTCCAGGTGAACCTGCTCTACTGGAGGTGTTGGACTGGATGATCTCCAGAGGTCCCTTCTGACCCTGTACCAAAAGTGATCCTGTAATACTTCCTCAGTGCATGGCGGTCACTAATGCTTTGAAGTGTGAAGGGAAATTTTGTGTCATAAATTACAAGAAATGGTGGTGGAAAAGCTCTACCCTGTTAAGTTATCTACCTCTTGACAGACTTGAGGGGGAAAACTGCAAGACTGGGTCCAAAGGCCAGAGAGATGAGGCATGGGTGGAGTTAGGAAGAGAGAGAGCACTGTTCCTCCCAGGGGTGATGGATCTGCTCAGCATCCCGTATTGGTGTCTTTCTCTGATGAGCCTAGCAACATTGAGTACAACAAAACAGTCTTAATGTAGTATCCCAAATAGCAGGAAACTGCTGGTGATGAATGATGTGAGTAGAAAATTCTCTGGGCTGAATTAAAATGTTTGGGCTCAGCCTAAGGCAACCACCTCTGCTCTTTCGGCAGCAAGGAAAGTTGAGTATCTTCAGTCTACTTACCTTGGGATTAGATTAATTGCTACCAGGTGATACATTTCTCTTTCTCTGTGTGTATTGAAAGAACATAGATGGAAAACACTGAAGCTTGTGGCTTCTTGAGGCTTGAAAGATGACCATCGGTGGCTAGGTAGCCACTATTGTTGTGGCATCTGCACTCCAGAGACCGATGAGGAGTTCAGAGAACCTGACACAGAGGGCTAGCAGACCCTTGCAAAATGGTGGGCAGAGGTCACAGTGCACAACGATGTGTCTGTAGGCAGTCTGAATGTGGTCCTTTGTGTTTCCTCTGGGTACAGCAGATGTCCACCCCCAAGGTCCTGCTGCCTTCACTGCTTCTTTTTCCTCATATATTGTGCAGCTGTCAAGTGATACCACCTCAAAGATTAAGCTGATTTTCAGATTTTTATTTAAAAGAATACTGGAATAACTTTTGTGCCACGAAGAAAGAAACAGTGAAACAAAGAAATACATATATTAGATAATTGTTAGAGAATATATTGAAGAAAAAAAAATCCTGTGATCAAGCACAAATCCTTCTGCTGTTTGATATTTTGAGTAGTTCAGAGTTTTCTACATCACAGAATGATCCGGTCCAAAGGTCATCTAATGTAACTTCTTCTGCAGGAAGCAGGAACCCCCTCAACTAGATCAGGTTGCCCAGAGCCCCATCAAGTCTCATCTTGAATATGTCCAGGGATAGGGCCTCAATCACCTCCCTGGGCAACCCAGTCCCATATTACACCACACTTGTAGTAATGAATCTGTTCCTAACATCAAATCTAAATCTACTGTTCTCCAATTTCAAACCATTGCCCCTTGTCCTATCACTGCAGGCCTTGTAAACAGTCTTTACATCTTTCAGGTAACAGAAGGCTATTTTCAGGTCTCCCTCTTCTCCAGGCTGAACAACCCCAGCTCACTCAGCCTGTCTTTGTATCAGCAGTGTTCCAACATCCTGATCATTTTCCTGGCCCTTCTCTGGACCCATTCCATCATCTGGATGATTCTTTTTTCTTCTTCTGATGTTAAAAAATTAAGTCCACATGGTACTCCCAGTACCATGTCGACACAGAGACCACATGGTTAATTTTCCTTCATATGGAGAGAAGAAGTTAATCTTTATCCTTTCTGGTAACCTTCAGGAGAGGCTGCTGGCAGGTGAGTGCACCCTGATCTAAATACCATTTGCTCCGTCCCTCCCAACCTCTGTCCACAGCCACATCCAGAAAACCCTACAACATGTCCTCAGCCCAAAGGGCATTTAAGAGTTTGTTCAAACCAAAAAGCTGTCAGTAGGTAGCCTTCCAAGTGCCAAGCACAACTGCTCTGGCACTTGGGGTTCAGTAAGGCAGAGTCACATTAGATGTGGCATGGTCCACCATTCTACACTGCTCTTAGAAGCATCATGCAGAGCATTCTGGGGAGTGGCTGGCACACAGGTAGTGCAAGCTCCCTTGTGTGAGTGATGCAGAAAAGGTCCTGCATCCATAAAAGCTGCTATAAGTTTACTTTGGAAAATCAAAACCTTGTTAGACGTTGTCTGCAGGGAACTTTTACCAGACATGTAGAAGTTAAGTTCACTCCACCTTCTTTTCAGCAACTATGATGGGAGCCAAGTGCAAATGTTATATTAGGTGTGGATGTAGTGAGTGCTTGAGTGCAACAGTACGACTGGCGCTCTGAAATGGACGCATAAAGCTGAGTGCTCTATGCCTGACACACACAGTAGATCCCTGATGTTAAATAACCAAGGTTCAGAACTGAAGCAAAGAGTGTCTGGCACATTGATGCTTCTCCTGCCATGGTTCCTACAAGGACTGGTGATGCAAAACACAGGTAGTAACCCTCGTGTAATATGGACGACTAAGGATGAGTGAGCTACTTTCCCACGGCTGTCTGTGAAGCTGTTCACGTGAGAGTGAAGAAAGCTCAGTAATGTGAAGCACCAGCCCTTTGCCTCGATCAGACCATCCCTATCTCCCTTAGGAAAGTGCAGAGTAGTGATTTTTAAGTACAAATTAGCATACACAATGCTGTGAATCTTTGCTACTTATGGCTTACCAGCACTTGTTCCTGCACACCTTTTTTTTCAGCAAGACAGCCTTAGATCAACACTAATTCAGTGCTCATGTTCAAGGCTTGCTTTGCTAACCAAATTCCTTTCAAAGGCTGTGGCAGGTCTGTGAGAAAGGAATAGTTGAGAGTCCATTTCTGAGCAGCTTCTCATCCTCCCATCAGTCATCACACAGTGCAGCATCAGTGTGGCCAATAGGAAAGCCTATGTCCTGCTTCTAAACTGTGGGCATTTTAGTTCAGTGACTCCATCTTTCCCACAACAGAGTCAAAAACAAACAGATGGGAAATTAAATCAGCTGTCTAGAGGCTGTACTAACAAATATCTACAAAAATAAGACTGAAGTCCCAAGAACAAGAGAGCAATTGAGACATTTAACCTAAACTTCCATAATAAACTAATAAGAGATGATTTATGGCTAGAAACACTTCATGCTGCAAGGGCATGGAAGAAGTGAAATGATTTCTGCCTAACACATACAGGCCTGTCTCATTCCCCTTCATGCAAGCATTGGGAAGTTGTGACAAACCTCCTCATGACAAATCCCAGGAATGTTGTGTCTTCTCCTTTGATTACAGCTGAGCTGAGCAGCCACACTGGATGGTGATTTGTTGTGACTGCTCAATAATAAGATGCAGTAGGCCCAGAATGAGCTGTTGTTTTGCAATTGTGTTTTTTTTTTTTCTAATCTTGATTTTTGCCTTCAGTTTTTTAGAGAGGAACAATGTAGGAACTTACTAGTTTTGCAGCCTTCATTCTCCTGCTGGAGCTGCTTTGAATAACCTTCTTGTTGCTATTACCTTTTTGAATGGAAGGTTCATCTGCCTTCAGATCTGCTTTTTCATCTTTGAGCAGGTGCATTTGCGTAACTAAACTTATGCAGAGGTGTGCCCAGGCACCTGTCTGGGATTAAAACCACCAAAGGAGGAAGGATCAGTCAAAGGAAAGACTCAAACCAGACTTGAGAGATTGTTTCTTTAATAGAGTGGTTCACTCAGATTGGAGGTGGAGATTAAGGTTCCATTCCCCACTTCTTAAAACTGTTCCCTGCTGCAGAATTCAGAGACAAACTTGCCTTGTTGACACCAGGACATGCATGACCTGTCAGTAAGGTGTAAGGAGAAGTGATATAGTGTGAAGTTCTTGCTGAAGAGCAGGGTTCCATGCCGTGAAGTCAGTAGAATTGCTTGATGCAAGGCTCCTTGAGAGGCGACACCACTGAAGTTAAAGTTCACGAATTAGTCAGCCAAGGCCAAAGTTTTATGCATGAAAACCACTGGCAGTTCTCAAAACAATGGGATGTGGGAGGGTGACCTTGTTTGGTTTCATCACTCCACTGCACAACCGTAAAATGAGAAATGAAACTTAACTAGCACAAAAAGATACGCAAGCCAAGAAGTGAAGGATGCAGTCTCTGATTTCACAAAAGATATATGTAGGTTTCACAATAACTTCTTCATATCCTTTCCCTTCCCCTCAGTACAAAAGTGATTTTGAGATAATTTTTTAAAACTCAGGCTAAAGTGGAGGCAGACACATTTTGGACAGCTTTTACTGTTTAACAGTGATTTCTGTTTCCCAGCTCAGGGGAAAATGTTCAAATTGATGTTCACATCTCAGCTGGGCTGGTCTGAGGCCCTTTGTTCTCTTATTGCTTGTGATTGTAGTACACTCACCCTCCCTCTCACCGGGACTGCATTTCCAGATACAAGTTCCTCCACACCCAGTCCTATGGTTACAATTTGAATAGAAATCTGTCACAAAATAAAACCCCTTAGAGGACCCTGAAAATGTCTCAATAAATTCTAGTGACAGTCATACTTTATTTGCTTGGATAGATTTTTGCTCTAGCCCTTTTGTAATTAATTGCTCTCCATTATAGCACATAAATACTTGACAGACTTTTGCTTAAGGGGGTCCATGAGTCAAGTTTCATCTCACTGCAGTCAACCCCAACCATACATAGACTTCAGGTAAGCACGTATGTGGCTCACATGCATTTGGAAGTTAATTTAAGTGGTCCTGCATGTCTAAAATGACAGACATGAAGCAGAATAGACAATGCATAGGGGCACCTTACAGGCAGGAGGAATCTGCTGACCAGTTAACATAAAAAAAAGGATCTGCCTCAGCTGTGCTTTGGAGGAATGTGTTAGTCTTTGCTTAATTTTTGAAAAACAAGAGCCTGGATCTTTTTTTTACAGGAGAGAAGACCCTAAGATGCAGACTGTAGGACCACATGTGAACCCAGTCCTAATGATTCATGGACTTTAAGACATCTTCACCATCTCTACTCTCTGATGAGGAATGCTCTGAGTTCTCCAGGTATACCAAAAACAGAACTAGGGCCTTTCTATAACTGCTCTAAATGTAAGATGGCCTGAAGATGTGCAAGCCTGTGCAACCAAAAAGGACTTTTGCTGTAGGCTCTTTGGTAGATCACTATGTACTCCTTAAAAATCCTAAGCAGAAATAACAAGTCACATTTCAGTATCATCTGATATTTGTCATCCACAGAGGATACATAAAAAGACTGCATCGAAGTGAAAATTATTTGAGAGGTACCTTGAGAATGCTGGAAGTGAGTAACAGATTGTCAAAAGTAGCTGAAGAAGAACTGACAAACTGAACATACTAAAACAAAAGGAAGCAGCAACCCCTGGAACTCATTGCCAAAAGACAGGGTGAGTGCAAAAAGTGAAAACAGCTCCAAGAGGAAATGGGTGAAGTGTTCTGGAAAAGGGTCACCAAATGCTGGTCCAGAAGATCCCCTGGGCTAACAGTATATGGGGGCTGAGAGGCTACTGGGGAAGAAGTATCATCCATACTGTCCTGTTCATACAAGTCTCTGCGCAAATGCTTCTCACCACTATTGCAGACAGATGCTGAGCTGACCAGACCTATGATCTAAGCTAGCAGGGGCTGTTCTTATGAATGTAGCTTATTAATAGATTGTTGCATGCCTTGCATAGGAAGTAAAAAAGCTGCAAAAGCAAATGGGAATTTCCTACCCTCATTGGTGTTGTAATGATCCTGAGGAACCTTGGCTGATGACCAGTGAATCAATTTATAAGGAAAGCAGGCTGTTATCTCCTCAGTGATTCTCACTCCTTATCTCCTACATGTGTAACTCTGCTCCACATCACAGGGCAGTACCAAATGTGAGCATTGTGTCCTTACATCTGAGGTCAGAGCTGAGTCTGTCTCTGTGCTAAATCACCATGCCTTCAGCTCCTAAAAGCAATGCCTGGCCATGGCATTTGGTGCAACAAAGTGAGCTGTGCTTCAGCAATTTCCTGTGCAGGTATTTTACTCTGACACTCTCAGGACACTTTTAAAATAAGATAAAAATATTTGCAATGTCTGCAATGGAGAAGCCTTTGCTGTGCAAGTCAACATCTGGCCAGCTGTTGACATGGACAGGTGTTAACCCATAAGGAGGTGATGACAGGCACAGGTAAAACCATGAAGCAGCCTTTGGCTTCTTATTGTGGTTTGTGGTAGAAAAATAGTTTCTATTCCAAAGGCAAGAGGACAAGGTCTAACTTGCATTACAGTCTCTTTGCCTGTCTGTCTTCTTGTAAAACATCTTGGCTTTCACTTACTTTTCTACATATTTGCATAATGTTGTCTTGTGTGAAAAGTACTTCTTGTGTTTCAGCTTGAGTATTTGCTTTCCATGGGCAAGTGCTTTTGGATTAAAGTGCAATGTTCTTTCCATATTGTTATTGTAACTCTATGATCTAAAATAACAGACCTGGTCTCAGAGAATCAACCTCAGTAGCTGCTTACTCCCTCCTCTCCCTGCTGGTCACATTGCTTATCTGTTGGGAAGATGGTTGCAGTGCAATTGTTTTTTAGCTTTCTCCATTAACATAGCAGACCTAGCAGCTTAGGGAGGTGGATTGGTCATGGTGCCTTGTTTTTCTGTATGTATCTCACACCAGTTCATTAAAATTATGAACACGTTGTGAAATGAAAATAAATATAATTCTGGCTTATCCGGTGTAAAACTAGCTTAGTCATGCCAAGATAGTGGCTGTCTACATCGGTTAATTATATCCTGACAGGCTTCAGCTTGAGACTTTTCAGACATCACAGGATTTTCTGAGATCTCTTGATATGATTTTTTTTCCCTAAAGGGTAGGATTAAGGGGCAGAATTTTTTTGTTGTTGTTTTTCTAAGAAATAGTACCATGTTGGGTCTGTCACTGGAAATGTGAATTGTGCTCACTTTGCATGTGTCTGGCACATAGGATTTATCTTCAGAAAACCTACTGGCCACGTGCTTATATACTGCCTATATAGCTGCACTCAACAGTATACACTGCCCAGCAACTGGCATCTGTCATGCCAGGTACCAAAGCTCTCTGAAGACTAAATACTTCAAGAGCTAACTTGACATCAAGTTCCTTTTGTCAAGGAAATATCTTCTTTTGCTCTTCTAGAATGTTCTTAGATTTGGGAGCAGCAAGCATCAGTTGGTGCCATGCGTCTGCTGAACGCTAGCACTTGTCCGTTCCTCCTTTGAGACAGCTCCCTTCAGCGGTGGATCTGCTAGAAGTCCACAGCTAAAATTGGTGCTTCGTGCTATTAGCAAGGGAAGAGGAAAAGCCAAACCCTGCTCCTCATTGGGAGTCCCACCCTGCAGGCTATGCATATTTCAGCTTCATTTTAATATTTCATGTTTCTCTCTTAGGTCTCATGAAGGGTATTGCTCACACGTGGTAGATCTATTCCATGTACTGATGATGATGGTGCTACTAGCAGTGGTGCATTGCACCTAAAGAGAGCATTGGCTTCTCTCTTAGACAAGTAACTGAACCCTATACAAAACGAAGTGTTAACTCATGTAACTTAAGAGGGAATCTTAATTACAGAAACTTTGGAAAATTATGTTATCATTTACTGCTTTTTTGTTGTTGTTGTTGCTGTTTTGAATTTGAAAATGCCTTAGGGAATCCAATAAGTAAGTGTTAAACCTTCTGCAAGAAACACATATGGAAGAGGAGAGAGTTTCTAAGTACAAGCCAATGCTGGATACCTAAAGCTCAAAGAGAGAACAGATGTTTTAACACCTGCATGCTCTTTTCCACCAGAAAGTGATTTAGATTTGGATGCTCCGCACTGGAAGAGGTTTTCCTTTTTTAAAGCTGACTTCTCTTCTCTTTGTATTTAAAGTGTAGCTGGGGGTGGGGGAAGACATTAGGATTATGCCTTAGATTTGTGCAGTGCTTACAGGAAAATATTAAAATGAAGTTTTTGTCCCTGAGGGTTAATAATGTATGGTTAGTATAGGGTTGTTATGAAAGGAACATAGTTACAGCCAGAGCATATGGCCAAATAAAAGAAGGAATCCAGCCTCTCAAAAATGCTGTTCTCATGGAACAGGAAAAGGCAGAAGCTGACTAGAGCGTAGACAGGTTGTTAGCTGCAGCCAAGCTGCTTGTTTTCCTTCAAAAAATATAAGGATATTGTGTCAAGATATGCACATTATTGACAAGTTCGGGTGAAGAGTTGTATTTGGGGCATAGGAGTGAGGTTTTAGGAGAGTCTCTCTGATCACAAAAGGCATAAGGAACAACTTAGATTGGGGTGAAACCCAATGAGTTTGCCTCATCTAGAGGGTAAGAGGGGACAGATGTGGTTCCTGGGAAACTCTCCTCTATGTGCTAGTGGAGTACAAGAGATTACCAGGAAAGTCAGTTACAAAGAGACTGAATAAAGAAGTCAGTTAAACAAAGATGCAATTTGTAGATGAGGAGCTTGGTAGATCTGGGCTAACACAGAGTATTATTTTTACTTCTCGCAGAATCATAGAATGGTTTGGGTTAGAAAGGACCTCTCAAAATCAGGTAGTCCAGCCATTTCACCATGAGGAGGGACATCTTACACTAGATCAGGTTGCTCAAACTCACATCCACCCTGACCTGGAATGTTTCCAATGGTGAGGCATCTGCAGCTTGCTTTTGACTCTAAAGGTACAACAGCATTTCTACCACAGCCTAAGCTCAGTCTATAATGCAGTGATAGCTCCTTCTGTGCTATGAGCCTGGACACAATAGTGCAGAATAGTTTAATTTCTAAACAACTAGAACAGAGTTTACTGGCAGATAAAGATAAACCAGAGGAGACTGTTGTAAAAAATAATTCCATTGACCACTGAGACCTGAAAACATGTAGCTTCCCATGAAATAAGCAAACTAAATAAAGGTGGATATTTAGGTTCTGCAAAAATACTTCCTACAGAACCAGGACAATTAATTTTAGAAGATGATCTGAAGAGAATATGTGAACAGGTTTCCCTTCTCTTTCCCTAGAAAGGTGTGGCTTGAGTTACCATGTACACAGTATAACGATGTGGACATCTTTACTGTATCAGATTAAATCAGATGAGATTTTGACTGTTCCTAAACTAAAGATAAATTCTCATTCTGACATCAAGAATCAAGCCCAGTTCTAGAGAGTAGGAAGTCTTCTGATGCCTTCAGTAATCTGAAGAAAAGCATTAGTGTTATAGCACTGAAAATAGACCTGATTTTGTTGGATCCTTTGATTTTGAGGTAGTGGTACATTGTTTTGCTTTGTTTTAGAATCACAGAATTGTTTTGATTGAAAAAGACATCTAAGATCATCAAGATCAATCATCAGCCTAACACAACTGTGGCCATTATACAGTGTCCCAAAGTGTCATGTCCATGCATCTCTTGGAAACCTCCAGGGGTGATGACTCTACCACCTCCCTGGGCAGCCTTGACAGCTCTTTTCATAGAGATTTTTACTTAATATCCAATTTAAAACTTCCCTGGCACGATTTCAGGCCATTTCCTCTCATGCTATCACTTGGTACTGGGGGAAAGGTACTAACCCCCACCTCATTGCAACCTCCTTTCAGGTAAATTTTAAAGAGCAATGAGGCCTCTCCTCAGCCTCCTCTTCTCCAGACTAAACATTCCCAGTTACCTCAGCCATTCTTCGTAAGACAAGTTCTCCAGAACCTTCACCAGCTTTGTTGTCCTTCTCTGGACACATTCCAGCACCTCAATGTCATTCTTGTAATGAAGGGCCCAAAACTGAGCACAGTATTTGAGGTGTGGCCACCAGTGCCAGATACATGAGCATGATCCTGTATTTGGTCATGTATTAGATCAGCTCCTGCTGGCCACACTCTTTCTAATACAGCCCAGGATGCTGTTGGCCTTCTTGGCCACCTACACACACTGCTGGCTCATGTTCAGCCATTTGACAACCAACACCCCTAGGTCCCTTCCTGCAAACAGCTTTCCAGCCACTCTGCTTAAAACCTGTAGCATTGTCTGTGGTTGTTCTGACCCAAGGGCAGGACCCAGCACCTGGCTTTGTTAAACCTCATACAACTGACCTTGGTCCATGGATCCAGCCTGTCCAGATCCTGTTGCAGAGCCTTTAAACCTCAAGCAGATCGGCACTGTCACCCAATTTAGTGTCATTTGCAAAATTATTCAATTCCGTCATCCAGATTATTGATAAGCATATTAAAGAAAATTTATCCAAATATTGAGAGCTGGAGAACACCACCTGTGGCCAGCCACCAACTGGATTTAACTCCATTCCCCACCACTCTGGGCTCAGCCATTCAGCCAGCTCTTAATTTAGCAGGGCATTCACCCATCCAAGCCATAAGTAGCAGTTTCTCCAGGAGGATGCTGTGGGAAACAGTGTCAAAGGCTTTACTAAAGTCCAGATAAACAACATTCAGAGCCTTTCCTTCATCCACTAAGCAGGTCACGTGTTTGCACACGTGTACTGACTTGTGGGAAAACCCACACTAGAATCTGGGATTGTGATGGGCTGGATTCTTCACACCCACTACACATTGTCTACGAAAGAATTTAAATAGAGTGAGCAAAAAGCGTGTGCTGCTTGCTCTCACACAGTTCCACAGCTCTCACACAAGTCATGCAAGTCTACAAGTCTGGCAAGTCCATTAGGTCCATTCAAGAGAGTTGCCTGCAGCACCCAGACCCAGCTCTCATCGGACCCAGTGTAATCTGGCTTCCTGCTCACTATTCCAAGCTGGAAGGACCCTGCCTCTGCTGTAAACTGCTGCTGTTGGCAGGAATGCACTAGCAGTATGGCTTTTCCCTGTGCTGCTAAGGCAGTGTCACTCCACAAGATCTGCCTCATGACAGCTGTGTCTGCAGACACTTTTGACTTTGATGGGTCTTATGCACATTGGACTAAAGCCTATTACTTGTCATTCCAGAGGCTGCTGCAAAGGAAATCCAGAGAGTCTCCAATGTCCTACCTTGCCCTCATGAGTAAACCAGCTTTTTCCTAGGTTCTCTGCTCTGCCTCCTGATTTTTTAAAGTGGGGTAAAGCTATCTTGTGGCTTAGCCTTTTCCAGTTTCTGACTTTCCCAAATTATTAATTTTGCCCATAAGCATCCTTGTGGAAGTTCCCAAGCAAATTGGAACCTGTAAATAAAATTTAACTAGTTTCATATATATACCTTTGGGGTGGAGTTTTTGGGAAATAAAAATAACTATATTTTTATAATTCCTGCCTTGTCAAATTAGTTCCCAATCAAATCAGTCACCTTGTCATAGAAGGAGATCAGGTTTGTTAAGCAGGACCTGCTCTTTCTGAGCATGCTGACTGAGCCTCATCACCTGTTTACAGTGCACATGCTGCATAATGGTATTCAAGATGACCTCTCTACAGTCTTCTTCAGCACTGAGGTCAAAATGACAGTTCTGTAGTTTCCTGAGTTCTCCTTCCGGCCCTTATTGACGGGTTCCACTTTTGCCAGTTTCCAGTCAGTTGGGACCTCCCCAGTTATCCAGGACTGCTGGTAAGTGAAGGAAAAGGGCTTGGTGAGCACTTCCTCCAGCTCTCTCAGTACCCTCAAGTGGATGCCATCTAGCCCCATAGACTTACTTATGTATGCATAAGTGGTGCATCAGGTCACTAATCATCTCCTCTTGGACTATGGGGGTTTCATTCTGCCACCCATTCTTATCTTCCAGCTGAAGAGGCTGGGTATCCATCAGACTGGGTTTACTATGACAGACTGAGGCAAAGAAGGTATGGAGAACTTCATCCTTGACCACTATGTTTCTGCATGCATCCAACAAAGGACAGAGATTCTTCTAATTCTTCTCAGTCCTCTTTTTGCTGCCAGTACATTTGTAGAAGCATTTCCTGTTCTCTTTAACAGATGAAGCCAAATTAATTTCCAGGTGGGCTTTGGCCCTTCTAATTTTCTGCCTTCTGACAATCTTGTAGTACTTTTGAGTGGCCTGCCTCTTCTTCCAACAACTAGACTCTTCCCCCTAAGCACTACAGCTCTCTATTCAGCCAGCCCAGCCTTCTTCCCTGCTGACTCATCTTTCAGCACATGGGGACAGCCTGTACCTGTGATTTAATAGCTCCCTCTGGAACAGTGTCCAGTCTTCCTGAACTTCTTAAGATGTCAGGACTTGCTCAAGGGACTCTGTCCACCAGGCTTCCAAATAGGTCAAAGTCTGCCTGCTGGAAGTCCCACATGACAGTGCTTCTGACCCTTCTCTTTACTTTTCCAACAATTCAGAACTCCAACAATTTCAGGACTGCTGTGCCAAAGGCAGCCCCCAACAGTTACATCAACCACAAGTCCTTCTCTGTTCACAAAGAGCAGGTCCAGCAAGGCACCTTCCTTATCTGGGTATGTCATCAGCTGTGCCAGGAAGTTATCCTCTGCACAATTTAGGAACCTCCAAGACTGGTCCTTCTCTGCTGTGTTGTATTTCCAGCAGACATCAGGGAAGTTGATGTCCCCTACAAGAAAAAGGGCCAGCAATTGTGATATTTCCACCAGATGCCTAAAGAGTATTTCATCTGTATCTTCATCCTGGTTGGATAGTCTATAACAGACTACCACCAGGATATCTGCTTGTTGGTTGTCTCCCTGATTCTTACTCATAAACATTCAGCTCTATCACTACCATCATCAGCCTCAATACAATCAAAACACTCCCTGACATGCAGGGCCATGACACCACCTTTCCTTTCTTGCCTACCACTTCCGAAGAGTTTGCAGCCATCAGTTGTGGCACTCCAGTGGTATGAAACATCCCACTTCTTTTCTGTGAAGTCTACTATATAGTTTTATTTAAAAAAAAAAATAGATAATGGCTTCCAGCTCCTCCTGTTTGTATCCCAGAGAGGATTAAAAGAGATGAACATCAAGCCATTCATATTCTAAATAACAAAACTACTCTTGTTCCTCATGGGAAATTTTACTCATCATGGGAAATTTTACTCATACCTGGATACTGTAGTGCATGATTTCTACTCAATAAGTGCAGATCATCCAGTGTATAATCCAACTTGTCCAAGACAAAGTCAAAAAATCCTAAAGAAAACTTGAAGAATGAAATGGTGCCAGCAAGTTCTCACAAATAAGTTTTTTCTCAAGGAAAATGGAAGGAAATTAATGGAATGTAAGTCCTTGGGCTGGTAGAAAGTTCATGTAGAAGCCATATACAAGTCACAGAGCCAGAAATGGTAGCAGAAACATACACCAAGCCATCTTTTGTTAGAAATGTGTCATAATGTCTAAGAAGAATGATCACCATGAGACATTGTATTAAGCCACGTGAAGAGGCAAGCAAGCTCTTACTGCCTGCAGGGAAGCAGCACGCTTTGGTGATAAACACAACCTTGGAGAGCAGTTCAAAGCATGGCCAACACTGACTCTTGTCTGTGCATGACACTGCACAAGCAGCCTCTGCCTCTGAAATTACAGATCCTTGCAGACACCCAGCATGAACCATTTGATCTCAGGATGCTGCAAGGGCATCAGCATGCTCTCACTTTCTGTTGAGCAGCACACTAGCAATGTTCTCATCCAGCATCAAGCCCTTCTTCTGATGCTGCAGCTGTATCTAGAGTGAGCTCATGGCATGGTGGTTTGGTCAGGGGTGGCAGACCTCTGCACCTTGGTTTACCCTGGGATTTGTGTCTGAGTAGAATCATAGAATCATAGAATGGTTTAGGTTGGAAGAGACCTCAAAGATCATCCAGTTCCAACTCCCCACCATAGGCAGGGACACCTCCCACTAGATCAGGATGATCAAGACCTCATCCAGCCTGGCCTTGAACACCTCCAGGGAGGGAGCAGACACAACCTCCCTGGGCAACCTGTTCCGGTGTCTCAGAACCCTCACTGTAAAGAACTTCCTCCTAAAATCTTGTTTAAATCTCCCTTCTGCCAGTTTAAACCCATTACCCCTCGTCTTGTCATTACAAAACTTTGTGAATAGTCCCTCCCCAGCCTTCCTGTAGGCCCCCTTCAGATACTGGAAGGTTACTATAAGATCTCCTCAAAGCCTTCTCTTCTCCAGGCTGAAAAGCCCCAACTC
>VWZI01023039.1:50814-62753 GCA_013396835.1 Psilopogon haemacephalus
CCCTCCGCTCCTTGGAATTTCGCCTTTGTTTTACAAAGAAAAAGTGAGCACCGTGGAAGGAATTAAACGAGTTTCGACGGCGGGAAAAAAACGGGTGTGTGGGGGGGGGCGGCATCGGCGAAGGGTCGGGATCCCCACGGGCAGTTTCCATCCGGCCCCCAGGCACTCTCCTCACACAAAGGGGCAACGGGGAACGGGCGAAGGCTCTCACTGGCCTCATTGTCGCCCTTGTCACGTCCTCCCCGGCCACCCCCTTAACCTCCGGGCACCGGCTTAAGCCCCGAAAGCTTTTTTTTTTTTTTTTTACCAAGCAAAAAAAACCCATGTTGCAGAAACCTATCCCAGAACGGAGAGTGTAACAACTGTCTGGAGAGTTTTGGGGGACTGCATTTTTTTTTTAGAAGGCTGAGGGAAAGGGGAAGTGTTTCCCTCCCAAAAGCAGTAAGTAAGACTTGGCGGAGCGAGTGGAGCACAGGGCCCGATGGGGTGCCCTGCCGACGATGCGCACTGGCCGGGACGGATCTGGCCACCCCCTGGAAGCTATGTTGCGCTGGGCGAAGAGAGAGGTTCTGCCGGGGCTCGGCAGATTCACAGACGGCTGGACGGTGTCCTGAGTACACCAAGGGGGCGGGCGGTTGTTCCCCATGGGGACTGACGACCGAGGGAGAAAAGGACGGCGGGCAGCTGCGGGCAGGAGCCACGGGGGTCTGCCACAGGCGAGCATGGTCCCGGTCGCGGCCGCTGTCGAGGAACTGACTGGGCGCGACGGCGGCATTGCGGCTCCCCCTAGCGGCAATCTCCGGCCTTGTGGCTTCAGCCGCCTCTGGTTTCCCGCCAGAGGGCTCCGGTTTTCCTGACCGTATAGAGGAAGGGGGCGGGAAATAATCGTTACGATAAAACAATCGTTAGCAGTTCTCGCTGCCTGCGTTTCGGGCTGTACTTCGCTCTCCTAGGAGCGATGCGTGAGCCCTACAGAGTCTATGTTCGCCCGTCGGGTGGTGTTTGACAGCGGGGCGGCACTAGCGAGTTTCCCGCTCCCGCCGATCTCCCTCAGGCCCTTGGCCCAGAGCGTGAGGTCGGGCCCCGGAGCTCTGGTCCCGGCTGAAAGACAGCCGCCGGGGCCAGCTGAAGGGGGTGAGAGCACTCGCAGCTTCCTGTCGCTGGACGCCCTGAGGGAAGTCGTCCGGCCAACACGCTGGTCCTTGTGCTGGGCTCAGCGATGGGGTGTGGAGTGATGGGTTCAGCAGCGGGTGCCTCGAGCAGCATCTTTATGTCTTTCTGTCGTTGCTGCTCATCACACGTGTCCCTTGATCCTTTCACCTTGACGGTGGTGTAATTGATGAGGAGAGACGAGGTAGAAGAGGTCTACAGTTGTCCTGAAAAGCAGGCTTGGCAGGCGAGAACTCAGAGGCTTCTTTTAGGGTGGTGATGGAAGGAGCAGAGGAGTGGGAGTACGTGTGGCTCTGCGGGCGCATGAGTTCTGGGACCTTGTTCCACACACTACTGACAATTTTCCACTGCGTTTCTCTGAGGCCGTCTGAGAGGGCCTAGAGCCACTTCTGGCATAAGTTAGTGCTGTCCTGGGAGGGATGTGCTTAAGCATCAGCTTCTCGGCAGCTGCCAGAGCGAGGAACGCCAGAACATGCTGTGCTCTGGTCACTTTTCCCGTCTGCACCCCTGTGCTTGGGGCTGGAGGCAGATCAGCTCGCCTGTCGAGGCTCCAGAGCAGGAGGAGTTCCCCGTTGCAGCTGCTTGCGCTGGAGGTGGTGAGGAAAGGATGATGCAGATATCCCCAGGACCTTCTGAGAGGCCTTAGGCAGACCTTTATGAGAGATAACAGGCTGAGCAGATGCCACTGATGAACCAGATGCTGCCATGTGGCAGCACAGTGGGCTAATTAATCACGTGACAGAGACCTGGTGAAACTGGCAAAGTTAATTAGGCAGCACTTGGTGAGATCGATACATATAAGCAATTAACAGTCAGATGGCATGAAAGGATTGGAAGACTGCAAAAGCCAAATAAAGAGCAGATTGCGTATATTTGAGAAAGGATAGCAGCTATGAAGGTTTTGGGCAGAGCTCGGAAGGGAGCAAGAGGTGTGCCACATCTGGGATGTGTCATATCTAGCTTGATGGAGTTTCACTGGAAAGCTGTACAATTTTAGTAGGAGCAGCAACCTTGATCCACTTCTTGAGTGTCGGATTTTTTCAGGGTTTCCCCTGACCCTTTAAAAAGATTATTATTTTACTGTGAACCTGACTTTCACTATGGAGGCAGGGAGGGTCATTTTGGGCAGAGGCTGCTTATTACGTGTTTAAGGGATGATCCAGCTTTCACAATGCAGCTGTAAAGCATGTGCTGAATCAATCTCCGTGTGATCTGAGAGGCTGTAGTCTTTAAAGGCAGTTTTACCTCTATGAAAGTAGCTACTTTCTCATTGTCCCAGCCTTAGAGAAACTGGGGAGTGATTTCTGGATTGTAGATTTTAGTCTGTTCCACGTCAGGACTATTCAGTGTCTTTTTTAACCTGGAGTTTAAAACAGAAAGAGAGACATGATGTTCTCCCATCTGGTTAAATTAAAATAGCATTGGTGTGAGATCAAGCTTACACTGTAAACTAAACACAAGCTGGAATCTGATCAGAACTTACTACTCCTAGGAGTTTTTGCTGTGGAAAGGGAAGGTAGCAGTGCAAGGAAAAATAGGAGCCCATGACTCTACCTACAGAGAGAACTTCTGCTGCTGATTTTAAAGATGTGGAATTTGATGTGGAATTTGTCAAGGGCTTGGCATCTTCTGACTAAAAGGCACTGTACTAAGGGTTGCTTCCAGTTCAAAAATGTAGTGCAAATTACTACTGTAGATTGGTCTGCCTTTAGTACCTCTTAATAAAATGGATCACTTTAGATGGAAACTAGCCAGCACACAACCCAATTTTGGTCACATTAAATGACATACTTTTTTTAACAGAGGGTGGAAATTAAACACTTACTCAAGTCTTTGAGCCTTGAGTTGGCAGAATTTGCTTGCTGTGTACATAGTACTCTCTCTTACTCTGGATGTAGTGACACTAAGGTGGGGAAAAAAGGTTGTGGAAGAAGGTATGGTTAGAAGGATTTTGTTTATTTGCAGGGGACTTAAGGGCAGTACAGCAGGCAGCCAGCCAGGAGAGGCCTTTAGAACTGTAGAGTTGCAGGAATGGGAAATACAAACTGGTTTTAGAGCAGGGATTTTGCTCAAGAGGCTGTAAGGGAGTGTCGTCATCTGCAGCCTCTGCCAGCAAAAGGGGAGGAGGCAGGAGCAGTCACATCTGATACCAGTGAAATGTGATATCAGTGGAAATGTGGGCAGTATGGATCAGGAATTGGGATACTAGGTGTGTAAGCAGTAACCTCTGCCTTGCCTGTGGCTCCTGAGAAGGATTGATGGTACCAGGTCTGCAGTGCTCTGCTTGCTTTCTTCTAAGATAGATGGCATTAAGGGGCTGGGTGAGATACTACCATGATGATCCACATGCTGCTGTTTGGAGAGGGTGGCAATAGTAATTGCACATTTAATTCTGGCAGCTGCAGAACAGCACTCAGTAATGTAGGAGTGTTTAGGGAGCCCACTGAGGACCAGAGCATGAAAACCCCTGTGCTTGGAAGGTTGCACAGAAGTCATGCTTGTGAGCATAAAGACTGAAATTTGGACCCTTCCCCACAATGTTTTTGGTTGCCTGAGTAAGCATCTTGGGACAATGAAGATTTAACAAAAGAAAATGTTTAGAAATGTTTTCCTGGAGTTAGGTGGGCATTTTTGGCAGGTGTATCATATTAAGCTCTGTGCTTAAACAGTGCAGTTTTTTTGAGATGAGCCCTTGATGCAGCAGGTGTAATTACTGCATTACTCAGTAAAAGGTTAAGTATCATCATAACCATGAATACTCTCTTCTCTGCCAGTGCCTGAGTTCAGCAGTCACAGGAAGTCTTGAAAGTTATCCTTTCATACTTTCCTTTCTGTTTCCATATTTCACTATGGGTGTGTCTATTGTGTTTAGTGTCTGGAAGCTGAAGTTGTGAGATTTTTTTCCAATAAGATTCCTCAAATTGTATTTGCAATGCAGTCACCAACACAACATTGGAGGATCAGTGCTCTGTGCTTATGTGCAAAGTGGACAGGAATGGGAAGATGAAGTCCTTGCTGTAGCTTGGGCTTGTAATGTAGGGCAGAAACTCAGATTCAGAGCTCTTGGCTGGCTCAAAGCATGGTAGAAGGGCCATATTAGCAAACGTGGAAGCTTTTACACCACCTCTTGTCATGAGAGTATAGCAAAAAACTTCTGAGGGCAATGAGCATTCAGCATTGGAAATCCCAAGTACAAAGATCCTCCTCATCATGGCTGATGTGGAGTGGAGCAGAGCAGGTGGTGGCTGCAATATGCAACCAGCTCTGTTTAGGTACAGTCCTATCTTCCAGAAAAAGGAAAATCCTCTGATTCCTTTGTTTCTGATTCCCAAAGCCATGGTTGCCTTCTGGGGAAGGAGTGAGATAAAGCAGTGTATGGGTAAACAGGGAAAGCCAAACTTGTAAACAGTTTGTTCTAGGTTCTTTTTTAGCTGTTGATGTAGCCAATGTGTGACACGTGGGAAACATATGTGGTCAGAGCATCTCAGAAGGTCTGGAGCCACTCTGCTTTCACAGGGACAAGAGCTTCCACTTTGTTTTACAGACATGTCCAGCATTCACCACCGTGGAAGGTGGAGAGGTCTGCCAGTCTTCAGAGTGCTTGTATTACTGAAGGAACTAGTCTGCAGTGGGTTTGGAGCTTGAGGCTCCCAGCAGTTTCAGAAGGGTTGCATGAAGTGCCTTCTAGTCTGTGCAGGTCTGTAGACTCAGTGTAACCTCTCAATTTTAAATGTTGTGTAATAATGAGGATCATTTGAGTGTTTATCTAAGCAAACATGCAACTATCTATTGAAGAGCTGGTCCACAGCTTTAAAAGGACTTCAATGTCTGCAGCTCTTATCGTATGCAACCTCCTCATTCAGAACATTACACAGGGAATTACTGGGCATATTAGTATACCAGGGCATAATATGTATTTTTAATTTTCAAATATAGCCACTTTTATTTTGTCCATGTAAATCACAGGGAGAGATGAAATTCTGTCTGGCTGTTTTGCTGTTATGTGTTACAGCCTTCAGAAGAAGTTTTATGGCAGATAGGTCTTAAGCTGAATGAAGTCAAGGAAGTCCTGATTCTTGTTTGGGACTCAGACATAAAGAGTGCAATTTCCATTAAGTTAGTATTGCAAAATAAGTGATATCACATTCTATGCTCAGCTCTATCGAAGGGCTGAAACAGAGAAGGGGCGTCTTTGGCAGCCTGCAGTCTGCTCTGTGGAAAGCAGCTGTATTCTTTTCCTCCACGCCCTGGGAATAGGTTGCAGCTTGTGCTTCCCAGTGCAACCAGCCAGCTCCGACCATCCACATATAGGGAATTAAATGCTCTTGGGTTTTCAGCCCTTTTGGGTGGGAATTTTTAACATGATGCTGTTATGTTAGAGATTCCCTCAGTGGAAAGGCTTGATTTGAGATGTTTTGCATCTTTTCTGAACTGTTCAGCCGTTGCAGGATAGATGCCAATTCACACAGACTCATGTGAAGTTTGGGCTGCAGCTGTAAGCTGTAGAGAAAACTTTCCTGAGGTTGGACACGTCACCAGCAGTTTTGTGAAGATGTTTCTCTGTGTCTCTTGGTATCATGTTCAGTATAGTTTGTGGAGACTTCTGAATGTATTGATATCTTGATGCTAAAGCATTATATGTAAGTACTAAAGACCTGAAATGCTCATCTAAAAACTGTTGAAATATGTATGTATAACACGAGCTTTATGGTTAGAACACACCACACATATGTATATCTCATAAACCTCTGTTCCACTGTCCCTTAAAGCATTTCAACTGTAATCTCCCCTGGACAGGTAAAAAAGTCAACTAAGATTACCTGCCCTAATAAAGAGCACAAGTAGCATATATTTACAACAATATCAGAAAGATCAGGATTTTGTGATTAAAACTTTTTTTATAGCACTGTTTGGTAAACCATTGTTGGAAGTTATTTCTTGTAGTACATAGGTGTAACTGTGTGGAATCCTTTGCTGTAACTGGCATTTAATGTGACTTGTAATGCTTTTGTTAGTGTACTTTTGAATTAATTTAAAAATATATACAGATTCAATGTGTGTAACTAAAAGCTGGAATAAAAATGAAGATATTATGAGTATGCACTATATTGTTATACATATATAATATACATGGGGAATGTTTTAGCTCCTAGAAGTTGGAACCCGTTAAGAAAGAAGCAAGCTCAATGGGAAATGAGATGTCTGAGTAATCACTTCAGACTCAATAGCATGGAATTCATTATGAATCTCTATGAGATAGTGGCACATTGCCACTGTTACTAATTTCCACCACAAAATATATGGAGTAATCTTGAAAGCAGGTAGTAATCTGACCACTGGCTCACAGATGGAAAGAGTCATAGTATGGACGTGTACTCAGCAGCAGCATTTGTTAGGAAGCCCTTTTTTACATGAATGGGGTTGTTAGCTCTTTCTGAGTTTGTGTTACAAACAAAAAGACATCTAGACATTGGATCTGGGCTGGCAGCACGATAACAGGAAAAATCAGATTACACTCATATACTGCTGCCACCGTGTGGGAATAGATTTTAAATGGTGAATAAAATAGCAGAATATCAATATATTAAGAATTAATTGTTCTGCTCAGCATCTTCAGTTTTAATACCAATGGCAAATATTAGTGTGTTGAATTACAATACTTGGCAAGGACATAATACAATGCTAACCACTTACTTTCTTTTATTTGCAGGTCAAGATGTTGTTAAGTATAAAAAATATCTTATGGATGTGTTCTACATTAGTTATAACATCTATGCTACCCACAGGTAAGTCTGTTATACATAGAACTATTCATTTAACTTCATTTTAATGATCCAGTCAGGAGGGTGTTTTCCAGGACTTAGGAAATAACCCAAATTCAAAAGTAAATTTTCTGGTGTTGCCTCTGCCACCTTTTGGCTGCTCTGTGGAACACGTTTTGTTTTTGTGTTGTCGTCATTGCCTTACTGATGATTTATATAGAAAGCTCTTGGTGGGTAGGTGTGGTTTTTTACAGGGTTACTACATGCCTGTCTGATACTGCCCTGAAGTTTCAAGTGTCATTACTATAATTCAAGTGCCATAACAAAGAAAGTTCCTTGGGTTGTCACTGTGTAAAGTTAAATAGATTGCCTTCTCCAAACACTCAGGACAGCATTTGCTGAAAAGTGAGACCTATTGACCAAATATATCTCACACCTTCATTTTTCCACAATCTACTAAGGAGCTCCTTGCAGTAGGTTGAGGTGAAGGCTTACAGGAGGGGATAATTTCAGTGGAGGACACAAACCTTCCATGGGACCTTCAGCCTAGTGCCATGGAGGGAGAAACCAAGTAGTTATAGCATGGCAGGAACAGGTTACTGGGACAGATCTAGCTAGGCTGCAGAAGTGGTGGATGAAAATGGGGAGTTCTTGGATCACAGGAATGAAAGTTTGGCATACCTCCCATCAGATCACAATGCAGGTGCTCATGTATGTCATGCCACCACAGCCTGTTGTGTCTATAGATCATAGCTCCACCTTCTCTGAATAAAGGGTGAAAGGTGCCATGTATAAGTGGATACAGGGGAAACCAGTAGCTCTCATTTATTCATTGTTTGGTGATCTGCCAAGGATCAGCTGGGGATGTGCCTCTGGAGTAAGCAGTCTATCTGTCAGCACTCTGTTGTGGAAAGGAGGCCTGCCATAAGTATCCTTGTGGTGAATCCCTTGGCTGCTTGAGTCTGAAACACAGATGTATTAGGCAGGTGCAGGTCTTCATTTCGGGTGGAAAGGAGGAGCCTTATTACTTTTCTTGGTGATTATATGCTAACAGTACAGTATGTATCCATGTGGTTGCCATGGTTATTTGAAAGTTTGAGTCAAGTCTTGAGCAAGGAAGAAGTCTCTACAGGCTCACCAAATTGGAATAATAGCTCTCCCGAACCTCAAAGTAAGATGTTTCTTTGATTTTTTTCCCCCCTCCATCTTAATGTCAGGAACTCCTCAAACCAATTTTAGCCTTTGAGAGACTTTTTTTTTTTTTTCCCTAGCTTGAACACTGTTGCTAGCAAAGTCTTTAGGTAGTCCTCTAGGATGAAGGAAAAGACCATTGTGCTTAATGGAATAAATTTTTTAAAAACGGGTTATTTTTCCCCTCTAGCAGGTTGGGAATACTATGCTTGATTATTTCCTGCTATCACTTCCTCTTTAGAACTGTTTTTATTTGTTCTGTTCTTCATTAAACACAAAATGGGCCATGAAGATTAGATTTGTGCTCGGCAACATCAGACTCAAAGAGTCAGGCTAGGGCAAAACACTAGCACTAAGTTTTGCTTTTGTTATTTGTGGAGGACTGAGACTAATTTGGTTGCTAAATGTCAAGGTTTTTTTTTCTTACTCCAGTTTTTCACTTGATAAAATATCTATAAGTGTAGATAGATGTGTCTTGGATCCACAGCTGACATTTAATTATTTGTTCATGTGAAGCATTCAGAGAGACAAAGTAAGAAATCAAACTTGCAATCTAAGTCTACACAGTCTGTTTGAAGGCTTTTATTTGGTAAGATACTTAAAAGGGGCTATAAGAAAGAGAGAGAGGGACTTTTTACCCAAGCAAGAGTTTTACATTGAGCATAAGATTGAACATAAGAGAGTTTTCACAATAAAAGTGGCAAGAGTCCAGAACAGGTTACCTAGAAAAGATGTGGGTGGCCCCTCACTGTGAGTGTTTCCAAGTCAGGTTGGATGAGGCTTTGAGCAGCCTGACACAGTCAAAGATATCCCTGCGAACAGCAAGGGAGTTGGAGTGGAAGATTTTTCAAGGTCACTTCCAATCATCCAAACCACTCTGTGATTCTAAGTTAGAGATTTATGGCATAATGTCCATTTTAAGATACGGGAAAAGGGAGAGCTGCTAGGAATAATCAGTCATCTTCAAAATGGAATAAATATCAGTGCATCAGTCACATGAGCACATGTCTAAAGATAAGATTTTACCTGGATGTCAGCATTGGGCTGAGAACCTGTAAGGAGATGGAGTGAGTAAGACAATATAATATGGCAAGAATCTAGAACTAACATTTCTGTTATGACCTACTGAAAGGCTCTTCATGTTTACTTATTCATAGTTCCACAGTCGGTCTAACTGTGCCTACATTTCAGTACTAGGTGGTATATAGTCCTGTCTCTTTTCCATTCCCTGGTGGTAGTTTTTGTGCTTTCCTTAGTACTGACACTAGTATTTATGTGGAGTATATAGCCAGCTGAATGAGGAAAATGAGTTGTTTGGAAGGCCATATGGCATTTCTTGCAGATTACTTTTCCACTGGATCAAACCTTTGATTTGACTCACTGCCTTGTGCAAATGTTAGTGCTGGAAGCATTCAGGCTGAGTTCATCAATGGAAGTGGGGCAGAATGTGATGCATCATTAGAATGACAGGACATAAGATGCTACTTTTTGATGTGCTCTGACTTATTCTGCCTTTTATCACCTCTTAAAAGGCTCCTGCTGTCTCCAGAGAATTTTTTTTAGTACTTAAACAAGTTCTATATGAACATCCCAGTAAGGGTTTCTCAGGAAAATAGATCAGGTTCTGAGTGGTCCTTATTTACTTAAATCTTTCAGAAGAAATTTTCTCAAATACACTGTGAACTTTATGTGTTTTATTTTTTAAGTTAGGAGCCACACTTTCACCATAGAGAGTCTTACATATGTTTAAAGTATGGACATAGTGAAGAAGAGAAAAGTGAAAAACCCTGTTTTTCATTAATTGATCCAATAGAGTCTGATGGGATCAACTCATATCCTTCTGCACTGTAGAAATGACAGCCAGTTTGTGTAATACCATTTTAAAGGATAAGTATTATAATATTACAGACAATCTTTGTAAATTCCAATTTTGTTTTGTTTAAAAAATACTCTATATTTCTGTGTTTTGAAGAAGTAGACCTCTTAATTTTCAATTTTAAATCCTGAATTTGAATATAAAGCTGAATCCTTGAAATATTTCATGAAACACAGATTCCCATGCTTGGATTCCCCACAACATATTAGGTCATTCCAAAAGATTTAATTAAATGTAATTTAATAGTAACTCCATTATGATGCATTTTTTAAAAAATCAGGCTAAGCTGTTGTGAAAGTTTAATGTTTTTCTTTGAAAAGTCATGTGGAAAACTTACCAAAATAAACAGTTATTTTCAAATTGGGAATCCTGGAATCTTCACATCAAGTCATGAAAAACCTGAAGCTTAATTTAGAATACAGCAAGTTATAATCATGCAAAGTTTAATGTGGTCACCAGCAATCATTATTGCCATCTTTGTTTTCTCTTCCACTCTCATCTTTGTGAGTGGTCACATTCATAAATACCCAACAAGTTTGCTTGGCAGGCTCATTAGATTTTGTGTAGGAAGACAAGTATTTTTCATTTGAGGGCAAATTGAGAATGGTCTTATATGGCTTCTTTAAGTCTTTAAATTCTCAGAAGATGTATGTCAGGAAGGTAGCAGAATATATGGTCTGAGCTTCTGAGGTCATGGGAGTGCTCCTCTGTCAGACCTTAGCTGTTTGCTCTGTACCTGTGAATGATTCAAGATAGATGTTCACAAGCAAAGTTTCTGCTTTCTACTAGTGTGGTGTTTACTCATATTGAGCTATCAAGGGTTTGGATATTGCAACTGGACCTTGTTGTTATGATTAGTATTGGAGTTTATCTTGCCTGCTTTAAGTGATGGTTTGTCATGCTATGAGTGAGTATGTTTTTATAAAAGCCATGTAATCCAAAGGATGATAGAAACCCCCTAGATTGCAGTGTTTAATATGTCCTTTCAAAGGTATATAAATAATAAGCTAGTTTAAACATCACTTTATCTGATCATGGGTTTGCTCTATATGCGCATGCCTGTGATGTCTGCATCACAGATGTTTAGTTCTGCAAATGAGATTTATAGTTGCTTGGTTTCCTGTGAATTTCTTGCAGAATAAGAAAGTGGTTGGTTCTTCATCACTCCATGCCCCCTCATTTTCTGCTTGCTTAGACCACCTGGTAAAAAAACTTGGTGAGGGATTTTTTGTTGCATCTCAGTGTATTACCTATGCCGTCAGGTTTTTTTCATAGAAGTTTGTGTAAGTGGTGCATTCATTTTGATTTATCATCATCATCATCAAAAGATTTATGGCTAATGAAAAGACTTCTCTTAAGAGCAGTGTTAGTAGGTTAGCATAAAAGAATACATAATTTCATTGATTCTTTCTATTGCTGCTGGTAGGCAAGGCAATAAGCCATGTCTAGGCATGTTGTTAAAGAATTAAAAATTGAAAGTGTTTTTGTCTTATAAATTTGGCTTAATGTAAATAGACTCTGTATTCTTTAAGCATGTGATTTTTGTCTTCATTCTCAGTAGCAACATTCTTCTCTATTAAGCTTCATTATGTAGCAAAATTTCTACTTCTAAGTAGTGCCACTTCATGTAGAGCATTGCTTTCTTCAGACTTTTCCAGCTTACACACCTACTGGTATGGTAGTTATGATTAATGTAATACAAAAGGGCAGAATTCTGACTTTTATTTTTAACTTTAGATTGTTATTTTTAAGAGTTTTGTAGCATTTACAAGAGAGAAAATTTACAAATTCTAAGAAAGAATACTCTCAAACAGAAGTTCTTGTATTTTAAAAAGGAAGATATTAAGCTGACTTTGCAGCTGAAATGATGGAGACTTGGAGGACCTAAACCATGTTTTTCTGGGAGAAAAACATGAAATGCAAGCTGAGGGTTTTTTTTT
>VWZI01023039.1:64124-77789 GCA_013396835.1 Psilopogon haemacephalus
TTGGTGTCATCTGCAAACTTGCTGAGGGTGCAGTCCATTCCTCTGTCCATGTTGCTGACAAAGATGTTAAACAGCACTGGTGCCAGCACTGACCCCTGAGGGACGCCACTTGTCACTGGTCTCCAGGTGGACATTGTACCCTTGATCACCACTCTCTGTGTGCCACCATCCAGCCAATTCCTTATCCAGTGAGTTGTCCACCCATCAAGTCCATGTTTTTCCAGCTTGGTGACCAGGGTGTCATGTGGAACAGAGTCAAAGGCCATACTCAGGTCCAGGTAGATGACATCAGTTGCCCTTCCCTTGTCCACTGCTGCTATGACTTTATCATAGAAAGCCACCAAATTTGTTAGGCATGATTTGCCCTTGGTGAAGCCATATGGTGAGGTAAAGATACGGTGTTTAAAAATGTTGGCAAACTCCTACATTTCTCAGCTTGTGTTCCAATTTACAAACAATTACAAAATGTTTTCTTTGTATTTTTGCCTGCCATGTCCCTTCTAAGGAATAGGCTATCACATACAATTGACAGTGGCTGAAAAGGAGAGGTGATTGTCTTCCCTTTTCCTCGCCTCCACCTCCCTTCTTCCTTGCCTCTGTCTCTCCTCCTTTCATCAAAACAGAGACTACTTTTACAAAGTGCTTCGTAATGCTTCCTGCAGCTATAAGTGTTTGTATCTCCATTATCTTCTGTTCTAGGACCTAGCCTAGTCTAGTATAAACCTAGTTTGATTATTATAGTGATATGTATTGTTTGCCAGGGGTTTCTGTCTGCTGATGTGAAGACACAAATTTAAACAAATTTCCTCAGGGTTCAGTGCTGATACTTAAGATTCCTCAAAACCAGAAACACTGTTCTCAAGACTTTATTAAAGTTCTGTCACTCAGAATCGCTATAACTAGATCATTTTTCATTTCAGAAGTTTCTGCAATGTATGTAGATGACAAGAGACCATAATAAATACTAAATATTTTGAGACTGATTTTAATCTCCCACCTGTGTAATTTGGCAATAATACCATCACAACTGATAGGACTGAGTATTCATTCTATTTCTTTAACTCTACCTCACTGTAAGTTGGTGGTTTCAAATAATTAAAGGTGATACTAAAAGCAGTGTGATTTTCATGCTGTAGGTTTTCAGGATAAAAGTAGTCCTTTCTAGTTTTTAGCAATCAATTAAGTGAATTGAGTTTTCATTTCCTTATGAAAAAAAAAAAATCATTTGAAGCTTTTGAGATAATCTTTAATCTTCAGTAACTTCTACAGGCTTGCCTTCAAGCCTTGTGCTTTCTCCACTTGGACCTGGTTTTGTCTTTTTCTATTTTAGAAATAGATTTATGCGAGGTTTGGGTCTGAAGTGTGTGAAACAGTTAGTTTATCTGACTATTAAAGGTGAATTGTACCATCACTGTTCTGTTTACAAGTTAATGGAAGAAAGAAAATCTCCCTATGTACCTGCTTCACAGAGTGAATATTTGTTGGTGAACGTGCTCAAACAGTGCTGATCCATGCAAATTTTTCACCTGAACTTTGGCTGCAACTCTTACCCAATTGTTACTGTACGCTTTTTGGCCTAATCATTCTTGTTACAATAATCTTGAGTATATCTACATTACATTCCCAATAATTTCTAGTTAGGTAGGCATGGATGGAAGGATCACACTCCTGTGTCTTTGGTCAGTTTATTTTGAAAATTATTTTATTGAACCTTTTCAGATAATGCTATTAATGCTTTATCCTGTGTAAAGGAATCTGTCTCTGTTAAAAATAGTCAACAAACAATTTTTCTCCGATCCCTCCCCCTGCCAAGATCTACTCTTCGTAGAGAAATATTATTTTTTTTATATTAGGTAAATAGCTAGATAATTTTTATGGGCCAGTGTCTCCTATCTCCTGTGTCATATTGTTGGTGACTAGCATTTGAAGATTCTGTATTTCTAAACTTTATGGATCTTAATTCACTCCAAATAAGTGATCACTGTATTCCACCATCTAGAAAATTAATGCTAGAATGAAGGGCAGTGAAAGAGGTAAGATAGATGCTGTCGTGGATCAGCTTTTAATCTTCATTTAGTCACTATTTATGGTGAAATAACATCATACCAAAAATAAATGAAACAGAAATCCTCTCTTCAGACAATTGCTGTTTGTAGGTTGGATGAACAGTAGTCAACTTCTCCCTCAGGATATTGTCAGATGGAAGCATTTCACTGTAAATCATTTGCAGCTGGAGATGTCATAAGAATGATAAAGGTCCAATCACATCTAGTCTGCGCCAAGTAGGGACTTTCTGTGTGCTTTGCCTCCTTCTTTTCTCTAACGTCCTGAAATACTTTGTTTCTGCAATGTGTTAAAGTCCCTGAGGCTGCAAGGAAATAATTTTAAAAGAATCATGATTTGAGAAACTCTCGCTGGAAAGGGTTTTGTTACAGCACGTATGCAATAAAAAGAGTTAACTCTTGAAAGAATAATGGAGTAAGTGATGTCATATATGCAAAGTCATGGGCTATGTTTTACTCTTAGGGCAGAAGCAAATGGACATGCTGCTGTGAGGTAAGGCAATATGTAAACATCAGTAACTCCCTTGTTTCCATGCTTTGGGCCACCATCTTTCACTGAGAGTAGTCTGCTTCCTAAGAGGTTAAAAAAAACCCCATAGCTCTTACAGCTTTGATCTAAATTTCCAAAACATTTTCCAGAGAAAGTCTATAACTTGGTGACTATAACAAATGGAGAAAATAAGTCAGAGAACAGTGAATTAAATTTGTCTGAACAGAAAAGTACTCCACCATGAGCTTAAGATACTGATGCAAACTCTTTTTCTAGTTTAGTCAATCTGTTTCTGATTTTTCTGTTCTACTAATGTTATTTTTCCTTCCTCTCTTATTCTCTCCCATTTTTCTAGTAAAAGCAGAAAAAAAAGCCCTGGTAAAGGGATCTCTGTCTGGAACTTCAGTGCTGCCATGCTTCTTTTCAACCACACCCACTATAAGCTCCAGCTATGCAGCTGAGTATCTTCGAATCAAATGGTCAAAGGTTGAACTGGATAAAAGTGGAAAAGATGCAAAAGAAACAACGGTCCTTGTGGCCCAAAATGGCAACATCAAAATAGGTCAAAGCTACAAAGACAGAGTGTCTGTTCCAACCCATTCAGAGGAGAGTGGTGATGCTTCGCTGACTTTCTCTAAGCTGCGTGCAAGTGATGCAGGAGTGTATCGCTGTGATGTCATGTATGGAGTCGAAGACACACAAAGCATTGTATCATTGGCTGTTGAGGGTAAGCATTTATCTATTTCACTTGTAATCAACAGTGATTCCAGTTAAAACAGGAAAAATCAATGATTAGTACATAACTAGAGAGCATTTAAAGGACACTATGTAGCAATTTGTTGTTCTTTAACTGTTCGTTGTTCCCATTCTCTTTATCTTTTATTTATTCTTATGAATATTTTCCAGTGTGCAGCTCTCTCATTTCTCACTCACACCTTTGAGAAGGATACTTTTTTAATGCTGGAAGAAATGCTTTTTACTTTTTCCCAAAGTAGTTTATTTCTTTCCTAAAGCGTTTATGTCCTTTTTAATACAAGCTCTTTCTTTTATTAATTTTTTTTTTTTTTGGAGTTACCTCTAAAGATTCTTTTGAAACATGATACATATTGTACTAATATATCTTTCTGAAGATGTCAGTGTCCTTGCAAGAAGGAAGACTTGGCAGCCAGGAAGTTTCTTTTTAATTATTTGTGTAGGATGAAAAGAAGCAACTGCCTCACTACTGAACCTGTGGTTAGCCTATCTTGCCACTCGATGTACAAAACTGTCATGCCAACAAAACTGTCAGCCACTTTTTCTATGATAGGAACATCCAGCACAAAGGGAGAATTTTGAGTAATAAAGGCTGGAGATATAGTAGAAAACCTGTCTGTGACAAGCTGCAGGAAAACAAGTTGGGAGGTGGCTGCTGATATTCCTTCATGTGGAGGATCTAGGCCTAAGAGTTTGCTTGCCATTACTATAAGGAAATAGCCTTCATAACTTGGAGAGGGAGAAGCGTATATGTAAACAGAGAGAAGAAACAGGACTTTTAAAAGCATATAAGTGGCAAAAGGAGCCACAGGATCTTTGGGTGTTTTTCTCCTAAGAGCCTGCTTGTACAGCATGGTAAGTACTGTGTAGAGATTGCCCCAGAGCCTGGTGCTGTACAGCCCTGTCAAGTTGGCACTAAGCCTGAGCTAACAAACTGTGCTGAAAGGTAGGACATACTAGCCCAGGCTCTGTGCCATGTAAATGCAAAGCTTGGACCCAAATTACTCTGTGTGCTTAGAACAACACAGTGCTGTGTGGATGTACCAGCTCATGTGAGCCTTAATTTGGAGTCTGCCTTACACGCCTTTGCACTTAGGTGTTTTTGAAAGTTCAATGTTTACTCAAATAACTGAATCACAAGCTAAACATTAATATCTGCTGCTGGAAATTATAGCTGTGGCTAAGGGTTTTTTTTTGTGAGTTAATATTACAATGTTCTTTCACTATGCTTAATCTAACTTGAACTGGCTTGGCATTGATCCACTGAAGGATTTTGGCAGCGTGGTCTTGATCTGGAAAGACAATAAATCAGTCTATCCATTAATGTCTATATAATATCATAAACTCTTTAGTCCTAATGGCAAAAGCTATTCATGGTTTGAAAATTACTTTTCAGGAATTAGTGTGCCTGACATTCCTTATTCCTTTTCAAGTGCTCCCTTGACTACATATCTATATCCAGAAGCAGCAGATCTTTATTATAATAAAATAACTGATGGTTTATGGCAATGCTTCGCCTTCTGTAGTCAGTGCTGCTGCAAAACAGCAAACAGATCAGATATTTCTAATTGAAAGAAAATTTCATACATTCCTTTTCCTTTCTACAGCTGTTCCTTTCCATGATTTCAGAAGGAGAAAAGCCAAATCTTGCCTGAAATGGAAAACAGTTTAGTTAGATCATTGTTTGTGTACCCCAATCTCCATTTTCTATGTTAAGTAAACAAATGCCATTTATGAAAATCCTAAGGATTAGTTGTGAATGTTGCTGTTCACATCTTCTACTCTCATTTCAGTTAGGCTTTATGGGGTTTTGGTGATTTCAGCTTTAATTAAAAAAAAAACCAAACCAAACATTTGCCCCATATTTAATTTGTTTCCATTATGTTGGTTATTCTTTAAATCTGTATCCCAGAATGCTCACAAGTGGAGAAATGTGATCTTGTGTATACTCTGTGCTTTCTTTGCTACCTGTTGTTAGTGTTTTCATCATAACTGTGGTGGCTTCATTGCTGACAGCTGGCATAGTTCATTCAGCACCATGCTTTGGTCATCATTCCCATGTGGTGCTGGGGCTTCCAGGGCAACCAGTGAAGACATTAGGTAAAATTATCACCAACTTTCCTATTCCACACATTTTATGCTTATTACAAGTGAAATACAAAAGATGTTTGTGCAGCACTCTTTCTGAGGACTGAGCAGGAATGTCTTGTTTAGATTTTCAGTGCATTAAAAGTATGCAGAAAAAGTGGGAACTCTGGCTTGGGTAGTTCTTGCTTCATCACGTGGCTTAATTGTAAAGTGAAGCAAAATAATTTTAGCAAAACCAGGAAGCTGTTGTAAAGTTCCCTGTGTGGGGTGATTTAGGTGTGGGGTAAAATGTAACTAATGCTTTAGACAGCAACATTCATCTGCTTCTTGAACTGCCAACACTGTTATATGTGTTAAGTCTAGTTAAGTCCAGTTTAATAAGTTTCTCAGAAGTGGTCAAATTACAGAGGCCAAAGCTTATATGCATCGTTCTGCTGAAGTAGGTGAAAATGCTCTTTTGTTGTTATGGTAACTTTATGGTGTTCGTATGCTTTTTCTCTGGGAATTTTAAAACCAATGCAAGATTTGAGTTCTAGGTATTTTCAGGGATTCCATTTATTTTATGGACATCCTAGCATTTGGAAGTTTCAAGCAAAATGAACATTCCAACATCAATGAAGTTGTGTAGATAAGCTTAGACAGATGTGCTGTTCATTTCTCACATGAACCTTTGCAAGTAAGATAATAGGTAACTGTGACAGCTAGCTTGGATTAGAAAAAAAATTATGTAATTGCTATTTGTATCCTTTCATTTAGCTTTGGTAGGAACATTTTTTTAAGCTACTGAGCCTATTTTGCATCAAATTAATGTATTTTACCAGTGATGTAGTTTGTTTTGCACAAAAATTTCATTTCCAAAAATGAATATTTTTTCTTTGTACTATATAGTATTTCCCAGATTAAGCTGTACAAGTTGGTATTAGTCATTGAAATTAAACAGTAAAATTTCTAATCCCTATCTTTTCCATTTTGCTTGAGTGTAAAGACCAAGACTATCCACAAATGATGTGTGTAACTATTGTGCATCCACTTTTTCTGTGAAATTACCACAACAGGCAAATTTCTTAATCTGCATGTAAATACCTAGTTAATATGCTAGTTTTTAGATGCCAAGTAAACTTATGAAGTTCAGAAAAGTCAGTTTTATATGTTATTAGCAACAACATAAATACTAGCTGTACCAGAAATATGGGATGTAAACACAAAACTGCCTTCTTTGACCATTTCAAATCTGTATTTCAGTGCTCCAATTCAAAATGCTCCAGCATCAAATTCTCTTTCCATAAAGTTATTTAGATAGTCTCTGAGTAGATTTTGTTTCTAATATAATCAAGTGTTGCCTAACTTTATTCCTTGCAAATGAAGCCATAACCATCTGTACCCCTTCAGATAAGAGATATGTCTGTTTTCATGTTTTGTCAAGAGAGAAGGAGAGTAGAAGTAATTGATGTCTAAGGGCAAGCATAACTGTTTTTCCTATGTATTTCTACTAATGCTGTCAGAGGCTTGTCAACCATGGACATCCTGAGGCAGAGATGAAGGGTTTATGTTAGACAATCCTGCGTAGATGTTAAAAAAAAAAAAAACAAAAAAAACTCTTTTATATATGCTCAAAAAAAGGAAAAAATACTGTCCACAGCTGGAGTCCTGGTTATGTCACCACTGTACCACAAATGTTGAAGTTAGTTCTTATTCATGAGGAAGATGCATATATTTAGTCAGTCACTCTGTCTTAGTCATGTGTTTCTACTGTATCAATTTTTGACATTCTAAAGAATGGCAGGATCTTGGAAACTGCTGTAATTTATTTGCTTTAGTTATAGGTACACCAACTTCTTGGGTATCAATAACTGCTTATCATAAAATAGCCTAGGCTCTAAGAAATCATCTAATTTAATTTCCCTGCCATGGACAGGGATGCCTTTCAACTAGAACAGGTTATTCAAGGCCCCATCCAACCTTCCAGGAAGGTAGCGTCTACAACCTCTCTGAACAATCTGTTCCAGAGTCTTACCACCCTTGTAGTGAATAATTTCTTTCTAAGATCCAATCTAAACCTATTCTTCAATTTGAATCCATTTTCCCTTGTCCTATTGATGGACATTCTTGTAAAAAGTCCCCCTTCAATCTTTCTGTAGGTTTCATTCGGGAATTGGAAAGCAGTTATAAGGTCTGCCTGGAGTATTCTCTTCTCCAGGGTGAAAATTTCCAGTTTCCTCAGAGGTAGAGGTGTTCCAATCCCTGGAACATCTTTGTGGCCCTCATATGGACTTGTTCCAACAGATCCATGTTTCTCTCCTGGTGAGAACAATAGAAATGGATGAAGTATTTGAGGAGAGTCTCATAAGAGCAGAATAAAGGGGGAGAATCACCTCTCTTGATCTGCGGACAATGCTCCTCCTGAGGCATCTCAGGATATGGTTGGGTTCTGGGCTGCGTCAGTGCACTGCTGGCTCATGTTGAGCTTCTCATCTAGCAACACCCACAAATCCTTCTCTTCAGGGCTGCCCTCAACTCATTCTGTACCCAGTTTATATTTGTGCCTGGGACTGGCCTGACTCAGATATAGGACCTTGAACTTTGACTTGCTGAACCTCATGCGATTTGCACTGGCCTATTTCTCAAGCCTGTCGAAGTCCCTTTGGATAGCATCCTTGCCCTCAATTATTACATTACACCACACAACTCGGTGTTGTTGGCAAACTGGCTGAGAATGCACTCAATGCCATTGTCCATGTCAGTGACAAAGATGTTGAACATCACTGGATGCAGAACAGATCCCTTGATGAACTCCATTTGTTACTGCTCTACACATGGACACTGAGCCATTGACCATGAGTCTTTTAGTGTGACATTCTAGCCAGTTCCTTATCCACCAAGAGGTCCATCCATGAAATCCATATCTCTCAATCTTAGGGACAAGGCTGTCATATGAGACAGGGTCAAATGCTTAAGTCCAGGTAAATTATGTCACTTGCTTTTCCCATGTCAGCCAATGCTGTAGCTCTGTTGTGGTATGCCATCAAATTAGTCAGGCATGATTTGCCCTTAGTGAAGCCATGTTGGCTGCCACTAATCACCACATTATTTTTCATGTGCCTTAGTACAGCTATTAGAAGGATTGGTTCTGTGATTTTACCTGGCACAGAGGTGAGGCTGACTTGTCTGTAGTCCCTTGGGTGTTCTTTGCTTCCCTTTTTGAAAATGCAGGTTGTTTCTGTTTTTCCAATCTGTGGGAACATCACCAGACTGCCACGACTTCTCAAATATGATGGCTAGTGGCCTAGCAACTTCAGCCACCAGTCCCCATGGATATATCTCATCAGGTCCCATGGACTTGTACACCTTCAGGTTCTCAAGATGTTCCTGGACCTGCTCATCTCCTACCCTGGGTGGGTTTTTATTCTCCCACATCCAGCCTCTGTGACTCAGGTAGAATGATTCAACTGGTTACCAGTGAAGACTGAAGCAAAAAGGTAATTGAATACTTCAGCCTTCTCCATGTCCTCAGTAACCAGGTCACCTGTATCCCTCCATAGGGGCCCCACACTCTCTCATTTTTTGGTTTGGGTTTTTGTTTTTTTTTCCTTACATACACATGTGAGCATCCATTCACAAGGATTATCAAGTGCTTTGCATATTTCATTCTTAGAATCAGTGGGGTTAGATTTAACTATACACTCTATGTGACTGTTTTGATTTTACAGCTAGTGAAAGTGTAAGAGTGAGGAGTGAAACCCACAGTTTTTGCCTATGTAGGAAGTTTGGGTTCAGACAAACTGCCTCTCCTGCAGAGCTGTCCTTGAGGCAGGAGACAGCACCAGTGCAGGCTTCTGCTGAGAGGTACCACTAGGTACCTCCTTTCTTGTTACTGATTGTGGGAAATGCTTTCCTTACCCTATGTGCTACTCTCATAGATATTTTAGGTTCAAAATTATCTATCAGTATTACAGTGTTATGTGCTTCAACTTCTTAGTGGAAGAGAAACATGCAAAACAAGTTGGACACATTTGTTTTTCTTACCATCCGTTCTTTGTTTTTTCTGCACCTTCCCCCTAAAATTTTCTTTTTTTCTCAGAAGAAGCTTTCCTTTGTTCACTCTCATAATTTCATCCTGTACTGTGTTTTGACTTTTTCTTCTGATGTTCTGATGTTATTAACCTCACAAGCCAAACTGTCTCACGTTAGGAGTCCTTGAACTCAGTTTTTGAATGCTTAATCTTATTGTGTCTTCACTCTTAGTCATTTTCCTGCCATTGTTATCTGAAAATGTCAAGACTCAGAAGCTTTTAGGTACTTGAGAGATGGTTTTCGCTTCTCAGTAGCTCACACTGAGTGGTCAGTTCCTCCCCACTTTAAATTACTTTTGGACACTGGTGGGTTTTCACTGTATCCCTGGAGAGACATTTGGGATAAGTAAAGCATGACAATCAGCAAGTAATATGTTCTGAGGATCCCCAAGTGTTTGCTCGCTTGCTAATAGTTTATCAAACACAATTCATAGCCTTGACTTGGATACCAGGTCTGAAATAAGGAAACCTGAAGTCAGTGTGGCATTTGTTTAATCTTTGACAATTTAAGGTCATGTGCCTAGTCTGATCTAAATATGCAGGCTCTTGATCCTTTCAGCCCCTCCCTGAATCTCAAGTGAGATGACGTCTTGATACACTTGATGTATCCCTGGTCATTCATTAGAGAGGTTTAGATGATTAGTTTATCTAACCTTTAAGTAAAATAGACTTTGACAAGTTGAATTCCAGAAAGGATTTAATAAAATAATTGTTGTACTTCTCTGTGTCCATATTTACTCTCTCTCCGTGGTTGTTACAAATTCCAGTTGTATAAAATAGTTTAGAGATAGTCGGAAAAAAAGGTGACCTAGAAGTGCAATATGAAAGAACACGTCATTCCGAAACACAACCAATGATTTAATAAAATTCTCATTTTGTGTGCTGCTACAATATATTTGCAATAAAAAAATAACACACATATCAAGTTGTTCTCAGAAAGAAAATTTCTGAACAAACCACTCATGTGAGCTAAAGTTTTTGCTGTGTTTCTTTGAGAGGATTTGATTTACAGTGATCAAATTGGCAGCTGGTATCTGTTTCTCACATCTTGCCAGTGGAAGTTTCATTTTTTACTGATGTTTTGGGAAACCAGTTTTCAAGCACCTCATTTATATGGTTTCTGTTTGATTCTGCTTCAAGTTTGAGTAGCTTTTTTACTTGTTTTAGGTGTGGGGGTTTTGCATTTTGTTTTTGGGTGTTTTGTTATGTTGTTGTTTGTTCAATTTTTGTTGTTGATTTATTGGTTGTTGGGCTTTTTTAACCATTGAAGAAAATTCTATGCTTAAAATACTGATCTTGTTAATGGAGAGAAGCAGCAATTAGGGAAGAAGAGTAACTGTTAAATCACATTTTCATTTTATCCAAGCGCTTCTTTATTGCAGGCATTATAATGATAATAAATGGGAGTTGTTTCCAGTGTGGGAACCCTGCCACTCAGTTGTGCTCTTCCTCCTAAGAGATCGTGTGTTGACAACCTAATTGATTTATTCTCTCTTTAGACAGAACTACCCCTCATTATCTCATAAGTATAGCATTTGAAGAGTTGCTTTTATTTAATCTTTTAGACTCATCTGTCTCAAAACCTTACTGTTCAATTTCCATGCCTTCTTCCTAACTAAGTTAACATGTGCTGCTGCATTTTTCAGCTTGTGCTTTACTCTCCTGCATCATGGATCCCAGCTTCTGTAGGGAAGGAGAAAACTCGATGGGTGGGGTTCAAAAGATAGGAGACAGAAATTTATTTCTGAGGGCAAAAGACCTCAGGTTCTACATGGAATGCACATGAGGAATGGAGGAGCAAATGTTCTGATATGAGTTGCTGTGACCCTCATGTAGGGATTTTGGAACATGGCAGCAAATGGGCAGACTGGTAAGGTCTCTATCAGATCTTCAGTGGGAGAGCTCAGAGCCCAAGCAGCCCAAGTCATTAGTCTCTCAGTATGAGGTCAGCTCTGAGAGGCTGAGTATTGAAGTATCAGTGCTTTGGCCTCAGTGAACACTTGTGTAATTCTCTGCTGTGCAGAGAGAACAGAGTAGGGCAAGTTATCCCATTGCGTATTTGAAGATTAATGGAAACCTAGTAGAAAAGTCCTTCCCCTGAGAAAAATACAGGTAAAGCTCAGTACCAATCACTTTCCTTATATGGACCAGCTTGATCAGATGAGTTTGTGAATATCTGCACACAATTGCTTTGCTCTGTGAGGATGGATGCAGAGATTTTGTGTGAAAGAACAATGTGTGTTAGTGGCTGAAGTGTCTGTTCCTGGGGAGCAGCGGGTGCTGGGGCTGGCAGAGTAGAGGTGTTGGTATGCACTTTCTTTCCCCATGATGAGAAGTTCCCTGGGGTATTTGACAAGGGTGCTTCTGCTGGTGCAAGGTGAGTCTGTTCTTCTGGGATTGCCAAAGCCTAGCACAGGGGTCAGTATAGGAGTACAAAAACCTCAAATGCAGAGCACAGATGAATTATTCATGCAGGAAGCTGAAAATGCTGCTTATTCCTTCCTTTTATATGGTGCACAGTCCTGTAACCTCTATTTTGGTATGTATTTGTAATGTAAATTTTCTTCTGCATTAAAGGGAAGGAGGATCACCAGACTGTGTTATAGCTTTGGTAGTGGGTTGAGGGTTACTACAGAGGTCTGTATCATGGCGGCTAAAGTTTGAAGATAAGAATTCACAGGATAAAAACTACTGCCATCACATTTTTTTCTCTCTAGATTTTTTCTCTTTGCTGTATGGTACAACTTCTGAAATTCAGGATTATGTGACTCCGAGAGTGTATGTTGCAGCAGTGTGAGCCCACTATTGAAAATGAACTGTAATTTATTATCCATAACAGGGCCCTTCCTCTGCAGTTCTGTGAGGTTTTGCTGCATGATACTCTGGCAAGTAATAAAGCAAAGCTGCAACTCAAAGGGGCGAAAATGCAGAAGGAGACTCTTAACCTGTAGAAGCTCAAGTTTGTTATTAGTGAAATACTCTATGCTTTCCTTTTCTGGTCTAAAGTGGAGATAAATGATTAAAATATATTCTCTCTTGCTCAGACAGAAGTGAATTTTGGATGCTACTAATTACTTTCTTGTGAGTATTCTTCTTTGCAGATGCTGCTACTCGATCCCATAATTACACTGACTTTGTTTGCCAGATGTTCAGTGACATTATACTGCTGCAGTCTGTTTTCCAGTTGCTTTATTTCTTCCTAAGACAACTCCTTTCTTGCCTTTTCTTTCAGAAAGGAAGTAGACAAAGGGGAAAACATCCTTTACAAATGTTTTTAAGTGCAAAAACTCAGACAATGGATTTTGCCCCTCTCTTTCTGTTTGACTGACACAATGAAAGTCCTACACTTTAATCTTCTTAGCCCCAGGAGGTCTTCTAATTATTGCAGCTGTTGCACAGGCTTATACATACTGAGTCCTCTTTCTCATTTATCTTGGAGGCTCTTTTATGTCCATTAGCTCCTCACTGGAAATGGAAGAGCCTTTAAGAATAGGCAAAGTTTACCTTTTGGATCAGAGTGAGGAGAATAAAGCATTCTGCAAGTTTCTTGCCAAGATTTACAAATGACCAAAGACTCTTCTCAGCACTGCAAAAGCTACTTTATACTGTCAGTGACATTAACTCTTTAGTCCTGCTGTATTTAGGTAGCACAGGGATTCCAAACATGTGAACTAGGAAGGGCAGTGGTTACTTCCAATATGGAAGGTGAGAGGTGAGAGCTGGTTGTGGAGAATGCATTCATATATTTAAGCAGTTGGAAGCTTTAAGAAATACAAGCTCAGAGAAGTGTATTGCCATCTGCTGCTAAGTTAATGAATGTTCCTGTGATTGTACCAAGAAGCAGTGCTCTTACGCTCAGCAAAGTAATACCAGTTCAGCAGTCTTTCAAAAACACTCAAAAAACAACCAAAAAAAAAAAAACAGTTAATCAAAATTAATATAAGATACGTTTAAATCTGATGATCAATGAATGGAATTATCAAGTTGCTTAAAATACTGAGGCATTTCTGATTTCATCAGAGACTGAGTGTCAAATACATACTACAGAAACACCTATGCTACAAAAGAAAAAAAAAACAACAAACCAAAGTTTTAAAAGTGTTTGTCTATATTCGACAATGAAATGCAATAAATCCAATTATCTGGTTTTTGAGTATTTTTATGGGTTCATACTTACCATTCAGGGTAAATGCTTCATCTG